>CAOKZL010000764.1:0-515735 GCA_948472985.1 Iguana delicatissima
CCTACTGAGAATGACAAGATTCTGCCACCTCCTCTCCCTTGCCCCCTGCTGGGTCCTTTATTGCAAATTACTTTTGCAGTTTGATCTCAATTTGCAGCTGCTGAAGTTGGCTGGGGCAGAGGGGCCCAGAGGGAGGAGAAGAGAGAAACTGGGACATTTTAAAAGCAGCTGAAAAAGTGGGACAGCAGAAGATTAATTGGAACTGTCCCTGCCACAATAGGACAATTGGAAGGTATAGAGCAACTAGAGGTGCACCTCTATACAACCTAAGGTAGGTTGGCTCAGTGTACTCCGAGGTATGTAGAGCTCTGCTTTCCAACAGAGGGGAATATCCAGAAAAATCTCTAGAGGAATAACTAGGACATTGCTGCCCTTTTAATGTCAGTCATCTGAAACAATTATCTTGTTTGGCCTAATGGTAAAGCTGTCCCAGAGTCTAGTGGTTTTGTTGCTGCTGTTGCTATTGTTGTTGTCATTTCCATTAAAAAATCTTTCAGACTCTATCTGTAGTTTCAGGAAAAGGTCAAAACAATTCTGAACCTCCAGTTCACAGATTACAGAGCTGGAAATGAGCCAGTGTGTCATCTGAGAGGGCATGGGGAGCCCAGTTTTACTATCTTAAAAGTTGGGCAGCTCCATCTGAGAGAAGGTGCTGATTTATTTTAACAGGTTTATGTTAATCCTGTCCATCTGACAGCCAGAAAACCCTTGCTGAATGCTATATGTCAGATGGTGTGCCTATCTTTGCACTTTGTGCAAATGGGTGAAAAAAACCCTGGAAAGGGCAATTTAATGAAATCCACACCTTAATGGACTTGTTGCTTAAATTAAGCAACAATTGAAAGTGCTCCTGCTGCCTTGTTAATTCTATCACACACTATCATAGCAGTAAATGAATAGTCTCCTGATATGCATATGTTTTCTCCAATTTGCACTCTCCATTCTTTCACTTCTATATGCATGTGTCCATGCACGCCTTCCAATCACCTATTGACTTATGGTGACTCCATGAATTTCATATGGTTTTCTTAGGCAAGGGGTATTCAGAGGTTGTTTCTCTCGTCCTATACGGACCTATCTATTTTGCAGACTGGGGTAGGTGATGCAAAGCATTCTGTATTTTGCAATCACTTGGTCACTTCTGATGCTGCTTCCTGACATCAAGGGATCAAGCCAGGATATAGAAACTGTGAACACAGAAGTATCAGCTTCAGAGTGAGTCAAATATTCCTTTTGTAAAAGAAAATCTAATGACAACAACATGTTTCTTAATTGTGGTGAAATAGGAAAGTTCAAATGTATGCAATATGGCAGTTGGATCCATTGTAACTTGCAAATAAATGAGATTTCTTAAAATGCTTTCTTCTCGTTCCATTAAGGTGTTGTTTTTTGAGAAAAGAATCACAGCATTACTCTGATATAGTGAAATTTGGCTCTATATATTACCACTTCTGAAGACAATCCAACTTCTTTTTTTGTGTGTAGGCTTTGGACTGAGTAATCAAGTTCTTGTTTGATTTGGATGTTACTTTTTAATTCAGAACTAGAGTGGGGGAAATGAGAATCTCTGAAGATTCTTTCTCAAGAAAGACATCCAAGGGGTGAGGGCTAAATGAAATCAAGGCGTCCAACATGAGTTCTTGAAGTATTTTAGCATATCTCCTCAAGAGCATTAAGAGATAAATCCAGATGTCAACTTATATACAAACGCCATTGTTTCTTTGTTTTATAAAGGAAATTTTCTTATGTAGCATGTTAGAATAAAGGATTCAGTTTTCCAAACTATGCTATGAGTGTCTACAAACATTCATGCAGATCCATCAAAAGTGATCTAGGTATGCAACAGAAGTAAGGGTCCAATTGGATTGGTCCACTGATGGAACTACTTTCAACAGCAGAACCAAGAGGGTGGCAATTCTCCTTCCCCACTTCAGGTTCCCATGCATCCTGAAAACTTGTTCCGCAGAGCAGGAAAACTGGACCGAGTTTCTGGGTGGTATGGAGGCCTTTTGCAGCAAGTAAAAGAAGCTGTCAATATACTCATGGCTGGCCAACAGTACAATACTATATTAAGCCACAGTAATACATAGCCTAACATGGTGTAGTGGTTTGAGCATTAGACTACAACCCTGGAGACGCGGGTTCGATTCTTCATGAAAACTGACTGAGTGACCTTGGGCGTATCACACACTCTCAGCCCTAGAAAACCTCTGGTTCACCTTAGGGTCACCCTAAGTCAGAAATGAGTTAAAGGCACACAGCAGCAACAACAACAACAGCAACACATAGCAGATAGGGGCACTGCATCCACCATATAGCATGGAGAATGGCTACATCCTGCAGATGTGGTGATTCACCACATCCTGTGGTGATTCTGCATCCCACATGATCGAATGAACGAACAGTCAATGCTAGCAGCTTTAGCAATACCATCCCCAGTCTGATGTATTAGTAGTGTTTATTCTAGTCCACTATCTGAACTTTGTCCTGTCTGATCTCTGTACCTCCATGAGAATATAGACAGTCTCTTGGCTATTCTGGTCCCAGGCCACTTAAGGCTTTATGTTGGACTTTGTTTTCACCAGTTAGTGGTAGCAGCATATTAAAAAAATACATATGCCTGGACATTTTAGAAAAACCTATTCTTTAGTCCATTGTTTCAGTAACATTTTTCTGATGAAGAGAACTTTCTTTCCATCCTAGGGTATTGCCATGTAGTGTTTTAAAATGACATTCCAACGGTCCCCTTTATTCATTTGTTGCTTCAGTTTGCCTCAGCTCTCCAGGGGATCTATATGTTTGCCTAGTTAGCTGTCGTCTTCTCTCCCATTAAGTGTAGAGCCAGGACTCACCCTCCACTCTGCTCTGCATCCACATTTAGGCTAGAAGCAAGTAGGCTAGATTAAATGGTCCTTATCTCATCTGCCTAAGTAAGTGAGAAGGAATAACCTCTTCATTTCACCTTGATATGGGAACAGCCCATTTAGCTAAGTTTTCTTTCTTTATTTCCAAACAGGAAAATATATTCTCTATGTGTATGTGTTTGAATGCCATGCTATGGACTACTGTGGTCCTGCATTCTAACTGAGGAGTAAGCAACTGTGGCAGGTGTGGTGTCCAGTTTCCTGCCCTAGCACATGGTATAAGCAGTGTTAAGCAGTGCAATATTAAGCAGTGTAAGGGGCCTGGGACCAGTTCATAAGGACAATTGCCATCCTTGGAGAAGGAATTTAGGCTTTTGTGCTAGAAAAGAGACAGTTTCAGCTTGTTTGGAGCCACAGAAAAAATCTTGGGGTAGCATTGATCCAAAGATCTTACTCTGCCCACTCCAGCTCCTATCCACTATCCCACAGTGTCTCTCAGTTTGGAAAATTAGAGTTCTATACCCATGTTACAACTCTTACATGTGAGAAAGGTTGCTGTCTTCAGACAGTTGATTATGCATTGCCTCGGAAGTATTGCTGTTGCATGAGATGGGTTTGGTCCCACAATATTCCCGTGGGCCCCTCACATGTTCAGAAGTGAACACCTAACGAGGAATTACCATGAATGCAATACTAGTTACTCCATTACGCAATTAATGTTTGGCATTGATTTAGGTAAGAGACCTGATCTATTCAGAGAAACCTTAAAAATGACAGTTTTTCCAAATCCACTGTAACTAATTTGTGGTAGTTAAAAGCTAGAGGAAAAAGTCAAGGAGAGAGAGAATGTTTCCGATTCTTTTTTTTTTAATCTCTTCAAAGTTCAAAACATCCAAGAGGATCAACAGAGAAAGTTTGTGTTAGTCATGATCTTTCTTTGGATAGCTTATTCCCTAAGACAGTGGAAGTTTTGATGTCTTACATGCTCTCAGCAGGAATTGGCACCATGATACAAGAGATTAGTGGAGCTTTGGTGACAAAGAAACATAAACCAGAGGGAATAGAAAGAAAACAACTATTCTTATCCGGACCATCTCACCGTTAATTGTCTCAGCTCTTTATACCTTATTGTAAACAAACATATTTCAAAAGTATGAATTAAAAGACTGTTAAATGTATGCAGTCCGTTCAAAAGCAATTGCTACTCTTACAATTAGCTTCTTAAAGTGATTAAGTAACACCTGGTTTCTTAGCAATAAAGATTTTAGAGATCCAGTCACCCCCTTGTTCCCTCTCTGCTCCATCTTTTTTCTTTTCTTTTCTTTTCTTTTTAGTTATTTATTTTTTTTACTCATTCTAGGCTTACAATATAATACTGGATACAATCACAAATACTGGAACACAACAAACGAAGCAAGGCTGCAAGTGAGCTTTCGTAGTAAGGTGGAATTTATGTAATAATGGCTTTGCACAGATCTGTGCCAAATGGGCAGATGCACAGAAGGCATTTCAAAGTATTTTCTACCAGAATTTGGATAAGATTATTTTTGGACTACAGCTCCTACCTTCGACCAGCAGGATGAGGGATTCTGGGAACTGCAATTTTTTTTAAAAAAGGAAATAAACTTGCTCTTTTTCATTTTATCTAATCCCCTTTTGAAGTTTCACCCCCTAATAGTTTTACAGCAATGCCATAACTCAAGGCCCTTTCCACACCGGGCTTTTTGAACCTCCAACGGAGGTCTTCTGCACCGTAGAGTGGACTGGGGCAGACTACTTTTTGCAGTTCCGCACTTCAGTCCGCTCCGGAGCGACCGGAACTGGTCAAGCGGCATGTTTTTTAAAAACCTCTTTTTAGAGGTTTTTAAAAAGCATGGAGCATGTGACTCCGTGTCGCTCCATCGCCGCGCTCCGGTGCAGATTTGCAGGCGCACACTAGTGCGTGCCTGCAGATCTGCCGGGGGCGGGCTTTAGGCTGGTGAGTTTCTCCGGTTGGTGGAGAGACTCCACCAACCAAAAGCCACCATTTTGGACACCGGAGCAATGCGGAGCGATGAGCTCGCACTGCTCTTCATCCCGACGGACTCAACCAGATGCCAAAGAAATCCAGTGAGTCCCGTTGTCGCATGGTTCCTTTCCCACATGCGGAAAGGGCCCAAGTTATGCAGTTTTATCTTGAGCACCTCATTCTCCCTTTTTCTCTTTGTATTCAGCCATCCCCAAATCATACTGTTGTTGCTTTCTGTGCCTGCACTACACAGTTACAGCAGTTTGATACCACTTTAATTATCATACATCCATTCTAAAAAGTCTTGTTTTGTAGTTTGCTGAGGTAGTTAGAATTCTCTACCAGAGAGCTCTAGTCCACTTTGCTGAGCTACAGCACTGGAATTCTCAAGCAAAGAACCGTACTGAGACAAAGCCCTGATTTCGTAGGACAGAGACATAGCAATTCAAGTGTGTAGGGTAGGGTAGATATTTAACCCTGTAAAAGTGTGGCCTTTACTCTTTCTCTCTCCATGGCAAAGTCTGCAATATCTCTTGCAGAAATTACTGTCTTCTCTGATCCTTGTTTGTCTCACCTTCATTTGTCCTGTCAAGTCCATCCAGCATATTGCTGCCAATATCATTTACCTGCCTCGTCATTCTCATCATGTGCCAGCTTTCTGGCCTTGAGCAAATCATCTAAGACACAGTGGGGGGATGCCCAGAAACACTCCATCCTCTGGCTTGAAAAGGACTCCAACTGTCCCTATAGGGCAGAGACAGTCCCAATTTATCCTCTGTTGTCACTCTTTTTCAGCTGATTTTAAAATGTCACAGTTTCTGTCTCCTATTCTCAATTCCTCCCTTTGTCTTTGGCTTTCTTCAGCTGGTACAAACTGAGCTCAAAGCGCAAAAGTAGACATAACAGGTTCTTTGACATTCACTTTATGGTTTACTGCAGCTTTTTAAGATGAACTCTTCCCTCAGAAAGTGTTTTTAAAAACCTGCCACTTCTAATTCACTGAACTTGGCTGTATTGCTGAGATAGCAGGTTTTTCTATAGTGTCTATTTTCATAAAAGAGTGAGCTAAATTCCCTTTTTAAAGATGATTGCACAGCAGATTGCGATCATTGATAACAGATGGAGAAAATAATATAAATACATAGATTGGTTTGCTTGTCGGTCAGTGAAATTCATCACAGAATGTAGAAGAACTATGAATCTTTGGCAAAGGAAGTGATATGCATTTTGAGCATAGAAAGGAGAAAGGGTTAAGGAGAACTGCATTACTGTACTTCTGTGCAGGCCCTATTACGACTGTGGGCTGCCCCTGAGTTGTGCTTGGGTGGTCTGGTAGTACAAATTCTTATGCAGGGATCTATTCGAGGCATCTAGCAGCGTGATTTATACAGCTGTCAAGCAGCCCTCATCGGCACAAGTGAATTGCGGGCACCATCAACTAGCACAAACTCAAACTCCATCATAGTGTCTAAAGCAAAAGAAAAACAGCCCAAGGTACCACCCACTCATCTTCTCAGTTCTTTAATGACATGTTCCCTCGAAAGAAAAAAAAACCCTCATACAGCTGCTTGCATGAGACCACACTTACAGAGACCCTACTGTCTAATCACAGACAGCTCATGAAAAGCTCACTTTTCGGGACTGAGCAGAAGCAAGGAGGAGAACAGGGAAGACTGGCAAAACTCCACCAAAAGTGAACAGAGTATTAATGGCAATTAAAAAAAAAAAAAACCCAGACCCAAGACCAGTTGAGTGAATTTTCATCATAAATCCTGTAGCATCATTTCTCAAGAAATAATGCAAACAATTCACTCCAGTGGTGTCATTCAAAATAATTAACTGGTTCTGTCTATTTTTTTTTTTTTTTGGTCAAAATCTATACATGTTAACCAATTTTTTCCAATTGTATGATTCCCCATTGGAGAAATGTGTGTGGATGTGCACTTGCCTGTAGCAGAGCGGGGGAATCAGGGCATGACACTCTGTGGATGACCTTCCACCCTCTCTCTGCTTCTGTCATTCTCTCTCACCCTCCCTCCCTCCTTCTTTTCTGCCTTCCTTTCCTTTCCCAGTGAGGGCTGCCTGAGGGGTGGTGACCCTCTTTTCCTCTTCCTTACCCTGTCGTATGACATGCAGTGCTGTGGCAGAGCTGAGGCTGGCCAGCAAACCATTGACTTGTTGCTGCTTTTGCCACTGCTGAAGAGGGCAGCAGGCACTCAGTCTAAAACCATTTCCGCACGAGAGGGGAGGAACGGTTCACTGAGTGTCAAGAGCAGTATTTTTATACTCCGATTCAGAAACTGAATTCAGAAATTCAGAAACCGTGCTGTTTGCACCCTCCCATTTACATCGTACTACTGCGGAGAACAGCGGTTGCTGCATCTACAACAGCAAGTCCCTGGCCACTCCTATTCCCCTCCCTCACCCAGCCCCGCCATTGCTGATTGGTCTGTTTTTTGAAAAACACACAAACATTTTTAACACATTTCTGTGTTGCTACATTTGTGCATAGGAATGTATGTTCGTTGATATGTGGGGAAAAAAATGTTTTAACAGTCCATTCCCAGATCCACTCTCTTCCCGCTGTCCGTTTAACACAGGAAGACAATCATGACGGCAGCCTGTCCTTTGATGGGCGGAGAGAGATAAGGACGGAAATGGCGGAAGCGACAGCCTGGGAATGCCCATAGTTGGCCACTTCTGCGATCTGAATCAATGCTACACTTCTGCATGTGAGCGAAAACCAAAGCAGAACCCATTTGAGAGATTTACATTGGACTTTTTCTGGTTTTCACATACAGCGGTTTCGCATTGCAGTGATCCACTGTGAACCGTTCTAGGAGCTGAAAACATGAAGAATTATGAGGAAAACTATGATGCTAAAATGGTACAACGCGCAGACCTGAGGGTAAGAATTTGACACTGCTACAATGTGTCAACCTTGTGCGGAAATGGCCTCAGTGTACACCAGTCAAAAGTTGGGGGGGGTGCAACAAATCTTTCTGTTTTCTGTCCTCATAACAAGCAGTTTGGTGAATTCAACCAATTTTCATGATTGGTTTGGGTGAACCATTGCAAACTGGCTGAATGCTAACACTGGTTCCTTCACAACCATGACCACAATGCTGCTTTTTCGAAAGGCTGAAATACTTACTGGTTATATATAGCAGTGACAGGAACCCATGACCCTTGAAATGTTTCCAGACAATGGCTGCCATCAACATAGGCTGTAAAAGAAGCTGCTGCCAATGGGCAAAGATTTTTTTAGGAAAAATCTGTGGTAGGCTTCAAGCAATTAAGCTGGGTACTGTGGAAGATCCTTTCAATCGTGGATGAATTTCTTTCTTTTAGTCAGATGTATTAAATTGCATTTAAATGTTTAATCTTTTTCTAAAATGTTGTTTGTTTTATTTGATTTTATTATTGTTACCAATCTTCAGTGCAATTTTTCAGGGGAAAAGACACAGTATAAATCCAAGAAACAAATAAATCTCTGGCCAGTTATTGTCCATAATGGTTGGAGTTGGTGGGACCTGTAGCCCAACAATACTGTACAGCTATATGTTTCCAGCTCCATTATATGGCCTCAGTACCCCTAACAAGAGAGAGCCAGCACGGTGTAATGGTTTGAACATTGCACTATGATCCTAGAGACCAGGATTCAGTTCCCCACTTTGCCATGGAAACCCACTGGGTGACACACTTTCAGCACCCAGAAAGCCCTGTGATAGGTTTGCCTTAGGGTCACCATAAGTTGGAAATTATTTGAAGGCACACAACAATAACAACCCCTACCAGGACACCATAAGCACTTTCAAACTACACAGTTATAGCACCATGATTCCATTTTAATTGTCACAGCAACATCCTATGGATTTCTGGGGTCTGCAGTTTAGAGAGGGGCACTTAGAAATCTCAGCCAGAAGCTCCTCTAGTGTTTCACCAAACTACAAACCCTGGATCCTATGAAATGCAAACATGGCAGTTACAGTGGCATCAAAATGCTATTAACTGTTGAGTGTGAAAGGACCCAGACCTTGTCCACATCATAAAATCCAAAGTACCATTCCCATCCATCTACTATGGCGGTGTCTTTTACCACCTACAAGGGAAATACTCTGCTAGAAACACATTCCTTCAACCCCCAAAACTTGCACACATGTGTGGACATGTAGAGAAAGGCTATATGTACACTGATAAGCAAGCAGGGCCTTTATTGATGTCAGCTGAACATGCTGCAGGAGCTTAGGCAGTACGGATTCCTTCTCCATCACTGAGCAGTTCACTACAAAGACAAGCAGAGGAACAACGGTATTGTTCCTCTGCTTCTCTCACGCGCAAAGTGCTAGGAAACACACTTGCTGTGTAGTCACCTCCTTTCCTTCCTCTTTCCCCAGCCCCATGGAGCTTGGCAGCTATTGTGTATAGAAGATTTGGGATGGGGTACAAGAGGCTAATGAACAGCCTCTTGCACTCCATTCCAAAAAGGGTGTCTGAGAGCTTTATACAAGCGCATATCATTAATGTAATTCCAGGCAATAAGTATACACACATCTGTACACACGTCTGAAGCAGTACTAAGCCAATGAATTGGCAAAGCTATCCTAGACAAAGCTGACCAACCATTAAAGTGAAAGATCGGTGGGTTCCACCCTTTTCACGTTCTCTTGGTTTCAAATAGGATGACCAAGATTTCAAAGAAGGGCTTTGACCGGTTCAGTTCAAGGCAAAGAAACTGCACCTGGTTAGATGCCCTTCTCCTAAGCAGTCATGAAGCTGATTAAGATGGAGTGAGGACTGTCAGGGAGGGACACCTGAAACGTGGAAAGGAAAACTATATAGGCTTTTTGTCACATTTTCCATCTTGTTTCGGCCAGCCAATAAAATTCCATGTCCAAGATTATTTCATTTTTGGCTCTAAATACACATAAAAATAAAGCTTCTTATTAAGGAAACTATTTCTATTTCTAATGTCTGGATAGGTGAGATGTATTCTGTTAAAAAGGAGGGAGGGAGAAAGAGGGATGCAAAAGTAGTAGTGATGGCAGAAGAAATTAAGAGGTAGAAGAAATTGTTCTTTAGAGTACTTCAAAATTATCTTGACTTCCCTCAAATTGTTGTTCAAAAGACATTAAAAAAAACTGGTTGTTCTGGTTTTTTTCATCCATTTAGCCTGTATACATGCTTGCCTGTTTTCCCACAATATTGAACTCCAATGGCAGAAAGCATTTCCAAGCAACAATCCAAAATTAAAAATGTCCCAGAAGCATATTTTAGATGATAATCTATATTGAAACAGCTTTCTGGCATGTCAGGGGAAATAAACAAAAGAGATAAACAAAAGAGACCAGTCTCCTTTCTTTGCATCAAAGTGAAAACAATATTTCTGTTTAAGGATACTCTGTACCAAAAAATTCAGAGAGGTGCCCCCTCTGTGCAAAAGTGTTTTGTGAACTAAGGAAAACAAAAGCAGCAACAGGACATCATAAATATCCAAAGCTTCAAATGCTGTGCTTTGGAAGAACTTGAAGACTTCAATGTGTTGACCATTTTGAGCCACAAGTCCTTTATGAGAAATAATAAATTCACAATTAATTGAAAACATTATTTTTATAGGAGTAGTTTTTTTCCTGATGTTTAATTACTGTATGCTTTTTTATTTAAATGTTATAATTACAGACATGCATGCACAAATAAACATAAACAGATGGCTACATATTTTCTGGAACTAGACTTCAGGCTCATAGTGTTCATAAATATCCTTCATAAGGCACATAGGCTCTGACTCAGTGCAGTGCAGTCCTTAAACCTTGGAACAAGGAACTCAATACAGATAGTACGCTTTGGCCGTGCTGCCATCTCAGGGTTGGTCAACTTTTTGCTTCTTCAAGGAATGTATTTGAGGAATCTTCCTTCCCATCCCCACCTTCATATTATCTTCATGCAAAGACAAGTTTCATTTCATGTGATATGCAACTATTAAAGGTAACAAAGATAGACAGCCAAAAAAAAATGTGGAATCAAAAGGTATTGTTCCACACTGTGGAAAGGTTAATTTTGGGGGCTACAAGTCTCAGAATTATCCTAACTAAATTCTAGTGCAACTTTGAGTTTATTTCAGTGTAATATCCTAGAAACACTAGATCCGTCTGACCTTGGAGGTTAAGCAGGTTCAGCCCTGGTTAGTACTAGATTGCCAAGCAATGCCAGGTGCTGTAGGCTATATTTCAAAGTAAAGAACTGGCAAAATGACCTCTGAGTACTCCTTGCATGAGAAAAACATATGAAATTCATAGGGGTCACCATAACTTTACAGGCTATTTGAAGGCACATGTACACATAACCACTGAAGGTACAAGAGTCTTCCTCTGTTTTAACTCTGGCAGACTTAAAAGACTACTCCAGCCTTTCTCTTAGAACCCCTCCTCCATCCAAATATTTCCGTTTTCCAGGGTCAGCCCTGGTTAGTATTTGGATGGGAGACTGCCAATGAATACCAGATGCTGTAGGCTATATTTCAGAGGAACGAACTGGCAAAACCATGTCTGACTTTCATGGGGTTGCCATAAGTTAACAGGTGACCTGAAGACACAAGCACATAATAAATGGCCCCTTTTCAGTGAAAATGTCAATTAGCATTTTTTCACTTTTTTAGTGTATATGTAACTGTGATGGAGTTCCGGGGATGTGGCTATCTGGAGTGCCAGAGCAGTCTAGAAACAGGTTGCCAGACAACCAGAATAGCTTCTCAGGAGAGAAGCCATGCCCAGTAGTGTGTGAGAGAGGCTGGTGGTTGAGAAGAAACATATATAAAAGCAAACACTGGTTGTCTTTTGTGAGTTCTTCAGTGACAAAGAACTCTCAGTAAAGTCCCACAGTCAGCCAGGAAGGTTGTGTAGGAATGGTTTAATTCTCAGATAAAGACTAGAGAGAGGCAGAAGAGTCATTAAAGAGTCATTACCTCAGAGGACAGGATCAAAATTCAAAATGACCTCAACAGATTGGAGAGCTGGGCCAAGGCTAACAAAGTGAAATTCAACAGAGAGAAATATAAGGTCCTACACCTAGGCAGAAAAATTGAAATGCACACATATAGGATGGGAGATACCTGGTTGGACAACAGTATGTGTGAAAGGGATCTAGGCGTCTTGGTAGATCACAAGCTGAACATGCATCAGCAGTGTGATGCGGCAGTCAAGAAAGCCAACACAATTCTTGGTTGCATCAATAGGAGTATGGTGTCTAGATCAAGGAAAGTAATAGTACCACTCTATTCTGCTTTGGTCAGACCTCATCTGGAATACTGTGTCCAGTTCTGGGCATCTCATTTCAAGAAGGATATTGACAAGGTAGAACATGTCCAGAGGAGGGCGACCAAAATAGTGGAAGGTCTGGAAGCCATGCCTGCCAAGAAGTGGCTTAGGGACTTGGTATCTTTAGTCTGCAGAAGAGAAGGTTAAGAGGGGACATGATAGCCATGTTTAAATATTTGAAAGGATGTCATATTGACAAGGGAACATCCTTGTTTTCCACTGCTTCAGAAACAAGGACAAGAAGCAATGGATTCATACTATGGGAAAAGAGATTCCACCTGAAGTTCAAGAAGAACTTCCAGACAGTCAGAGCTGTCCAGCAGTGGAATATGCTGCCTCGGAGTGTGGTGGAGTCTCCTTCTTTGGAGATTTTTAAACAGAGGCTGGACGGCCATTTGTTGGGAGTACTTTGATGTGTGTTCCTGCATGGCAGTGGATTAGACTGGATGGCCCCTATGATCTCTTCCAATTCTCTGATTCTATGATTCTAAACGATTGCAGAATCAGGTCAGAAAGTGTTACATAGATTGGGGATTGAGTCTTTGGTAAGAATGTAGCCAAAAGGCTGTTTATGATACTTGTGCTTATGTGAAAGTTTAAAGATATAAGGAAACTGTCTAAAAGAACACTGAAGAACTATATTAGCTTTGACCTGCATATGAACTTCAACACATTGTTCTATATGTTATTTTAATAAATATAGTTTATTTTTATAAATACTGACTCAGCTGAGTGGTATACAGTATTTAAGTATACAGTGTTGAGTGGCATTGAGTGGTATACAGTATTGAGTGGTGTACAGTTTGCTACCATAGGACTATAAACGCGTTCTAAATAACTATTGAAAGGCTTCACAGTTTTACACAAAAGTATTATAAATATGGAGGCAGTGCTAAGTGGAAAAGACAATATGCCTTATCAGATTGGTGTGGCAGTCTGAAAGAGAAAGAAGTAAGCCCCTGTCACAGTAACATAACAGCATTGTTTTCATTTGCAAACAGAGTAAATGTTGCTGTTGGCTGCTGTATTTGTTGCTGTAGTTCTTGGATTTTTTTTTTAATAACCAGACAACATTTCTGCTGTCCCAGAACATTCAGTGGTTATTCCAGCACCAACAGCAATATTTTATTCCCACCCAGACGTTGTTTCTTTAAAAAAAAGAAAAAATTCCAGAGTATATCATAGGAGGAAAAAAACTCGAAGGATTTGTATGATTTAATACTTGCTGTTCATACTGGGTTCCTTGCCCATTCCTCCTCCTCCTGCTCCTCCTTCCTGGATGGGATGGGATGGGGAGGAGGTAAAGGAGAGCATAGGTAGTCCCTTACTGTTCTTAAGATTTATATACATGTGACTGATGTACAAACTCATATATAAAATTATTAGCACTATCTATTTGGAGCATCAAATATTTAGAGGAAAGCTTCAGGAAACCTGAAGGCTAAGGCTCAGCATCTCAGTTAGAGCTCTCTTCACATGCCATTTTGATACCATTAGAGAAGCCAACTATTTCTAAACAATGAATGTGTTCTTTTGAGCTTCTGCTAGAAATCTGAAGCTGGGGAAATGATTGTTTTAACTACAACTCTTCAAATACCTTTGCCAGCATTACCGTTGGTCACACTGTCTTGGAGGTCCTGACAATGCAGGCTATGAGATTATGGGAATTATAGTCCACAACAGAATTTTTCTAAGTTCTGAGCCACATGTAAGTGGTGTTCCACAAATCACAAAGAGATCAATACCTTTACACTTTATGCAGATGAAAAGGTCAAAGTTCAGTCATCTCTTCTACATGTGTACTTCAAATCACGGGGCATCTTCTACCATTGCTTTTTGTTTATGAAATGACAATGTTTTATTTTTAAATGTTTTTAAATGTTTTATTTTGGATTTGGATATGTGATGACATCATAAGGGGAGCGGACCACTTTAGAAATATCAGTTGATCTAGCAACATTAACAAGTTCCTTACCTTACATGCATACTCTCATATTCCTGTGCATGACCTTGACCTCAGTAAGGCCTTTGACAAAGTTCCACATGACATTCTTCCAAAGAAGCTAGTAAAATGAGGGCTGGACAGGGCTACTGTGGGGTGGATTTGTAATTGGTTGACCGACCACACCCAAAGGGTGATCACCAATGGCTGCTTTTCATCCTGGAGAGAAGTGACTAGTGGGGTGCCACAGGGTTCTGTCCTGGGCCCAGTGCTATTCAACATCTTCATCAATGACTTGGATGAAGGAGTGGAGGACATGCTGATCAAATTTGCAGATGATACCAAATTGGGAGGGGTTGCTAATACATCAGAGGACAGGATCAAAATTCAAAATGACCTTGACAGATTGGAGAGTTGGGCTCAAGCTGATAAAATGAAATTCAATAGAGATAAATGTAAGGTCCTGCACTTAGGCAGAAAAAATGGAATGCACAAATATAGGATGAGGAATGCGTGGCTGGATAGCAGTACGTGTGAAAGGGATCTAGGAATCTTGGTAGATCACAAGCTGAACATGAGTCAGCAGTGTGATGCGGTGGCCAAAAAAGCCAACACGATTCTTGGTTGCATCAATAGGAGTATGGTGTCTAGATCGAGGGAGGTGATGGTACCACTCTTTTCTGCATTGGTTAGGCCTCATTTGGAATACTGTGTCCAGTTCTGGGCACCTCAATTCAAGAAAGATATCGAGAAGCTAGAGCATGTCCAGAGGAGGGCGACCAAAATGGTGAAGGGTCTGAAAGCCATGCCCTGTGAGGAGCAGCTTAGGGAGCTGGGTATGTTTAGTCTGCAGAAGAGAAGGTTAAGAGGGGACATGATAGCCATGTTTAAATATTTGAAGGGATGTCATGTTGAGGAGGGAGCAGGCTTGTTCTCTACTGCTCCCGAGACTAGGACAAGGACAAGGAGCAATGGATTCAAGCTGCAGGAAAGGAGGTTCCACTTGAACCTCAGGAAGAACTTCCTGACGGTCAGAGCTGTCTGGCAGTGGAATATGCTGCCTCAGAGTGTGGTAGAGTCTCCTTCTTTGGAGGTTTTTAAGCAGAGGCTGGATGCCCATCTGTTGGGAATGCTTTGATGGGTGTTTCTGCATAGCAGGGGGTTAGACTCGATGGCTCCTGGGGTCTCTTCCAACACTATGATTTCTATGATTCCTGTGCATGTTAAGTCAAATGTGAGTCCCATTGAATTCAAGGAGGTTTACGTTCTGGTATGTGCACAGCAGAGGTAAGCCAGCTGCAACCGTCCAGCAGGATGCTCTGGGATGTGAGGCAAGGGCAACGCACACATATACACACACAAATACATTCATTCCATATACAAAGTCCAACTAGAAAAGCAGTTCAATCTTATTTCAGCACTGATCATACAGAAGATTTAAAAAAAATACAGGCTGTGTAATTCTCTTCTATCAAGCAACTTGCAAGTATTTCCAACTATCTTTTCACGGGACCCCACTTCTTTCACAGGACCCTGCTTCTTGCCTTCATGAAATGAGCAAATGAAGACTTACTTACTTGCCACAGACAGAAACTAATGGGAATAGCTCTGTGTGCCAGGCTGCTCATAAAGCCAGCCAGCAAAAATAATGATTTTTATTTTAAAGTTGGCAACAACCCCAGTTGTAATCCAGTTCCTAGGACTCCAGATGGCAATAGCACCAAGGTGTACTATTTTGTGAAAGCTCTTATAGCAGTGGTTTAGAGGAGGCTGCTGTTAAATAGACCTGGGCAGACTTGAGACTCGTGGGATCTCTTTTTTTTTATAAAACCCCAAGGCCCACCAGCTGGAGCCAGGTGCAAAATAAAACATTGCTTAGGAAGATTTAAGAAGCAAGATATTAGTGGAATATAAGTTCAACCCAGGAACCGGTTTTCAGAACCAGAACTGATCTCATGGTGGTTTTACACAGGTGGCTTCTCACTCAAGCTCTCTTCACTTAAACAACCCAATTTAGAAAAAAGGAGGGAGTGAAACATTTTTCTTGTTGCTTTTGTTACATAATTGGGTGTTGGAAATCTTTGCTGAGGTGCTGCAAGTCATCCAGATCAGTTTGATTTTTCTTTATTTCAAAAGCATTGTTGCACTTCTTTTTCACCCTGACAAAAGGCCATTTCCGCACTAGATTGTTATAGCGTGATTATTCCACTTTCAACATCCTATGGAATCCTGGAGGCCGGCTCCTCTCAAAACTGCAAACCCCAGGATTCCATAGGATGTTGAAAGCGGAATAATTGCGCTATAACAATCTAGTGCGGAAATGACCAAAGAAGAAAAAACAAAGCTGAGAAATCCTGCCAGTTAAAGGGTAACCCTGTAGCCACCAAGGTGTCCCCAACATTGCTACCATGCCATCAAATTTGGCATGCAGTTGTGGCAATCCACCTCCCAGACTTTCACAGTAAAACAGTACGTGCTGAGAGTGTGATTTGGTTTTAAAATGAGGCATATACTCTCTAATGCGTCTTGTTTTAAAAGGAGAAATTATTATTTTTTGCTACTGCCACCTTGCAAATTTGGTGGCATGGAAGCAAATGTAGTGATGGAGAATAGTGTGATGCACAGGACCAGGCAAGGGGGGCACACATAGTTCATAAGCTGCATATACCACTCCTGCCATACAAGGTCAAGGATGTCTCTTTGTGTGTATGTGTGTATGTACAGGAGAGAGAGAGAGAGAGAGGTGTGTATGTGTGTATGAATGAATGAATGAGAACACTATACTGAAAATTCAAAACTGTTTTAACCATCTATCTTTAAAATTTTTTTAAAATAAATCAAACGTTCTGTAACATAAACACGTGGAATTTGCTTTTAAATATCTTTCTCCTGCATTCGCTACAGAATCAGAAGCCCTGATTTTTTGATCTTGTTAAGCATTTTTCCTTCTATATGTTGTCAGGATGTTTTATTTTAATTTTGAAAAAGGCTTTTTCAAAGACAGGGCTGGTATGTCTTCCATTTTAACACATTTACAGAGCAGAACTAGGAATCTTCTGGCCCTTGAAATGTTGTTGGACTGCAGCTCCCACTGGTCTTTCCCAGCAAAGTCAATACTGAGGAATTCTGGGAGTGCAATCCAACAACAAATGGAAGGCTGCATTTTTGACAGGGTAAGAGTTTGAGCACAGGACCGCAACCTGGAGACCAGGTTCAATTCCCTGCTCTACCACGGAAACCCACTGGGTGACCTTGGATGTGTCACATAGTCCTAGTCCCCAGAACACCCCATGTCTGTCTTAGGCCATTTCTGCACTAGACTGCAGTAGACATTCCATAGGATGTCGAAAGTGGAATAATAGCACTATAACAGTCTAATGCAGAAATGGCCTTAGTGTTGCCATAATTCAGAAACAACTTGAAGGCATAGAACAACACAGCTATAGAGCTTTTTCTTCTTCTCTAAGAAAAACATGTTGCATTTATAAATAAGGCACCATTTAGCATAACAAACTACTACACCATATGTTTTCACTGTTTCCCTTTATTTTAAAATTTGTTCTGTACTTTTTGGCTTTTTTTTCTTGTCCCTCATTTTAAAAGAAAGTATTAAACACTGCAGCATGATTTCAGATACCAGAACAAGATGAAATGACATAAAGCTTCACAAAAGCACAAATGAGTGTGCTTCATGAATGTACATACATATGCTCTTGCACATGTTCTAGGAGTTATTATATACTTTTTCTCATTGCATACCAAAAGGCTGGCAGCCTCTAGGGCACCCATACACAGTTAAAGTGGAGTGGCCATGTTAATTTCCCACAGTGGCCCCAATATATCATTGCAGAAGATTCCAGAGGTGTTTTTAAAAGCCATTTGCCATTGAGTGTAGTGTTGCTGATGCCAAGGCTAGATACAGGCACAAGATAAGTACAGTATAGTTTAGGGCCACAGATTCTGAGTGGGAAATTTTTTAAAAAATCTGTTAGAATAATTTACTTTTTTACATGAAGGGACAAGCAATGGGGCCTCTTAAACTTTCCCTTTACATCTTCAGCATATCTGAATCCAGCCTGGCTGATGTTCATTGTCACTTCCACATAAGCCAGCTGGGGATGCACTAAAAACCCACTTTGCTAAAGGCCCTGTCAAAACATGGAAACAGCCCTGATCAAAGACCATTAGTCCTGGACTTGGAGAGTTTCTTCCTGGTCTACAGTTTCCAGAATCCCCCAGGCCTACAGTAACTTTCTTATGTTGTGCATCAAACATAGGACTACTCCTTTTATGCATTGTTTATGGAAGTCAAATGGGACTTGCATCCTTTCACACCACACAGTTATAGCCCTATGATTCCTCTTTAATTGCCATAGCAACTAGATACAGAATCTTACAGTGCGTCATTTGGTGAGGCACTAGAGCTCTCCTGTCTGAGAATGCTAAATACCCCTCCCTGTAATGCCAGTCCTAGGATTTCACAATAATTGTAGAATGTAAAAGAGTCTATGTTCTGCCACAATCGAGTGTGGGATCAAGCATTCATGAATGGGGAACTGTGTGAGAAAATGAGGGCTGCACATGTAGCTCCCCAGCCTGACCAACAGGAGACAGCAAATTCTAATGCCCAATCAAAACTTTGCTGTTTCTCGGAGCTGTTTGCTTTGCCCTCTCGCATCTTGAAGATACAGGATCTTGCTCCTGACCTAACATTGTAAGGTCATGGGAAATCCCTGATTCTCTCTCCAGTTGAAAACAGTGGCTTGCTCTGTGCTTGAAAAATGTTCAGAGTTAGGTGACACAAGTGACACTCATGTGTTGGTGGTTCTCATTGCAGTGAATCTACTTCCGATTTTGTCTCAACCATTAAAGAAGCAGTCTAAGATGCTGAACCTATTTTAGAGATATTGTTCAGCACCTTGGATAACTTCTTGAAAGTCTAAACAAAAACCCAGAGCAGAGTCCCTGCCCCAATGACAGGGACAACCAGCAACTACTGGTGCCAGATTCTTAGCAAGACAAATTGCTTAGTAGACTCTGGTTCCCTTCCCTAGAGTGAAAGAGTGATGAGCAGAATTAGGAAATATGAACTTATTCCCACTGACAGACTTCTACGTGTGGAACCCTTGCAATGGTGCAGCTAGATAAGTTTAAATTAGATTAGAAGATATTGTGTGTGTACTTTCCAGTCACCTGTTAGGTTGTGATGACCCCACAAACTTCATATGGTTTTCACAGGCAAGGAATAATCAGAGGTGGTTTTGCTAATTCCATCCTCTGAAGTGTAGCCTACAGCACCTGGTATTTGTCAGCAGACTCCCATCCAAGTAATAACCAGGGCTGACCTTGCTTAGCTTCTAAATCAGACAGGATCTGGTACCTTTAGGGTGTTTAGAAGGTGCCTCTTCTTTAAAGGGTAATGGGTATCATTCCACTGACAGCCAGCCCTGCTTGCTCTGCTGAGTGGGGCCCTAGATTTCTGCTGCTAAGTTCTTCCCAATGCCATCACACTGGTTACTTCAATTTAGGCTAAAACACTGCTTGACTTGCAAGCTGGGGAACAGGTGGAGGCTAGTTTCATCCCCAGTATATAGCTGATCTTGTTCCAAGACCGTCATGCATTAAAATGTTTGTTAATAAGGGACTGGTCACAGCACTCTATTTTCCAGTCTCAAGACATACTGGGAAGTTTACACAACAGAAAGAATGCTTCTGAAAGTTCATTTCCGTTAAATGTGTTCTTGTGCCTGAATAAAGACCTTTAATCCAAAAATGTAACATCAGAATTTGCAACGATTCATTAACACTCTTATACATTCTTTGTTGGCAATTCTTTTACTTGCAGTGTAAAATATGGAAGCTGAGAAGGCTTGTTTATAGGACAATATATAACATGAAAGAGTTTCATATTTATAGGACAATGGCCATTTCCGCACGGGCTTAAGAAACGGTGCAGAGCATCCTCCAGGGAGGACGTCTGCACCTGGGAGCGGACTGGGTCGGACCTACTTAGTGTAGTTCTGCACCTCAGCTCGCTCTGGAATGACCCAAAGTGGTCGTCCAGCGTGCTTTTGAAAGACCTCTTGAAACAGGTCTTTCAAAAGCACGGAGCATGCCACTCCATGCCCACACTCCAGTGCAGATTTGCAGGTTCACACCAGTGCAACCCTGCGATCTGTCGGGGGTGGTCTTTAGGCTGGAGAGCTTCAGCGGTTGGTGGAGAACCTCGACCAACTGGAAGCTGCCATTTTCGTCCCCGGAGCAGTGCGGAGTGGCGGCCATGCACTGCTCCGGACCAGCCTGGACCCAAGTGTGGAGCCAAGAAGTCTGGGAAGTACCAGCATGGGGCGATTTCCTCGCCCTGTGCGGAAATGGCCAAGGTATAATATAGAAGTTTGAATCAGTAACCCAACTGGACACCTTCCAAACTTGGGTCCCATTTTAATCACCAGTTGCTTTCTCATAATGTTTTAAGCAGGGTTACTTGAGCATATCCTGTGATCTGGGAACCAAGTTACACAAGAAATATAGCTTTTGGTGGTATGTTCCAATCCAGGATGCTGGCAGCAATATAGAACAGTTGTTACACGTAGAGTAGCGTGTCAAGGAAAAGGCTACTGTGGCATGCTTCTCTCCTAGGTACACAGTTCCCTATGAATGAACTTTACAGCATATCATTCTCTAGCTTTGGTCAGAAGTGGTAGAGTCTAAGGCCATTTCCGCACTGGGCTGTTATAGCGCTATTATTCCACTTTCAACATCCTATGGAATCCTGGGGTTTGCAGTTTCGGGAGGGGCCCAAAACTGCAAACCCCAGGATTCCATAGGATGTTGAAAGTGGAATAATAGCGCTATTACAGCCTAGTGTGGAAATGGCTTAAGAAGAGCTGCACCACATGGTTGTACCAGATTTTGATGGTACAGAGATGCAGAAAGAAGCATGCAAAGACACTATTGAACCCTTCTGATCAAGCAAATCACATGTTTAGAGGTTTGATCTGAAAGAAAAAGGCTGGTAGTAAAGAGGGAAGAAATAATGGGCCTGACAGGAACACTGGAAAGACTGGGTGGAGTAAAGCTCCCACTGCACCAGATAGCTTATCCTTGTAAACAAATTAGGATGCAGCTGCAAGAATAATCAGAGATGTGTCTGCTTGGGTGACTCTTAGAAATACAGGGCAGAACATTTGGAAATACAAATGCCATGTGCATCATGTGTCCGATCTGTGCTTATGATTGTTCATTAATCTATAACAGCGACAGAGAGACAGGGAGCTTGCCACAGTTCTAAAACCGTGATACCCAAACACCAGGAGCTCGGCATCGCTAGTAAGGGAACCCGGGGGCTGTGCACGTTTCAGTTATTTTGTTTTTTGTATCGATTGATTAATTATAGTTAATTAAAACGTATCTGTAGCATGTAGTATCATCTTCAATCACTAGATGGCAAACTGACCTAATTCCCAGCCAGTAGGAGTTCTGTTCTCTGCAAAAACTTCCCAAGCTTCAAATAGCTCCTAACCTTCAATCCCTGATTGGAGATAAGGGCAGGGAGAAAACAACAGAATAATCAGTCAAAACTCACTACTGTTTTTGTGGCAAAAATATAACAAGCTGGGCCTCATTGAGTTAAAAAATAAAATAAGCAGCTGTTTCTCCTCATCATTTAAAAAGTCCTAACAAATTAATATAACTCATTTTTCCAAACTTATTATTTGCAAACTTTGTAGGAGAGGCAGACAAACACACACATTCTTGTTCTTGATTACAGATTATTGTTACATTTATTGCCTGCCTTTCCTGTAAGCAGCTCAAGGTAGTGTATGTGGATTTTCTCCTCCTCTCTTTAACCTCACACCAACTGAGAAAATATCCCAGAAAGAAATTATCCCAAAGCTGAGTGAGTGGAGACTTGAACCTGGATCTCTCAGATCCCAGTCTAGTTCTGTCCACCACAGTCCACTGGCTCTCACACAGTCTTCTCTATGTTGCAACCATATTAGCAGCTTCTCTCACGCCTTCCTCAATATTCTACAAACACAAAACCTAGTGTAGCTTTGTTCTGATTTTTAACTTACATGTAGCACCAAGTTGATGAAACAGCTGTAATGGCTGGAACACACGTAACTAGAGGCATGTTGCAGTTTAGCAATATATTGAAGGACATTTCTGTATATTCTTTACTGCTAACTCTCACACACAAATACCACCTATGGGAGTAAAATAAATGGAAAGCTTCAAGGATGTTTGAGTGTGAATTCCCAGTGTGTCTATGTTGACCACAACATTGCAATTCTCACAAGGACACTTATGTTGTCATGTTAATTTATATACACCTTTGTAGGGAATCCTCCCCCCTCTCCCCTGCTTCTACTCTTAGCAATGGCTCTGAATGCTTTTCTGCATGCTGTTAGCTTTTTGGAATTGCTAATAAGTTATGTCAAGCTGTCACAAATTCAAGGGATGTGAGGAGCATTTGGAAAACTCCTGTGACTCCGGATGTTAAAGTTCATGGTTCATGCATGAAGCATCTGAATCCCAGTCCAGGCTGAGGGAAGGGGGCAGGACAAAAGGCTTGTCACACACATGCTGAGTAGCTGGAAACACGATCACACAAGGTTAGGGTAGTTATCATAACTGATTTGAAGTTTGCCTCTTGTTTCTCATGAGTTTCAGCTGCCTTCATTCTGGAAACAGACAGCAGCTGCCTTGATCATGTTTGCAAATATATGCAGAAGCCAGAAATAGTTTCACTGAGGGGGAAAAAATCACAAGAGTTTCTGCAAATGTTCTCATATTTACTTATGCGGTCAGCAAATCTGTTAAAAGAATAAATTCAGGAGTAATTCTGCACTAAAGTTCCCATGTATTTTTTGCCAAAGCGGATGAGTTTAAAAAGCAATCAGAAGACTCCTCATGGAGGATGGTAGACATTTTTTTTTGTCCCTGAGGCTTACAGGCAAATATTGGCACTGGATGAGAGTTATCTTGGTGGGAGCTAGGTATGACATCCCCTTAGCCCCTCATTTTGACTCCTCCATACTGGCCAAAAGCCTCAGAATTTGGTGAGACTTATAGCTGTAGTTATCAGGGTCCCTCCCTCCCACACACCCACACACACACACACACACAGTGTTCTTTCTTGTATTTTTCTTGTGAATTTCTGGCACTAGCTGCAGCCTCTTTAAACCCACCCCAGAGTGTGGGTTTTTCTCTGTCACAGGTGTTTCCAGTACAGACCAGAGTAAATGTCCTACATCTGTATCCATTGCCTTGGCTCCTCTCACTATACTTTTGGCCAGTCCCACTGATGACATTTGGTGTAAAGGTGTGACCTTTACCACAGATGTTTTCCACTGACTTTCATCCCCTCGTTACATTTCTGGTCAAGAGAGCCAACATTTCTCCCTCACCCACTCTTTTTTTTAGAGTTATAGGACACTTGGTATAATTCTTCAGCACTATCTCTATAAAACAACAGTAAAAAATGTGCAGGATGGAGAAGATGGACACTGAGAGAGGAGTGGTGGAAAGGTGTTGAGTTCATGATGGGGATGCAAGGAAATTATGCCCACAACACATCTTAACCAGAAATAAAAAGAAATGTGCAGATTGCAAGTGCTAAACTTTGCAGTAACAAACAAGGGCCAAAACCCTGAAATAGTTAGGATGTGACTGGATGTGGGGACAGAAACTACCATTGTAAAACATGAAATCCAGAAACAGAAACTGTGATGTGTACTGGGACTAATGGGCTCTCTGGAAGAGCATTCTGTTTCCCACATGAACACACAAACACAGAGAGCCTCTTCCACTCACTCATTTGCACACACCCAAGTACCTCCTGACTCAGTGTCCCCCAATCACTCCCTAGCTGTCTCCCCATTCCCTATCATTCACACACATCCTTGAAAGCAAAGAAGAGACTCCTTCACTTAAAATATGGATTTGTAGGACAAACTGGACATCACAGCAGAAGCATTACTATCAACATGAAAACTTCATTTGGATTTCACCCAAGATCTGGACTTTGCCATGGCATCACTCTGTCCAAGATATTGATGCAAAGACAGCTTTGGTCCCAAACAAACAGTGGCAGTTGAAACGCCTTTCTGAAGGCCAGCCTTACAATTGGGTAGAATGAGTCCCAGGCAGTAGATGAAGGGTGTAGCTACTGCAGTGCCTTGGCTATTCTCTAGTCATTTCTTTCTGGTGAAGGACAGAGTTGTGCCGCATGGTCCTCTATCCTATTTCCCTCAACCTTCCTAGATGCTATTCCGTGGCCAGTATCAGGCTGGCAATCCAGTCGGCTTCTGAACATAGAATCGTGGTGGGGACTCATCTTGTTCTTTTCTCAGGCAGCAGAATTCCCATTGCTATTTTATTTGCCCCAGTCCTCCCACACTCTGAGACCTTGACTTCTGATGGTCCTCACAGCCATAATAGAGGATGGAGATTGTGTGCCTTGTTGTTTTTTTCCTGGTGCTATGAATATTGTATTTAGCTCTTTGTGTTAGAAATAATGATGATGCCTGCTATTTGGTC
Organism: Iguana delicatissima; assembly: GCA_948472985.1. NCBI lineage: Eukaryota > Metazoa > Chordata > Lepidosauria > Squamata > Iguanidae > Iguana > Iguana delicatissima. The sequence goes on from CAOKZL010000764.1 coordinate 24,673, forward strand.
GATCTGGCCAGGCTCATCTGTTTCTGATTTAGGTTCATCTCCTCAACATAGGCTGGATAGCATTAGCCTAAAGATTTCCATTAGACCATATGTTTTGTAAGTAGAGTGAAAGTGTCTAGTTTCTTGATGTCACTGTATATATATCATCTGATGAAAATATCTCCAGCACAGAGCACAGCAATGACACGAATACAACAGACAGTTCACTACGTCTCCAGTAAGAGTTTTGTCTATACTATGGGGGGAATACAACATGGAAGAAAATGTGCGTTTGACATCCTCAGCTGAAGAATGTCCTGAAAGAATGCAAGAAAGGTTTAAACAAAGGAAAGTTTGTTCTCATTATACTAACCGTGTCAGGCTGTTTTTCTTTGGTAGAACAATTTAAGCAAACAAGGGATGAGCGAGGGTGCCAAAACTGGATTGTTGCTGTTGTTTTCACAAAAAAAAAAAAAAAAGCCTTAAGAACGTCTTGAAAACTACTGCTACAACTGGTTTTAATATAGTGCAGTTGGTTAGCATGGAATGATGGAGGCTTTCCATCAAAGATGGTTCTCTCTGCCACAAAAATGCAGATCCCCAAATTATTTTAAGTTACGCTGTTCCTGATTCACCAATAACAGCTGGAAGAAATACCACAATTGTCCTAGTTTAACTGAAAACCATGACAGCTCAGAGCCAATTCATACGTTATGCTTTACTTAAGATTTTGCAAATACTGGAATCATTCACCATGTGCCTGACTATATGGGAGCAGCAATTGCACATACACACACACACAAAAGTTCCCTCTAGGACTTTAATTTGAATTAATTGTCCCAAGGCAAACGCTGCAGTCATTGTGTTACATAGGAATTAGCAATTGGGCAAATGCAGGCTTAGTAGTGCTTAGAGTAGACCCATCAAAATCCATTAAGTTTAGGTCTCATTTATTTCAGCTATTACTAAATATCCTAAAGAAGGCGTAAATACCCTAAAGGCACCAGATCCTGTCTGATCTTGGAAGCTAAACAGGTTAGTACTTGGACTGGAGACCATCAATGATACCAGGTGCCATAGGCTAAATTTCAGAAGAAGGAACTAGCAAAACCTCATCTGAGTATTCCTTGCCTGAGTAAACCCTCATGGGGCTGCCATAAGTTGACAGGTGACTTGAGGGCGCACATACAGTAACGGAGCATGGTGAAGTCTGCTTTCACTCCATGATGTTTTATCTGCTATGATTCAGATCACGGTGGTTGATTTCAGGCTGGAATAGAAACAACTAGCTTAGTAGCCTATCGTCTGTCAACTCGAGAAATTTCATGATACTAGAAATGCAAGAGAAGCTTTCCTTAACTTCTCAAGTTGCCACTGGGTTGGAGAACATGTTTGGAAGCAATATTGGCAGAGCTGTTGTAAAACCTGTGGACAGGGTTTTTATCATCATCATCATCATCATCATCATCATCATCTAGACTACCTTGCTATAATGTGTTTATGTTGGTACTATCATTGGTGGTTGTCTGGGAACTGAAGAAGGAAGTGGCAAATATTTTGACTAGGGCCAGATTTTGTTTTGATGTCACTCGACAGAAACAAGGTGGTGGCTATTATTTTTCAAGCTTTATATGATTTAGGTCTTCAGGACAGTTAGCACTGCATCGTCTCACAGTCCTAACTTACCCATCCATTTAGAACAGGGATGGAAATCAAGTGGCCTTCCAGCTGTAGTTTGATTGCAGTTCCTATTACTTACTGTTCACTATGGTTACTTACTGCTGCTGGGACTTCCAATCCAATAGCAATAGCATTTATTTCTATACCGCCTATCAACTAAGTGTTATCTAAGTGGTTTACAATGTATTTTTAGCTAATTGCCCCCAACAAGCTGGGTACTCATTTTACCGACCTACGAAAGGATGGAAGGCTGAGTCAAACTTGGAGCCTGGCAGGATCGAACTCACAACCTTGTGGTTGCAGTACTGGCATTTAACCACTGCGCCACCAGTGCATGATTTCCATCCCATTCCCATCCCTGGTTTAGATACTCAAAAGAGGTTGTTTCCCAGATTCCATATCTATCCTTGATGAGAAAGAACACAAGACCTTTCTCCCTGGGTAGTGCATCATCAATGGGGAAGGGCTCATCCCAGAAGGGTAGGATAAAGCACTTTCTGCTTGACCATGGGCCACCTGTGGTCTTCTCCACAGCAGATGCTGAGTGACACTTTCTGCAAGGGGAGATCTGCTTGACACCCACACTTGGTTTTACATTTCAGTGTGTCTGTAGTGTCCTCTTCAAGAACCATGTGCTGTTTTTTAACTAGAGACATTTTTGGACTACAGCACCTGGAATTTTCCACCGAGCATGACCAGAGAATTATAGTCCAAAAAAGTAACTTTCCCAAGCTCTGATCATTTTATTGCTGTGCTGGTTACCAATTTTTTTAAAAAGGAAAGAATTAGAGTTGATTTGTCACTTCAGCTGTCTGAGAGTATAGAGAGACAACCCATGAAGAGCCCTTGTTCTTTTGGCCATCATGAGCTAGTGGTAGGTCCCAGTGGTGGGACAGAAGGCAAGCTGTGTGAATCAAAATTGCCCTATCAGCCTTTCATGCCATTTTCCCAGGATAGTCCATTCTCTCGGCAAGCATATTTAGTCCCTCATCAGACTGTTAGAGAGATTTCCTCTCTCCCCTTAGAGTACCCCTGTGACTCTGCCCACTCTCCTCTAGGGAAAGAAGCATATAATAACATGTGGACACCATGGCACAAAGGAGAGGCAACTTGGAATTCTACCACGCCAAGGTTTATTGGCTCCAAAGTGTTACCCCGCATGAGAGCTTTCATCTTCTACCCTGCATTCTCACATGAGGTCAGAACAGTGATACCTCTTTCTGAGGTACCCACATTGGGTTGCCAGAAAGAAGACTGGGGAGGATTCCTGCTATTACAACAGTTGTGTGGAAGAGGGAATTTCAGGAGGTATGACTTGTCATGCAACCAGGTAACAAGCAACACCTGCTGAAATTCCCTCTTCCATGCAATCATTGCAGTGTATCTTCAGGTAGAGCAGGCAAGTTTATCTGATGAATTTCTGACTTTCACAATAATGTAGGGATGGGCAAAATGTAGTCCCAAAGCTGGTTTTATGCCCTTAACGAGTCCAGACTCCTCAGGCCAATTTTTTCTGACAAGAAGAAGAAGATTGCCTCACTTGAAAGCTTCTGGTGGAGAGAAGTTACTGTTTTAAGTTGGCCATTTCACTGTTTAGCATCAAAAATGTCTGCCTTTCAAAACTGTGAATGGATTTCTCCTTACTTCTGGGGTTTGGTTTGGTTTTTTTGTCAGCATTTTTGGCAGTCTGTGCAGCCCACAGAACATCCCAGAGGCAAAAATCTGGCTCCCAGACCTACCATCATTGCCTATCCCTGTGCTAAAGGTAGAAAGTCTCTGTACATTAGAGGAGTATATTGCCAACCTTTGTTGCTATGGGCTACTAACAAGCTACTTTTAGCCAGCTCTTCTTGGTTTCCCACCTGCTAAGACAGACCTGATTGTTATGATATCTTGGCCAGAAACCTAACCAAAATGATTACACCCTGGTGCCAGGAAACCATAACGTTTCCTACCATAAACAGTTCAAGAGTATTGAAGGCAAAAGGGTAGTTTTATTCACGACTCTACTGAGAACCATTCTAGCAACCAAACAGTGTAAATGAAATAAGCAAACAAACCCACTGCTTGTGAGTGTCAGTAAGGGAAATGTATACAGAATGAAAGCTTACTTCAAGCTTCAGTTGGTTCTGTGAAAGATGTTCTACTGAGCATGCATGTTTGTGATAAATTATTTTGGCCCATTTCTAAAATATAACACTATTTTCCATAACAGCTATCCAGAAATCATTCGGAGTATTTATTTGTATGTCTTTTCCAGATGATCCTATTTTTCCTTAACAGGAGTTGGATTCAAGACATCAGTTTAGACCTATAAATGCAGACTATGACACAAAAATGAGAAAACCATTACTTGTATTTGTCTAAAGCAAATTCACCATTCACATTTCTGGTAGGTGATTTCATAGTGGCCACTTTCTCAACTCTGTGGCTATCTTGACAGGGAAATTCTGGGAGCTGCTCTAAAAAAGTAACATTTTAAGCTGTCCCTTATTCTTTTATGTTGGAGAAGCAGAGAGACAAGGAAACAAAGAGGTGGCTCAGGCCTACAAAAGGATTCAGGGTATCAAGTGGTAAAGAATACGCATTTCCTAGGCCTCACGACCTCCAGTCTTCCAAATGCACAAATCCTTTAAAACATTGTGAACTGACCCTCTAAACATGAAAAAGGTGAAACTTAATGAAGATTCAGTTCCAAGTTCTTCACTTTTAAGTCTATGCCATAAGATGAACTATTGCAGTGTTACTCTAAGTAGTGGTCCATGGACTGGTGCCATCAGCTGCTGATCCCCAGAGAGTTTCCAGGAAAGAAAGAAATGACTGCAGCCAATGGAGGCAAAGATGGCACCAGTCATTGGTACAAAGGAGGGGAGATTGCTATCCCTCCACATCAGATAGTTTAAGAAGCATTTACTAATGTCCTATGATTTAGATCGGTCTGACACAAATTGAGTTCTGGTGGTTGGGGACTCCTTGCTCAGAGGAGCCGAACCGGCAGTTTGCAAACCGGACAAGCTCAATCGAGAGGTCTGCTGTCTTCCTGGGGCCAGGATCAACCACGTAACAGAGAGGCTAGCCAGGCTGGTCAAGCCCACTGATCGTAAGCCCCTCGTTTTGGTTCACGTTGGAACCAACGACACGGTGAAGCACAGCTTTCACTGCATCACAAAGGACTACGAGCTTATGGGGAGAAAGCTTAAGGACCTTGGTGCGCAGGTGGTCATTTCATCAATCCTCCCTGTTCAAGGATATGGTACACAAAGGGAAAGGACAATAGTAGAGGTCAACACCTGGCTCCGCACATTTTGCCACCGCCAACAGTTTGGCTTTTTGGATCATGGCTTGAAATTCCAGGAACATGGGCTTCTGGCAAGGGATGGGCTGCATCTCACAAAACTAGGCAGAAACGTTTTTGCAAACAGTCTTACAAGGAGGATTAGGAGGTCTTTAAACTAAGTACAGCTGGGGAGGGAGGCAAGATTATTCAGGACAAGGACTCGGCAAGTGCAGGGGAAAAAGGCCCAAATGATAGTGGCCAAGTAGGAATAGTATCCAATTGTGGGAGGGGTGGAAACAATGCTATGGGACTTGCAGGAAGGGCACAGGGACTTAAGTGTGTCTACCCTAATGCACGGAGTACGGGAAACAAACAAGATGAATTTGAACTCCTAGTTCAACAAAATAAATATGATTTGATAGGCATCACTGAGACCTGGTGGGATGAGTCTCACAACTGGAATGTAGGAATAGAGGGGTATAGCCTATTTTGTAGAAATAGACCAAATAAGAAAGGAGGAGGAGTAGCCTTATATGTCAAGGATGTTTTCACCTGTGAAGAGATCCATGACTTGAACACCGGAAGCCAGGTCGAGAGCATCTGGGTAAGAATTAAGGGAGCGAGAAACAATAGGGATATTATAGTGGGGGTTTACTACAGACCTCCAAGCCAGACTGAGGACCTCGATGGCGCTTTCATAGACCAAATGACTGCACATTCAAAAAGGAGAGATACAGTAATAATGGGAGATTTCAACTACCCGGATATATGTTGGCAGTCAAACTCTGCAAGGGTGGCAAGGTCCAGCAAGTTTCTTGCTTGTCTTGCAGACAATTTCATGGTCCAGAAGGTGGAAAAGGCCACAAGGGGATCAAATATTTTGGATCTGATCCTGAACAACAGGGAAGACCTTGTTAATGACGTAGAACTGGTTGGATCTTTAGGAGAGAGTGACCACGCCCTATTAGAATTTGGCATTCAGTGGGGAAGAGAAGACAAGTGTAGCCAGGCACTCGTCTTAGATTTTAAAAAAGCAGACTTCTGTAAACTGAAGGAGCTGCTGGCTGAAATCCCGTGGTCAAGAATAGTCAATGAGAAACGAGTTCAGGATGCATGGGAGTTCTTTAAAAGGGAGATACTGAAGGCACAGGCTAAAGCAGTGCCATTAAGGAGGAAAAATGGAAGGCATCTGAACAAATCGGAATGGTTGACTAAAGAGCTCTCAGCTGAGCTAAGTGTTAAGAAAAACATGTACAGGAAATGGAAGAAGGGGGAAATCACCAAAGAAGATTATAAGCAAGTAGCCAGGAGATGTAGGGAGAAGGTCAGAAAGGCTAAAGCACAGAACGAACTTAGGCTGGCCAGAGACATTAAAAACAATGAAAAGGGCTTTTTTAAATATGTCCGCAGCAAAAGGAAAAAGAAGGAGATGATAGGGTCACTGCGCAGGGAAGATGGTGAATTAATAACAGGAGGAAGAGAAAAGGCAGAACTCCTCAACACCTTCTTCGCCTCAGTTTTTTCCCAAAAGGATAAAAACACTCAACCTGGTGGTTGGGGAGCAGGTGAGGAAGTGGGGGAAATGCAGCACAGAATAGATAGAGAGGTAGTACAGGAATACCTGGCCACACTGAATGAATTCAAGTCTCCAGGGCCAGATGAATTGCATCCTAGGATTTTAAAAGAACTAGCAGAGGTCATTGCGGAACCTCTTGCTATAATCTTTGAAAACTCTTGGTGGACAGGAGAAGTTCCGGCAGACTGGAGGAGGGCAAATGTTGTCCCCATCTTCAAGAAGGGAAAAAAAGAGGACCCAAATAATTATCGCCCAGTCAGCCTGACATCAGTACCTGAAAAGATCCTGGAGCGGATCATCAAACAGTCAGTTTTTAATCACTTAGAAAACAATGCCGTAATTACGAAAAGTCAACATGGATTTCTCAAAAATAGGTCATGCCAGACTAATCTTATCTCTTTTTATGATAGAGTTACTTGCTTGATAGATGAAGGGAATGCTGTGGACATAGTATATCTTGATTTCAGTAAGGCCTTTGACAAAGTTCCCCATGACATTCTTGCAAAGAAGCTAGTAAGATGTGGGCTGGACAGGGCTACTGTCAGGTGGATTTGTAACTGGTTGACTGACCGTACCCAAAGGGTGGTCTCCAATGGCAGATTTTCATCCTGGAGAGAAGTGACTAGCGGGGTGCCACAGGGTTCTGTCCTGGGCCCGGTGCTGTTCAATATCTTCATTAATGACTTGGATGAAGGAATAGAGGGCACGCTGATCAAATTTGCAGATGACACCAAATTGGGAGGGGTTGCTAATACGCCTGATGACAGGATCAAAATTCAAAAGGACCTGGACAGATTGGAGAGCTGGGCCAAGGCTAACAAAATGAATTTCAACAGAGAGAAATGTAAGGTCCTACACTTAGGCAGAAAAAATGGTATGCAGAAATATAGGATGGGGGACACGTGGCTGGCTAGCAGTACGTGTGAAAGGGATCTAGGAGTCTTAATAGACTACAAGCTGAACATGAGTCAGCAGTGTGATGCGGCAGCCAAGAAAGACAACGCAATTCTTGGTTGCATCAATAGGAGTATGGTGTCTAGATCGAGGGAGGTATTGGTACCACTTTATTCTGCATTGGTTAGACCTCATCTTGAATACTGCGTCCAATTCTGGGCACCCCAATTCAAGAAGGATATGGATAAGCTGGAGCAGGTCCAGAGGAGGGCAACCAAAATGGTGAGGGGCCTGGAAGCCATGCCTTATGAGGACAGACTTAGAGAGCTGGGTATGTTTAGTCTGCAGAAGAGAAGGTTGTGAGGGGACATGATAGCCATGTTTAAATATTTGAAGGGATGTCATATCGAGGAGGGAGTGGGCTTGTTTTCTCCTGCTCTTGAGACCAGGACAAGGAGCAATGGATGCAAGCTGCAGGAGGGAGATTCCGCCTGAACCTCAGGAAGTATTTCCTGACAGTCAGGGCTGTCCAGCAGTGGAATGTGCTGCCACAGAGTGTGGTGGAGTCTCCTTCGCTGGAGGTTTTTAAGCGGAGGCTGGATGGCCACTTGTCGGGAGTGCTTTGAGGGTTTTCCTGCATGGCAGGGGGTTGGACTGGATGGCCCTTGTGGTCTCTTCCAACTCTACATTTCTATGATTCTATGATTCTATGATTATTATTTCATGTCAAAAACCTGTGGTTATAATAGCAGTCTCCACTGGTATTAGCCTATATTGGGCAACATTGTGGTATGCAGAAGTATAAACAATTGTTCAAAAGAAATCTAGGTGAGCAAAGGAGACCCAATCAAAAAACACAACAAACAAATCTAGCAGTCTAGTCTTATAAGCATAGTGTCATTTCTGAGGGATCCATTTGTCAGTCTGGGTACAAGTTTTACACTGAATCAGAATGTAGATCCATTCACACATTACATGTTAAAGACATGTTTGCATGTGCATAATTAGTTTGCATACCTATAAAAAAAAGTTACCTGCAATGCAATTATATGGATCTCATGTGCAAGCAGGTTCATGTTTTTCAAATCCATTTTGGAATGTGTGGATCTTGTGCGCAGGTGTAACCTGCATGTTATTGCTTCAGCTCTTAATAGGTAATCATTGAAACAATTCAGACTCAGACCTTCAAAGATGAAACATGGAAGTCAGCTGGATGAGCCTATGGTTCAGTCTCCTTCTCCAAGGCGTACAGAATGTGGAACATTTAAACAAACTTCTTGCCAAAACTTTCCAAGAAACTACAGTGGGCCCTTCGCATTTGCAAGAGTTTGGGGCACAGAACCCTTGCAAAAGTGGGGAAAATTGCTAATACCCCCCCCCCGATTTCCCTTCTACTTCCTGGCATGGGAGCCTTCCTTCTCCGTGCCTGGGCCAGAGGCAAGAGAGAAGGGCCAAAGGAAAGGGGAAGAGGAAAGAGTGAGCCCCCTCTATTGCTTTACTTTTGGCCTCAGTGCAAGTTCTCAGTGCTGGGGCAGAGGCAAGGGAAGGGGGGTGTGTTACCTCAAAAGGTGGGAGATCCCTTGAGGTCCTCCAGCAGTACCCACAACTCCACACCAAAAATGGGAAATTAATTAGTTCTGATTAAGAAGGCTGAAAGAATGAAGGTAACTAACAGGATCTTTTCACCAATCTTTATGGGGTCTTTGCAGGAAAATCAGTCAGTGACTTTATTTTTGAGTAGAGTCTAAATTAAACTAAAATACGTTTATTGAGGGGAATTCAGCCATGCATGAATGCAAGATTCAGACAGGTGTGATTTAAGTGGGAATAAAAGGACTTGAATAACTGCATAGGTCTTTGAGATCATATTTGGCTCACTCCAATATAGGCCCTCTCACCCATACTTTTTTTTTTAATTAGAACTTCAACATGGCAGGATTATGAACATCTATTAGTCCTGGGGCAGTAAAATATAGTGTCACAGACTCATGGAGACAAGAATGGAAATTCTGGTTTCTAATTTTAAATTGTGAGTCTAAAAACTCTATATCTAAATATCTAAAATCCTAAGTACAGAGTTAGGTGCACAAATGTTCTCTCAGTCATGTATAAATTCAGCCAATCCAGAACTGGTAAGTTCCAATAAAAAAGCAGGCCTGATGAGTTTCACTTACATCCATATTCTATCAAAGCCTACAAAGGGAGGGAAAATATATCTGTAAACTTTGCTTTGACTCTCTCTTCTGACCACCCTCTAGAGGCAATTGCTTCTTAAGAATTAAAGACAAACAGCCCTCATCAGGTACTCTGAATAGAAACAGAAAATTGCATTGACCTTTAACATTGATTTCACCTGCTGTTGTCTAATCTAATTTCACAAGGGTGACTATGTTTTACACTAATTAGCTAAAAAGTTAGGACACTAATCCACTAACAGTGAAATACTCCTAGGAGCTGCAAAAAGAAAAGAAAGTAATCTTTCTTCCTTCTGACTCTTGGCAGAACAATTTACCCAATGCAGTACTATATTCACTCCACATGCTTCAGTGCGCATGCTTTCCATCTAACATCATTCACTGAGTGGGAGTTTTCCTTCCACTCTCACACACCTTCTTGTGTTTCACAAATTTTTCAAGGGATGGGTAAATCTGTTCTTTTAGCTGTGTCTTTTTCACTAGTGGGGACACACAGCTGGACACTTTACCTGCAAGATCCTTGATTTCCTCAGTGCAGGTGGTCTCTGCCAAGATGGATCACAACTATTTCACATCATCATTGAGTTCATAGATTTTGTGGTCAATTTATCACCTGATATCCAATCATCTGGTGATGAACATTCTTAGCTATGATAGTCCTCAGACATGAACTGTTCTTAGGTCCCTCAGGGCCTGATACAATCCTGAACAGGCTACTCTCGGCTTGTGGTTCAAAACTTTTGGTGAGCATTAATTTGCCTACCACTGAGGTATGTATTTAAAAATATATTTGCCCATTTTTGTCCTAGGATTCTAGGCAGCTGGCAAATATGTAACATCAATAATGGCGCAAGTCAAAAAAAAAAAGCCAAAATGATAGAAAGGGATAAAATAAACTACCCAGCCTTCTTGGAAAGAGGCTAATTCAAAATAGACTCATCTGAAGAGGAATGGTTCCTGAAGTTTCAGGAATGTTTTCTGAAGTGTTATGGAGTTGTTGCACATAGATGCTTCTTTCACAGAACGGGAGCCACTGCTAAGAAAGCTGCGTATACATGGGACTGAGAATATGATCCCTTTCAGTAATCTGCATAGTCAGCTGGGAATCAAGTGAATTCTTCCATTCCCAGTCCCCACAAGAATTAAACCCATAGCATTCAAGCAATTATATCATGCAAGAACTAGGCCAATTTTTTACCCAGATACTGGCCCCAATTCACTTAGGTTATCTCTACTGATAGTGACAGAGGATTCCAAATATTCCAGTTTTTAAAAAAATGATTTGGGATTGACAGGAAAAGTACTGCACAAGCATATATTAGCTAAACCTGAATGTATGGGATTCATACAGAAGTTGCCCACTAAAACTGTACATTTGTTGTTGTGTGCCATCAAGTCATTTCTGACTTATGGTGATCCTAAGGCCAACCAATCACGGGGTTTTCTGGGGCTGAGAATGTGTTACATGCCAAAGGTCACCCAGTGGGTTTCCATGGCTGAGCAGGGAATTGAATCCTGGTTTCCAAGGAAGTAGTCCAACATTCAAACCACTACATCATACACTTCAGGAATCTTGATTCCCCTTCAGCCTATAAGTGATGGTGAACAATTTCCTTTGTGATCAGTTATCAAGTCATCCAGGTCTATACAAAGAAGCAAGGATACCCAGGCTTATTGGATGTCCGTTCATGCTCTGATGGGGAACAAAGTGTAGTGGGAACCTCCATCTTTTGCGGGCAGCTTGGTCATGTCTTCCCATGAGTCCTTCTGCCTATAAGAGAAAGCTCCTGCATTGCTCCTGATGATCAACTAGGTGACTAGTATTCAAATAGAGGGGTTGGGCAGTGCTTTTTCAAGCGGAGAGATCAGTCTGGCCCATCTGTGAATGTTCACCTTCAATCTGGGCCACCTCACCTATGCTAGCATTTGATTTTTGGTTGTTTTCTCACCCTTCCTTTCTTCAGTTTTTGGGTTGTTTGTATAAGCCGATATTATGAGTCTGCTCTTATGCATGCTTAGTATGTTCACAGCTTTGAGAGGTTTAGCATGGGGTCAGATCCACTTTTGGGGAAGTTGGGCTTGAATGCTAAGCATCCCTCTTCAAAATTTCCTCATGGAGATGAGGCTTGCAGAGAATATTCCAGCTCAAGGAGCCATCAGTCCTGCCTCCTAAGTAATACGGGATCCATATAGTGGTTGAAGTCTATGTAAGTTCCCATGGCCTCAGTCCTATTGGCTGTCCCTATCAGAACAGACATAATAACTCAACAGCTGAATGCGAAGTTATCACTTACATAAATCCTATTGATTTAATAGATCTATGCTAGTTAGTATTAAGAGTAGGATTCAGATCCATATTTACCAACCCCAGTAGGCAAACTCAGGAATAGATTTCCACATTTGTAGAACATCAGATGCCTAGGCTATGCCCCACACTATGCCAGACCTTAGCAGCTGAAACCAATAGAGCTGTAGCCATATTCCTATACAAACAAAATGTTGTCTCCATCTACCTTTCTTGCACTCCATCAATACTTATCATTAGAACTGCAAACAGTAAAAAATAAAGCCTTTTATTTTGCACTCAAACCCCAGTAAAACATTCTCCCTGAATGTTACATAGATGGTACATGACACCTGTAAGATTGAAAAAAATAACGAAAAATGGGAATGGAAAATGTTGGAAATGTGGTGAGAAAGAGGGGTCCTTCTTTCATATATGGTGGACTTGTAAGGCTGCAAAGAAATTTTGGAAGGAAATACATGATGAAATTCAGAGCATGTATAATTTAAACTTTGAAATGAAACCAGAATTTTATTTGTTGAATATGTTAGCCCAACAAAGAGAAATAAGATCTCACCAGAAAACATTGTTATATGTTATATCTGTGGCAAGAATGACATATGCGCAACACTGGAAAGAAGGAAATTATAGTGATATAAAAGAATGGAAATTAAAAATTCTGGATATGGTTGAGATAGAAAGGTTGGCTTTTTCACTTAAAAATAAACCAATCCAGAACTTTGAAAGAGAATGGCAAGAAGTTCTGAACTGGATAGAAGAATGAGGGAAAGAATAAGAAAGAATGTTGGAAAAATGGTAATGAAAATTAAAGATGTTATAGAATAAGTATAAGCGGAATGTAATAATGTTAAAAGTAATAATGGGTTAATCTTAGAATAGAAAATATGTATAAATGGAATGTAAACACAAACTCAACTGGAAAAATGATGCTCGGAAGTGGGGAAGGGGGGTTTATTTTGAGTAAAACTTTAATAAAAATATATATAAAAAAAAACATTCTCTCTGAAGTCACAGTAATGCTAAACCCACAAACACCTGGTGTCAAGGGCTCATCTACACATACAGAGAGGTTCTGGTCCCTAGGCAATAGTATGTCATACAGAAAATGTGGAGTTTGCATTTTTGAAATTACATTCTGAGAACGTGAAGACTTCTTACATTTAGAAGATCAGCAGGTTGGGGGAGAGGCAGAATCCATTTTTCTATCATTCTAATTTTTATGGATTTTTTTTTCAGGTATGGAGTAATACCCCAAACTCAGCTGAGTGTGAGATGGTACAAGTCCTGCTACCTTTGTTCCATATGATTGCTTTGTCCATGGAAGTTTTTCCTAAGCTTGTCCAGAGCCTCTGTGTAATTCTGATAGTCTTATCAAAAGAATTGCATTGCTTTTGCCTCCTTCACGATTTGGTCAACATTTTGTTTGTACAGAAATCTCCAAATTTGCCTCAAATTTCTCTTTCTATCAACTGTTACATGCTTACATGGAATTTCAAAGCAGCATAATTTGATCGGTAAATCAAAAATTCTCATGGAATGAGAGGATGGAAGGGTGAAGAACCATTTGGGGTTAAAATCTTTAAAATTTCTTTATGCTGCTTTTCCTCATTGCAGATGGAGAAAACATAAGCAAGATGAACTGATGGGTCATCCATAGCACACTTTGACACTCCAGTGAGATACAGGACACTTTAGAATGGATTTTCTGCCACCTAGTGGAAGCAAGGATGTTATGTTTTCTTATAGATATATTTTCTTCCTTTGGAAGCTTTGTTTCACCTCAACCCTCAAATGATGTCTCCAGAAATCACTGGTAATTGGAGTGTAATGGTTCATTCAAAGAAAAGCCTCTACTAAACCATTTCTCCAATGCACTGAAACAGACAGCTTCTTTCTAATTACTAGTCAAGAAGAGAGCAGTTAATAACATCAGATAATTTCAGGACATTATGGCTTTTCCTTGGTGGAAATGAAAGTAGTTTGCTTACAGATTTTGTGCTGAGATTGTCCTAAATCCTAGTGGTTACTCCCAAATAGATCAAACAGAGTAGATCCATTGAACCAAATATTGAATGGTGGGTCAATAAGATCTATACCAATTAAGGTCCTACTGTAAAATTGGGGTTATTTCAACCCTATGTACCTATTCTGAAAAAGCAGAGCAAAAAAATGAGATTCTTATCCGTAGTGCACAGTACTTGTGGGCAGCAACACTCAGGGATTTCACGTCCTATCATTATTGCAAAACTGCATGCAAAATACAATGTGGAAAACTGAGTCATGTGTGGGATGTTTATGGTAAGATATTTTACAAGGGCACCTAAGGCATAACGTGTGCTCATAACAGAGAACATGTTTTCAACTAAATCACAGATGGGTGAGTGTATGCGGACCAGTTTCCACTTAATCCCTTTGCAGGTCACCACTACCACCATTACGATCCCTGACAATGTGCCAAAATAATTCTATTTTCATCCATGCCCTGACTTTCCCAAAATGACCACAAGTGACATTGCATCACTTCTGGTCATAGTTTTGGGAAGGATACAGATTAAAATTGAAGTATTTTGGGTGGAGGGATTCTAAGAGGAAGTCTGGAGTACATGGCCCTTTTTGCACGGCATTTTCCATGCGAAAGAGGGCCTGGAGCGTCGCGCAATTGTGAGGAGCAATCTGCATGCTGCACTCACAATCATGTGACGCTCCAGGGGTCAGCAGGTGCCACTCATACACCTTTTCATTTTTGGCTAGAAGCCGAAAATGGTGCGCGATCACACATTGCTCCCAGGCCCCACTTGAACTTACCTGGCGTGCGGAGCCTCTGGAGCTGCGACAGTTACGCTTCCTGCCCCAGCGCAGCCTGAAAAACTCCCAGGCTGCGCTGCAGAAGGAAGAGGCGGGGCTCTCACATGAGCAGGCAGCTTGTACAGAGCTGAAGGACCCCGTACACGAGAGCCTCTCGCCAGAGGCTGCTCATGCGATCCCCGCACCCCAGCGCTGGAAGACGGTAAGGTGCGGAAAGGGCCCATGTTAAGTTTGCCAGAGTAAAAACAGATGAGGGCTCCTGTACCTTTAATGCTGTGTTTTGTGTGTGTATGTGTGTAAATTCAGGTCACCAGGGTTTTCTCATGCAAGGAACACTCAGTGGTGATTTTGCCAGTTCTTTCCTTTGAAATATAGACATTGGCGGTCTCCCATCCAAGTACTAACAAGGGCTGATCCTGCTTAGCTTCCAAGATCAGATGGGATCTGGTTCCTTTAGGCTACTTAGGCCCTCCTTTAATCATTGTGAAGAGGAAATTTCAACAGGTGTTGCTTATTGCTTGCTTGCATGACAAGCAACAGCTGCTGAAATGCCTTCTGCTCCCCAACCCTTAAAGGTACAGGACTCCTCCCCAGTTTTCATTTTTGTCAACTGTATCTGCCTGTGTGTGGTTTTTTGTGCATTTTCACATGTTTAGTTTTCAGGTTAAAAATCACCTGAAAATGTCAACTTTTTAAAAAAACGAAAACAAATGAGGATTCAAGGGCTTTAAAGGAAGGAGGGGGATTCAGGACCTGCAAAAGTGGGGTCTTATAGATTATATTGGCCCAAGGGCTGCACCATCCCCACCTCTAAGCTTCATATATGATAGGATGAACATACCGTGCAGCTAGGAATCCCATATGCTAAGCAGCCAGGATTCACAGTGGTTTCTCCCCATGATGGAAAGCACACATCTGGTATTGCATAATGTCTGTTGTGTAATCCCCCAGAGAGGATTGTACAGGGGCACTGCTGCTGAGCTTGTCATGGAGTACCCAGCAGCTGGGCATCTCAAAGAAAACAAGTCTAATAACAACCTCTGTAGTTTATTGAACTGGGAGGGCAAGCTAGTGCATGTGAAGCCATGTACAAGAGGCAGCTTTATAAGAGGAAATCAGGGTCAGTGAAACCTGAACTTTCTGCACTGGAATGCTGTAAAAGCACCCCTTTCACACAGAAAGCCATTCATTACGATGAGAAACAACACAAGCAAGGTATTGCCTTTTATGGGCATTCATCTTGTATTCATGGTGGAACATGCAGCTTTTGAATTTACACAAAACTCCTCATCAGCAAGAAGGGGAAATCAGCTAAGGTTGCAATCCTATAACCACTTGCCAGGGAATAAAACTGACTGAACTCAACTGGATTCAGTCCTGAGGAGATACGTATACAATTGCACTGTGCTCCATTTGAAAGACGCGCATACAAAAGCAAGTTATTTTTAGCTCCTTTCAGGACCAAGTATAATGCCTAGAACACATCAGTTATATGAGACTTAAGGGCCAGTGGAAGGTCACAGACTACCAAAATGTCCTAAGTACTAAGGTGTCATTTATGCTCATTGATTCAATTGTTTAGAGAGATGGGCATATTTCCTAGCATAAGAATTGAGAAATTAGAGGTGGAGTGAGGTCACATTAAAAGCTCTATCTAACTATTCCTTTGGGGACAGGGGAAACTTCATGTGGGGCAGTTTCATGTTTCAGATCCATTGATACTGGCGTGCAGTATACAGAAGACACAGAATATCAGAGGCAGGGCTCCACAAATGTGGTCACTAAGTCACCGTTAGTGTCCTTGAGTCTTTTCCTAGCAGTTGCATTTATGGATAACTTTCTGCCTCAGAACTCCCCTACCACTGAAGCTGAACTTCTAGCACAGCATGTTCTGGGTTACACTCGACCCTCCCACAACCACCAAATCCCCTCAAGCAGTGCTTCCCAAACTCTAATCTTCCAGAGGTTTTGGACTTCAATTCTCAGAAGTCCCAGCTGCCTTGACCAATGATCAGTGATTCTGAAAGCTGAAGTCCAAAACACTTGGAAGACCAGAATTTGGGAAACACTTTCTTAGAGAATGGAATAGTGCTTCCAATATTTGACAACTGGCAGCCAGGTTTGACAGTCATCACCTCAGTTGCTGCTGTAATGTGGAGCCATTAGCAACAGCTTTCTGTGGTGCCAGAGGGAGCCAGCGTGCCCAGCCACAACACTGATCCGTGCAATCTTGTGGGCAGAGTGCCTCCTTCCATTCCAGAAGTGAAGGAGGAAAACACTTTTTCTGTGGTAGCAACACAAGTAGTGTACTTAAGCAGCAAATTTAAGTAGTCTGGGGAGCTAAAATAGCCTGAGGCCTACATAGAGCTTGTGTAGCCCACCCCTGTCCTACCACAACACACAACATGATGATATCTGTTTTATGTCATTTATTTCAAGATGTGGTAAACCGAGCCTGCTGCATTTGAGATCCCTCCTACTGATTCTTTCCCCTAAAGTAATTCCCTGACAACAGTACTTCTTCCAGCGTGACTTGGGGACACCCCAAGGCAGTAAGAGTGCACTGGCTGGAAATATCACTTTTTAAGACTACAGCTCCCAGGGGCTAGGCAAGTTGAGGAATTCTAGTTATTATACTCCAAAACAATAACTGTTGGTAAGCTCCAGCTAGAGTAAACTTATTGAATCATTTGCTGAATGGTAAAGCAATAAATAAATAAATCCAAGCAATATTAAGGCTTCCCAGTTATGAAATCATGCTATTTCTTCGAGTCTGTAAGCCTGATATCAAAGTAAGAGGTTGACCTCTCCCCAATATCTCTTTGTGCCAGAGGAAGAAAATTCAGGTCAGTGGAGTACAAGTACAAACAAGAAACTACCAGGCAAATGAGAATGGATGAATCTGTCAAGTTTAATTTTACTTGATTTCTCTTTTGTCCATTTGTTCATTCTCTCCTATTTCTACATCAGTTTGTCAATTTATTTAAGGTGCACACAGAGATGCATACACATTATCATACACAGTTCTCCTAGCAGATGCATTTGTAAGCATACTTTCACTAATTCAACAATTTTCTCAAGAGTTTCCCCTAATAGAGTGCTTTTTTGTGTACACTTTCCCCAGTATATATATTTTTGTTTTGGAACACATTTTCATACCCTCCAGTATTTCACAAACCAAGACTGGGATATGTTTCCAAGGTCACAAAAGTTATTAATAAGGAAGAACACACTAGCTAGGAGAGAGAGCAGCAGTTTGCTTTTGCTTGAGCCTACTGGGAAGGTAGGAGACGTCTCCATTCTCCTCTCCTCTCCTCTCCTCTCTGTGGAGTTGAGTACAAACTACTTCTGCACTTTGAATTAATTTGCAGCAATTCAGGTAAGGTGAGGTCAAAGGGGAAATTAGCAGGAGGAGAGAAAGTCTGAGAGGTTTTAGAAGCAACTGAAGAAGCTGGACAGCAAAGGATTAATTGGGACTGTTCCTACCAAATCAGGACAGTTGCTTGGTATGTTTTTTTTTTAATGTTCATTACACTGAGAAAAGCAAGAATGTTGATGCATATCTGAGATAGGCCCAGAACTGTGAACATGTTAAACTCTAAACCCAAAAGAATGATAATCTTTTACCTACATACAGATACACCCAAATCCATAGAGTACATGCAAATACTTGAACTGCCTTTCCGGGTCTTATCAAGGCTCATCCAGGGCCACATTCCATCTTCAACCCTTAGAAACTTCAAAGGTTTCTTTTTGGACTGGAGCTCCCAGAATTCCCCAGCTCACATGGCCAGGTAATCAAGACATGTTCATCTGTTTAGCAGTGTCTTCTAAACCTTGTTTACAATAGAATATGCATGGCCCTTCTAAATGGAGCAAAACATCTGACCAGTTGCTTGGCTTTCTGTGCCAATGTTTTTCTCTTGTTGAGCTCATTTCAACTTAAAAGGAATGGATATTTGTTGAATACTTTGGCAGTTTAGTTTTGTTGAGCACCCAATGTTCTGCTTGTTTTTTTGCTTTGATCTGTAAAGTTGAGCTGGCACTCTCATAGGCAGGATTTTCCAGAGCAATGGTCAAAACCTGATGTAATGCAGTATCCTTCTAAAATGGTTGGAAACTGCTTTTCAGGACTGTCATGGATGAAAGCAGGATCCATTTTGCCTTCCTGTGTTATAATCCCATACTAGAATCTTGTAGCCAAAGGACCAATTAATCAGCTAACATCAATAATGAAGTAAATGAAGAGAACTTCCTATTCACTTCCTGGGCCTGAAGGAACCCAGGGGGTCAAAAACATGGTGAAATCACTCCCCTCAAGAGGTGATCTTTCAGGAAGAAGAAGAAGAAGTTCAAATCCTTCCCCTCCCCCATTTTTGGGATGCTGGGGCCCCTTGGGGCTTACCTCTGGGAGAGTTCTGAACTCGATGACTTAAGGACAGCTTTCTGCAATACATCAGCACAGTTCAAATCCTAAACTTGAGAACACAATTGTTGAGATGTAGGGAAGACGCTGATTGATTGGAACTTTGGGAATGATTGTAAATAATTGTAGCACAGTTACATTACTGCTTTTTCTCATTTTATAAAGTAGGAAACAGCAAATGAAACTAACATCACAGTATTGATCAGCTGCCAGCCTTCAGACCCTAGGAATATTCTTTTTTTGAATTACTGCTTATGAATCCCCCAGCCAGCACAACTACTGGATATACTAGCTGAGAGATTGTGGGAGTGGCAGTCAGAAAAAAAAAAAAGTGGGAGGAATTTTCCAAACTCTGCCCACCTGGCATTGGAACCAATGTTGGTTCCCATCAGCTACAAAGTATTCACAGGTACCAACAAGTATGCATAACTCATGCTTATGTCCTGAGAACAAATTGAGCCAAACAATGTTGACAACCTTTTGCAAATTTCCTTGGGGCAGAGTCAGTTTATCTGCACTCCTGACTGGCAGAAGTACAGAGCAGTTTACATGAAGTAGCAAGTTGAGGAACTATGCCTGGATTAACTCATTTATTTTAGTGCTGGCTTTTGTGGATTTCAATGTGCTTCTTCAGATGCACTGGCAGATTAATTCTTTTTCATAACATCACCACCAGATCATTCCACTTCTTTTTAATCAAATGTTCAGTTATTTGGAGTGGGGGTAATTTTGTAACAAAATTACTAAAAACCATTTGATCTTTATCAGTTTTACATACTAGCAGCTGTATTACTTTGCTGAACTAAAAATATCATGGCATTTTTAGAGACTGTTTTTCTACCTAGGAGAAGATTGCTTCCTCATAACTGATAACTCGCAAAGTAGACTTGAGAAAACAGTAACTGTTGAAGAGTACTTCTTATTAAACATTTTGTACTTCCGTTCGAATGTCCGAGTACAAAACCAGGTTCATTTATCTGTAAATCCATATGTATTTGCATCATGTATGAAAAGCATTTGTTCTTGTGCGCCTTCAAGTTGTTTCTGACTTGTGGCAACCTTAAGGCAACCCTTTCACAGGGTTTTCTTGGCAAGATATGTTCAGGGGGTGGCCTTTGCCCTCCTCTGAGGCTGATAGAGTGACCTGCCCAAGATCACCCAGTGGATTTCCATTTGCTGAGTGGGAATTCAAATCCTGGTCTCCAGCTCAAAACACTACACCATACAGGCTCCTGTGAAAAGGTATACATGTGTGAAATCATGCCCTTTATTTCAAAACTAACACAGATAAAATTCTGATTATTTTCTGATATCTGGTCACTTTTACAAGGGTAGGATTGCCTGATGTCCCTTATCATAATGGTCGTTACCTATTTAAGGACTGGACAGCTTTTCCTTTTATATAGACTAAATAAGATGCACAAAAAAAATCCCATATTTGGGAGTATGGACCTTTTATATAGACAGAAATGTGTGTGTTGTGTAAACTATGAATGTGGACAGTATGTTAATTTTACAGAGAAATACATGGCTCAGTAATTGAAATCATAATTTAATCATTTAGTACTTAGGTAGAGCACAAACTTGTTAATAGCTACTTCCTGATTGACAACTCTGCATATCATGAATTCCATCTATTCCTTATTTCTGTTTTAAAAACCTGGCAACATTTGTGTCTACCTCAAAGCAATGGTATTGTACATATTGATTTTGTATTAGAACCCTAAATACAAATTATTTATAAGAAGCAGCATCTATGCATGACTCTTCAGTCAGTAAAATGCAGCTACCTAGATTTGGTTATGAACTGAACTTGGAAAAGACATTTTTGGACTTCAGTTGAAAGATTCCCGCAAAGAACATGGCCACCTACAAATTGCAGTGTCAATTTATTATCAGGATATGGACAACAGCAAACAGCAAAAGTAGTTGCTAACATGGGCTCGTTAACCAGAAAAGGCAAAATCACATGTGGAATCTCTCCCTTATGTAAGATCCATCATTTAAAAGAAAATTTAAGTTGGAAAAGATTAGTCTCTTCACATTCCAACAACCAGAAACACCTGCATGCAGAAACACCAGTCTGGGATAGTACAATGGACACACCACTTACCCAGTAACTGAAACAAAAAATGGCTTCTTGCCTAACCCATAAATGGGAAAGTAGAGGGCACCAATTCACTGACCAAAATTAAACTACAGTCCTCTCTCCACATTTGCAGGTTTGACTTTCAAGAATTTTATTATTCACAAGGTACATGCTAGCCTCCCCCCTCCCCCCTGCAATTTTCTCCCTCTTATTCCCTTGCATTCCTCATCCAAGGCTTCCCAGGCTTCTGTTTAAAATTGACATTTTTTCTCCCTTTGGGGTGAGCAAAGCCCTCTCCCACTGCTGGAGGTGTGTCTGCTCTGCCATGTGGCTGTATATTCTGCTGTGTAACGGCTGCTGATTGGTCAGGCGCTCTCTTTGCTCCTACCTCTCCTTTCCCAAGATGGCAACCAGAAGTAGCTAGAAGCTCAAACGTTGCTCTTCTTTGTCTGAGGGGAAAGTACCAGTAAGCCTTTTAAGCTTGTCTTTTTTCTTCTCCGCGGAACACTGGGACCAGAGGTACAGGCATGGGAGGGGGATTGCGGGAGGGAGTTATTCACTGTTTTTCCACTTTTGCAAGAGTTCTGAGCCCCAAACCTTCATGAATGTAGAAGGGCCACTGTAAACTAAAGAGGGGAAAGAGAAAGGGAATGGAAAGACAAAAGGTGAGAGCAGCTCATCAAAAATTATTCTGTATAATTATTTAACATTTCTTAAACACCAAGGACTTTTAATTAGAAGATGAAATAACATAAGTAAATTTAAAACAACAATAATAACGAAGATTGCACCATGCATATCATCCAATTCTGTGGAGCTGCCTTCATCATAGTGATGGTTGTTATTATTAGTCCTTGCTTCCATTTTGATTATAGACAGAACATTTCAGCAAACTTTTAACAACCTGTGCCCTGTGACATTTTTAAATTCTATAGCACACTGATTTACGCTGCTTTTGCCTGTCATTTTAACTGTCAGAATGTGCCCTGGAATTAAGAAGCCAGTGATACATATACAGTGTAAATAAACAAACAAAGATCCACATGATACCTTGTAGCTGGCTGTACCCCCAACCAAGAAAGTCAATTTTTTAAAATTATATTTTCAGCAGCTGGCTTTCTCCCAGTGCCTGCTGCAGTTCACACCCACAATACATATGTATGAAGAACGCACATGAGATAGAGGTCAACTTAATCTGACAATATAGCTATCCAACACACAGAGTCAATGTCATAGTCAGCTCATTTGGATGATAGGTTTCCAGAAAGACTTCAGCAGCATAGAGCTGATCAAAAACTGCCCCCTTCACTGCCCTTGTGGGTCAAGGAATGATATAGTGGGCGCCCCACAGGAAGCAGTTCCTATGCTAGACCTGAAACACATTTAAATTTAACTCAATCCCCTTGGACTCTTTAGAATTTAAGCATATGCTTATGTTTAAGCAAATGCTTAGATGATTTACCATCACTGATGGATTTACACACATGATTAACTCCTTCATTGAATTAGTACACCAGTTTGTCAAAGGTACAGTGGTGTTTATATTGTCAAAGCAGGCATGTTATAAAACATGATATATGCTTACGCTGAAAAAAAGTATTTCTGAAGGCTCTCTCCCTCTCTCTCTCTTTGTCTCTCTCAATCTCTCCCTCTCTCCCTAGTTTCTTCCACTTTATTACGACAAAAATTTTGATGCAAGCTGACATACAAGTATTTTTGGTATATGACTTATACTTTTCTGATGTTTAATTTTACTAGTTCCATGAGTCTATTAGTTTGCCTCTTGTCTGGGTGTTTTTTAAAAAGTTGAGCAACGGGAAACAATTTAGCAAACTTTTCTCCCAAGAGCTCAAAGGCTGAAATGCAACTTTCTTAGGGACTTTAAAAAGAAGACTTTCTACTGATCATTCATGCTGACATTTGGTTCTCTCATGGAACTTTAATAGGCCATAAGGTTCCAATTTTTGTCTTCAAAAGGTAAAAAAACAAAACAAAACAAAAACCTTTGAGAAGCCTGGAGTTTGAAGAATTAGGCCTAAACATTTTTGTTTTATTACCTTATTTTCTTTAAATGACTACATGCCTGCATAGGAATCTGAGATTTGATTGGATTCATTCACTTCAACTTGGGACTTCTTCATTTCTTCCTGAAAATTATTTCGTTGAAACACAAGTGTGCATATACTATGATGTACAGGTATTGATTTTAAAAATCCAGAGCATGGCAAAGTTACTCATTGGACTACAATTTCCAAACCACTAGTCATCTTAGTTATAGGATTCTGGGAGTTACAGTCCAATTACATAAACTTACCATGTTTTCAGCAAAAGACTTATTATATACTTTCCATATAAATGGGCAGAGAGTTCCTATCCTTCACTTACACCAGAGAAAGGGAGAAGGTTTGTTGCTGTTCAATGCTGTCAAGTCAACTTCAACTTATGTCACCCCTCTGAATAAAAGACGTCCAAGTCACTCTATTATCAACAGCCCTGCTCAGGTCTTGCAGATTCAGGACCATGGCTTCCTTGATTGAGTCTATCCATCTATAATACAGCCTTCCTCTTTCCCTACTGCCTCCTACTTTACCAAGCATTATTGTCTTTTCTAGAGAAGCATGTCTTCTCATGATGTCCAAAATACAATAATCTCAGTTTAGCCACAAATATGACAGAGGTAGTTGCGACATTATACACAGATTTACGGTGCTTTTTCTGCCAGGGAGGAGGTAGATATCACATTATGCTGGCAGAAAACCTACCACAATTAGTGTATATTCAATCCAGGATGGGAAACCATAAAATACAATCCTAAAAAAAGTAGCATTGAAATGATAGTGCCACTGGGAAACACTACCTACCTACTTGCTTCCAATCAGGGTCAAAACTGGTAATGATGCCTAGATGCAATACAAAATGAAAGGAACAACTAATCTCTACCATCCGACTGGCCTACAATTTGCTCACACTGGGGAACATGACTCAAAGACACTCCAAAAAGTAGTCAAAGTCATGACAGTGTGCTCCATGTTGCCTGAGGCAAAAGCTTCAGTACTCTGTAATCACATAGATTTCCATGATAAAGTTGTAAGCATCTGAACTACTCTGGATGTGACTATGAACACAAAATCCAAGAACAACCCTGCTGGATCCAACCAAATGATTCAGCATCTTGTTTCTACCAGTGGCAGCTGTAGTCAGAGCATGGAACTCCCAGAATCCCCATGTGGTTCTGTCACAAGGTTCTGTGATATGAAGGCACCAGTTTGGCAGGGTGCTGCAGACATCTCACCTGTGATGCCATTTTGAGATTATAGAAAAATCCATGTAGAAATAGCAGAAACAATATACAGTCCACTTATACTTACTGTGGGCCCTTTCACACTATACAATTATAGCACTATAATTCCTCTTTTACTGGCATGTCAGCATCCTATGGAATTCTGGAGCTTGCAGTTTGCTGAGGCACCTGACCTATCTCTGGTTGAGGATTCTAGATGCCCCTCCTTAAACTGCAAATCCCAGAATTCCATAGGATGTTACCACGGCAGTTAAAGTGCACTATGAGTGTGTAGTATGAAAAAGTCTTGTGTCTCTCATCCTCTAAATACAATTTGATAATGTCTCTATTGCCTTCATTTTACTGACAGGAAATAAAGCTTGAGAAAGATTTGACTCATCCAAAGGCACCTAGAGTATGGCTTGATAAGAATGGCGGGTCCCAAAACCCAGAAAATCAGTGGAACATTTTGGTTTTCTGTCTGCACTCTGCGAGTGTGTATTCAGTGTTCACTATAATCCCATACACAACACCCTATCAATGACATCAATAGTGATTTGATGGATATGGGCCTAATCTTTCAGTAATAAGTTGAATATCTGTGTAACAATTATTATTTTTGTGACATAAAGATTAAAAACGACTGGCTTTGTGTTGTCATTGTCATTTTTATACGAGAATTGCTCATGTCTAATCTACGTAACAGCAAGCTTTGTTTCTTTCTGACAGCTTTAAACTGGAGTTGGGTTAAACTGGAATAAATTCAGTGAATATTCAGAAGTGGTTAAATGTTCTTGTAGTTAATTATGAAAATCTGGATTCACTCCACGTATGAACTATGCAGAGCAACTTCTGTTGCTGCTGTTGTTAAATAACTGAGATCTCAAAAAGCATTCCCTTGGATTTATGGATTTTTCCAACTACTGCTAGTTCTGGAGCTCCAGAAAATTGGCTGGCATTAAACCAAACTGTCAGCTCCAACTATTTCTATTATCATTGTTAGCTGATTGAGCCAATATTTGTCATATAAACATAATACAGGACAATCATATAGCGTGTCATTCTAAATGTGATTGTGGACACCAAATCAAAGTTGTATTGAAACAACTAATTCAGTATCCTGTTTCCACCAACAGTAACTGTAGTCAGAGTCTAGAACTCCCAGAATCCCAGGCCATTATATCATGAGATTCATATGTGAACGGGACAACTGCTGATCACACTGTTGTAATACTTCAATGTCCATTTCTCCAAAATCCCAACCTTCTTCAATAAGGGCCTTTTCGCACTACGGAATCACAGCACTCTGATTCCACTTTAATTGCCATTGTTCCATCCCATGGAATCCTGAGATTTGGAATTTTGGGAAGCATATTTAGAATTCTCAGCCAGAGAGATATAGTGCTCAACCATGGTACAAACCCCAGGATTCCACAAGATGCAGCCAAAGCAATTAAAATGGACTCATAGTGCTATAATTCTGTAATGTGAAGGGACCCATCTGTAATGAATAGAGTTTTGGCAAAACTCCATCTTTTGGACTTGAACTCATAAAATCTCCTACTGGTATAGCCAATGGCTCTGCTCACTGAGGGTTCAGGGAAGTGTAGTGCAAACAAAGGGAATTTAGCCAGGCTTTGGTTATTCTAGTTATGCAGGTATGGCCTCAGTAAATCATGGAGGAAGAATTTCCCATTGTTCAAGTGCAGGCAGATGCTGTCTATTGTACTTCTTCGGTGGTGTGTTAAGGAGACACTGCATGACAACAGCTTGTAGCATTCATATGGTATTTTAAAAAGTAACTTAAAACAATGATTCAGTTGCTTTCAAGAAACAGGAATTAGTTGTTTTTTGAAAACTATAACTACTATGATGCAAACTACCAGCATGGGGAGGGCTTAGAACTATAAAGTTAGTTAATTCTTTAAAAAAAAAAACAACCTCTGAATCTATAGGTTGACAAAAGTCAAGAAGCTCCCTGGGTGACCTTGGGCCAGTCTTCTTTTTTTCTCAATTTATTGTCATAACTGAACTAGTGCGGGGGCATTTATGCTGCCCTTCTAAACTGAAGGATGGCGTTAAGGGCCCTTTCCACACGGGGGACAGGGAAACGGGGCGGCGCACACAAGGGCGGAGCTTACCTGGGAGCGGGTTGCTCCGTCCCCGCGGGGAGCGCGCGTTCGCCGCTCCACATGCTGGCAAATTTCAGCACCGTTCGGCGGCGGCCGAAATGGCGGCCGAAATGGCGGCCGGCGACTTCTGGTGGCGCTCCTCCAATCAGGGCAGCGCGCCAGCCGGAAGCCCGCCCCTGGGCAGCTTTGCAGGGATGCGCTAGCGCGTCCCTGCAGTTTCAAACGGGGTGCTGTGACGGGTTAGCGCGCTCGCGTTTTTTAAAAACCACATGAAATGTGGTTTTTAAAACACATGCCACGCCACCCCTTGCGGCCACGCGAGGGCGGTTTGAGGTGTGGAACCTTCACTTTTCAAACCGCCCTAGCGCACCCCACAGTGTGGACGACCTCCGGGTGAGGTCGCCCTAAGCCGTTTTTTTTACCCCGTGTGGAAAGGGCCAAAATGGGCTAAACAGCAGAAGGATTTCACAACAGTTTGTTATAAAATCACTGAAATCCACTGAAATTTTGCTTAAAAATCAGAGAAGCAATGAAAAAGCATACCCAGCCTCAATATCAAGAGCTCTTTACCTTTTCTAGATCTCCACATCTTCCTGGCTGTCCTGTCATTTTCCCATTTCATGGGCAGCCCCCATATCACCCTTTCTCATCTATCCTCTTTTCCCATATCCCTGCTTCTTTCTCACAAGCTGTGTGTGTGTGTGTGTGTGTGTGTGTGTGTGTGTATGCATGCGTGTGTGCATGTCTTCAAGTCACTTGTCAGGTACAGAAGGCATTTAGCCCTCTATCTCACAATCTATACTTTTCCTCTTTCGCTAACTCATATGTGAAATATGGCTGCAGAAAACAACAGCTTTGGATAGGCCAGCCTTCCAAAATATAATTTTGGCAAACATGGTAGAAAATGTTCTGGTCTAAATGATATCCTGGCAACAGCCTCACTGAGTTTGTAATCTTGAATAATTTCAGGCATATATAACCATGGAGAGTCAATTCCCTAATGAATCATTGGCAGTTCTCCTTCTATACATATTTCACTGAAACCTTCACTATTAATTATGCTTTCCATGATATCCATTTCACTTTTGCTCACATATCTGGCAGTATACAGTAGAAAGGGGATGCTAATTTTTAGAGTTTCTATTAAGCATAAGGATAATTTTTCAAGTATTTGGGGGAACAGGATTTGTACATTTCTACTGCAAGCACCATGACAATTCTAAAACCAGGCACTGGATAGGTAGGTAGGCAGGTAGGTATCTGATATATTTATTTCCTTCAAACTTATCTATTTAAACTGATAGGATATCTGAGATCCTGTTCAACAGATTCTTAAAACCAGTTCTTACACAACTCCTTTGTCTTCTTTGGCTGTGTTACTCTGTTCTCTGGGGGTCCCAGGAGGGACACCTAAATAACCAAACAACAACACACAATTCTGGGGAAATTAGCTGGAGCACTCACTTAAGCTAGCGAGAGGCAGGGTAACTTAGCAGGATCTTGCAATCCAATGTCTAAGGGGTCAGGTCAGCCAAGCAGCCACACAGATATACAGTGATAAAAATGATGATTTATTGCAGACAGACAAATATTAAAGACAACACAATCACACAGCTAGCTAAGAAGATAGAGCTTGAGTTAAGGATAGGGATTTTCGGGGGAAATGGGTGATACGACACCTGTCTCGTCGTCCTGGACCTTGCAGAGAATCAGCGGGTGCAGAGAAGAAACTCAGCTCGATTAGCTGAGGGGAGCTCGCCAAATGATGCGACAGCAAGGCGGGGTAGAACTCTGGAGCGGGCTGAGCGATCCGAGGAAGGTCTCAGAATCCAGCGTTTTTATAGGGTGAGGTGTGACTGCAGGCTCTGCCTTACTTGGGGACAACAATGAATTTTGGGTGTGAGACAATGTCTCAGAAAGGTCACAACTTTGCATGATTGAGTCAAAGCTGAATTAACAATAGTGTAGTCAGTATGCAAATGCGCGGCGCTTACCAGTGGACTGCACAACCTTTGTCCAGTAGCCTGCTCGGGGCAGGTAGCCTTTGTTAGTACCGTGCATACTTAATGAGGTGTTTGCCGGAGAGGTCCCTGAAGCGACGAACCGACTACGTCTGGCCTGCCTAGGTGGAGAAAGGAATGTCTCGGCAGTTATCGGCCGTGCATATTTGCGTGCTTGTTCAGTGGCTTCGCAAACTTGTGGAGCGGGGTGGCAGGGGAAAGCCAAATGGTTTGATATCAAAAACGATATCGGGTGCTATCTCCGGGTAGGCCTAGGCTGCAGTAACAGCTGATTATAGGTATGAAATAGACATTTGATAAAGTGGTAGTCTTTTGAAAGTAAACAAAGCCATGAAAGGCTTAATACACAGGCAGACAACTTATAGCCCTCCAGATGTTGGACTCCCATCAGCCCCAGCCAGCATAGTCATGAGAAGCAATGACAGGAGTTGCAGTTCAGCAACATTTGAAGACTAACAAGATTTCTACCCTTACTTTAATGAAAAAGCCAGGTACAAGTCTTCCATCCCTACATGCTTCTTGATACATCATTAAAGAGGAAGCAGCAAGATGAAAAAAAGCATACCCCTCAATTCCCCCAATGTATGAAAGCAATCATCTGAACGGAAGAAAAGAATACAGGTATTCTTCATTTAATGAAGTAGATGTGTTCCTGGGCAGTAGTTCTTTAACAGAAAATTTGGTACCAGAAATAGAAATGACATAGAAAGAATAAAGATAGATTCCTATACCACAAAAAAGAAGCAGAAGAAGCAGAAGAGCACATTTTTTATCTAAAACTAACAGTATACGAAAGTGAAATGAAACAACCAGATCAAGTAAACATTGTGTGTGTGCTATATGTACCTTCAAGTTGCCTGTTGACTTATGGCAACCCCATGAATATCATAGGGTTTCTTAGGCAAGGAATATTCAGAGGTAGTTTTGCCAGTTCCTTCCACCGAAATATAGCCTACAGGACCTGGCTGCCTCTTACTTTTTTCTCAAAGGCAAGGGTGAGAACCCTTTGGTCCTCCAGATATATTGCCCTCTACAACTCCCACAAGACATAGCCAACACAACCAAGGATTGTAGGAGTTGTATTTATTTGGTATTTATTTGTATTTATTTGGTATCCCAAATAAATAAATCCCTAGAGTAGAAATAAGGAAGCTCTGCCTTACTCCAGATATTTTGGATTACAACTCCTACAATCCTTGGTTGTGTTAACTGTGTCTTATGGGAGTTGTAATCTAAAATATCTGGAGCAAACAGAGCTTCCCTATTTCTGCTCTAAGGATTTATTTATTTGGGATACCAACATCTCTATGAGGCAAGTTAAAAATGAGATTTGCCCAGTCCTTTGAGACAAGCTAGACGGAGACATTGTAACTTGCCAGTGAACTTTATGGCTGAGCAAGAGTTTGAATTTAAGTCTTCCTGGGAATCAACTGCAATAGTCTAGCAGCTAAATCCCATTAGCTCAGAATGGATTGATGGATGCATGGCAACTGAATGACTTCCCAGCCATTTCTATGTTTGAGTCACAATGAAGTTAGTTATTGGTCACTAATAAGTGAGCAGCTAATGAAGTTATTATACACTGCTAATAAGCACAGATATAAAATGCTAAGTAGGTCAGGGCATGAAATATTTTTGCCTTTACACATGTTGAGAAATTTAAGCAGGGTGGGGTAGCTCTTTAAGATTCAGCGATGTCTAAAATAGCTATATAATCAGATGCATGTTTTCCACCTTTGGAAATAACAAGAGTGCCTTTCCAAACATTTTTTTCTTACCACAGTTATTATGCAGGGTTAAAATATATGGATTTAGTGAAGGGTTAACAAGATGATTCTTTGCGATAAACCCCAACTATGAAGCTTATAGGTAACCACTAGACTGCATCTCAAACCCTGCCAAACCCACAAATTGTATGCGGGTTTCAGCTGAAGCCATGAACCAGCTCTGGCTTGCTTGAAATTAGTCTTAATATAACTCAAAACATTGCTAAAACTTTGTGTAACCTTTCAGCAAACCTATTCTGAGTTTTGCATTTCTTACAAAACATAAAGTCTTACATCCTCCATGGTTTGGCTTCTGCTGGCCCCATTTTCTAGTAATACAAATGGGGTGGATGAGTTTGTCAGATTCACCATCTCCCAAATTTTGATTTTTTTAAAAAAGATCTTTCCACTGAATTTGTACATTTTCAAAATGCTGTAGGTTCTTTTAACAAACTAAAACAAAATTTGCAGGCTAGGTATAGCTGTTCCCAATATAGAGACAGTTACGCTGGGAATGCATATCTGAAGGCAAGGGGGAAAGTGGTGGTAACTCCATGTCAGCATCATGAACATGGGTGAATACACAGTAAGGTTGCCAGATAATGATCATCCCAGGCATTGAGATTTCAGGGCCAAAACCTGAGACCTTGTAACAACTTCCTGTAATGTCACAGAGAGTTGACCTTAGTGATGTCATTATACATTAAGCATCAACCACAGCTGCACAGAACCAAAGAAAAATCATAAACTCTAACAAGTAAGGAAAATAGATAGATAAACATGATTTTCAATCTAGTGTTCTCACCCTGAGATTCCTCTTCTACAGTCTGAGGAATGGAGAAGAGAACCTAGGCTCTGAGATTTAGGCACCCTAATGCACAAGGGCCTAAACCCATTATTTGTCCCAACTAGAGAAGACCCACTGAACCTGTGGAAACTTGGTAAGTCAATACATACATACATTGCATTGATTCAGTGAGCCTACTCTAGTTGGGATGAGTAATTGAGTTTAAACCTCAGACCTTTAATAGCTGAGCACAGAAAGCCATTTGCATGGATGGGTGAATTTTCTGGCTTCATTTTTTCAAATCTCATAAGTTTTCCATGGAGTTTATAAAGAAATGTTTGATTTTTGGGAAGTTCTTATTTTAAAAAAAACACAACCAAATGAAATTGTTACCAACCCCAAAACAGAGCACTGAGGAAGAGGATTTCTTTTGCGTGCACGGTGTGGGACTGTAAGACAAGCATTACCATGCCTTATTGAGAGCAGCAGAGTAAGCCAAAGCAAGCATAGCATCAAGGAAGAACAGATGATATTTTAGCTGGCAACTTTAGCAGTCCTTAAGTAGCAAACTCACTTGGGTGTAAGTCCCATTTGAATTTGTTGATCTCTGTAAATAATAGGATTGTACTATTAGGGGTCTGGATGACTACTTGCTGTTTTTTTAACAATGGCAATTATTTTACAATGACCTCTGAACCAGAACCCAGGAAAGTTCCTTCTGAGTTACAGCGCCCAAATCCCTTAACCAGCATGGCCATATTGGTTGATAGATTCTGAGAGTTGTAGCCCAAGGAGGAATTTTCCCAAAGTCCTTCTTGAGCTATAACTTTTCTAAGATGGCAGCTTTCTACAATGGAGCAAATCCAGGTGTCAATAGCTTTTTGGGCTCCATTCCTTCCTCCTTAGAAGCAGTCCATGTTTCCCAAATAAATGGCTACTAGTACCAATTCAGTTCTCCAAGCCTCCTTTTAAGATTCAGAAAACTCTTTATTCTTCCCTTGACTCTCTCATATGTAAAATACATGTGCAAGATCTTATAACATTTTTCTCTGTAAGATTTATTTAATGATGGTTAATTAAATGTGCACTGATGAGTATAATTTAATATCATTGCTCATAATCTAATTCTTGCTCCTAGATGTATCCCAAGCTGAACAAATTGATCCTACAGTCTTGTTGTGGTTGAAGTTGCTATACCCCAGTATTGACAGGATAAATGAACGAATGAAATCAAATTTCTATCCCTTACTCTGGTAGTAGAAAAGTAAAATAGTGCTCTCTTGGGGACCTCAGAGAATCCCAGTTGCCCAGTCTTTGTCATGCCACTTTGTCCTAGGCCCATGAATGAAATACAGCCGTATGGGCTAGAACTCAAGCACCTTTCATTTGTCCAGTCACTTCAACCACTCCGGTTATATCTTTCCCGTGCTCATTAGCATGATTGTCAGCCCCTGTTTCTCTGTTCCATGTGCCTTATTACTCTCACCCCAACACTGTTGTTGTTGTTGTTGTTGTTGTTCTAACAGGCTGTGCCCCTCCTACTTGGTGGGACTATGGGCAAGATGTGGATCCTCCATTCTGATGGGGGCACTGTGATGAAGAATCTATTGGATGTGCTTTACAATAAAAACAATGGAAATGAATAACAAAGGCAGTGGTTGTTCACTGCTTGTTCTGATAAAGAACAGTGAGACAGCTAAATCGGTCCAACTTTTGTATTCATGAAGTCAGTGCAGCATAGGTTCTGAAAGCAACAACAGTTGCAGAAAAGAGGTTAATAACAGTTCCTTCGTAACCATATTTCCTGTCCTTCCTACAGGTCCTGCAACAAATGCAGGACAAATAGGGAAGCAGCAGCTGTAGCCTCCAGCATCTCCAAGTGAGTAGTGGAGTGCCACAGGGTTCTGTCCTGGGCCCAGTGCTATTCAACATCTTCATCAGTGACTTGGATGAACGAGTGGAGGGCATGCTGATCAAATTTGCAGATGACACCAAATTGGGTGGGGTTGCTAATACCCCAGAGGACAGGATCAAATTTCAAAATGACCTTGACAGATTGGAAAGCTGGGCCAAAGCTAACAAAATGAATTTCAACAGAGAGAAATGTAAAGTCCTACACTTATGCAGAAAAAATGGAATGCACAAATATAGGATGGGGGACATGTGGCTGGATTAGCAGTACATGTGATAGGGATCTAGGAGTCTTGGCAGATCACAAGCTGAACATGAGTCAGCAGTGTGATGTGGCAACCAAGAAAGCCAACATGATTTTTGGTTGCATCAATAGGAGTATGGTGTCTAGGGAGGTAATGGTACCACTCTATTCTGCATTGGTTAGGCCTCATTTGCAATACTGTGTCCAGTTCTGGGCACCTCAATTCAAGAAGGATATCGACGAGCAGGAATGTGTCCAGAGGAGAGTGACCAAAATGGTGAAGGATCTAGAAGCCATGACC
The DNA here is from genome assembly GCA_948472985.1 of Iguana delicatissima. Lineage (NCBI taxonomy): Eukaryota > Metazoa > Chordata > Lepidosauria > Squamata > Iguanidae > Iguana > Iguana delicatissima. The sequence goes on from CAOKZL010000764.1 coordinate 58,341, forward strand.
AATGAAGAATGGCTTAGGGAGCTGGGTATCTTTAGTTTGCAGAAGAGAAGGTTAAGAGGGGACATGATAGCCATGTTTAAATATTTGAAGGGATGTCATGTCGAGGAGGGAGCGGGCTTGTTTTTTGCTGCTCCAGAGACTAGGACAAGGAGCAATGGATTCAAGCAACAGGAAAGGAGATTCCACCTGAACCTCAGGAAGAACTTCCTGACAGTCAGAGCTGTCCAGCAGTGGAATATGCTGTCTCGGAGTGTGGTGGCATCTCCTTCTTTGAAGGTTTTTAAGCAGAGACTGTTAGGAATCTGTTAGGAATGTTTTGATGGGTGTTCCTGCATAGCAGGGGGTTGGACTGGATGGCCCCTGGGGTCTCTTCCAGCTCTATGATTCTAAGACAGGCACTGTTGTCTCTGTCACCTTTCAGCCTGTCTTGCTGTCTGAAAAGGCAGAGGGAGCCTCGGGGAGAGCAAAGGTGGTAAAATCTAAGCCAAGTTCTGGATTTACACTCACCTCTGCTGGTTCTGTAGGTCTTTCATGTGGTTGCCAGGTAGGAGGAACATCCATGCTCCATGAGTCTTTGGGGCTGCCTCATTGACCTTGGAGAAGCTAACAAGAGAGATGGAATGTATTAAAAGAGAATGGCTGGAAGAGACAACACTTACGAGTTGGTATTTGTTGATTGGATGAAAGTAGTGGTATACAAATTAGCAAAGTACAGCCCTGGAGCCAGATGGAGTCCCCAGTAGCATTTTTGTGACTTCAAGCACTCGTGTCAGTCAGCATGGGTCTGGAAATCGCAAGGGCAGAAGACTGGCCTCTGGAGGGGCTGAAGTCGACCACTCTTGATAAAAACGAATACTATTAGGGTTGCCTGAGTGATAACTGGAGATAGCTCCTGAACCTTTAATGGTTGTGTACAAGCAGTAATTTCTATTTTTCTTTTTATTTATTAAAATTTTAAACTACACAACTACATAACAACAAAACTAAACAACAAAAGAAAAAAATCACAGTACAAACTACAGCTATTAAATACCAAAGAAAAACTTACACAAACCCTAGACAAAAACATAAGAAAAAAGAAAATATACACAGTGTACAAAACACTAATTAATTTTAAAAAAAACTAAAAAACAATACAAATATTTTAAGAGACAGTGTTCAATTGTTGCCCCACTGGAAAACCCTGTCCCGCGGTCTACAGTTTTGATATTAAAATATGATTCCATGTGCCTGAGAGGTCGCCAGGATGGGCACGTAGGCAGCAACAGTCGAACAATCGAAAACCAGGTCAGGCCAGTAAAATCCCCTGTCATGTAGCCCCAGGAGACCTCAAGCTGTGCATACCCACAGTAAACAAAGGGTCATCAGCCCCCAAGAAGCCAATTTGAGGGGATTAGCGTGTTTGCCCCAAACTGAGCAAAATCCTCTCAGGCAAGGACCATTTACATGAAGTCACACCACAACCCAATGTAGCCAAAGATCCTGAGACTTTGGCAACACCTTGTAATCTCATCACACAGTTACCATTGTGGAGCTTCTTTCTCATTGCAACACCCATTGTTCTCCCCGGGAAAGGATTAGCCCTCCAGGTACTTTTTCCCCTACAAATAGTCCCAGTTTTGAGTGGTTCTTTGGATCGCTCCTGGTCATCCAAGCAGACTGTTTCTCTGTCCATTGAGCAATCCCCTCAGCCCTCTCCATGCTAAGCTCCACTTCTCTGCTGTTTTTTCTGGACCAAGGACTTCAGGAAAAGGTGCAATATTACCCCAGCTACAACCCCTTCAATATTCTCCTATCCAGTTTCCTCTCTTTTGCTTCTCAATAGGTCTTGAGTGAGTGTGTGAGTGACTGCGTTGGTGCGTGAGACTTTCATTCAATAAAATCATTTATTGGACATTTTTGTTTGGTTTTTGGCTTGGCCTGGGCCCGTAAAAACTGGATAAAAAGACCCCGCTAGGTTACCCTGCCTCTCGCATTGCTATTGCTCGTGCTCTGGCTAGTTTCCATTCCCCATCACATGGAGCACAATGAGGTGTCCCCCAAGGGACCCCAGAAATCAGGGTAACACAATGTAAAGTTGAAGGCTTTCACGGCTGGAATCAATAGGTTGTTGTGGGTTTTCTGGGCTTTGAGGCCGTGTTCTATTAGTATTTGCTCCTGATGTTTTGCCTGCCTCTGTGGCTGGCATCTTCAGAGGATCTGGTGGCATGGAAATGAGACAGAGTATATATGCTTGTGTAGTGCTGATTTTTCTGGCTGGATCAGTCTGCAGTGTCTTTCATGTTCTTTAATTCATGTCTGGATGCTGCGTTTTGTAGTCTCTATGTAGACCTGCCCACAGCTGCAAGGTATGCGGTAAACTCCAGAAGTTAGGGGATCCCTCTTGTCCTTTGCTGAACATAGCATTTGTTGAATTTTCTTGGTCAGTCTGTAGATCATTTGGAGGTTATGTTTCTTCATCAATTTCCCTATACGGTCAGTGACCTCAGAAAAATCAGCAGTAGCAGAACATGTTATAAACCAGCCTGGACACAGAATGCTTTTTGAAAGCACAGAAATTCTGGACCATTCTGACAACTACTATGTTAGACTACACAGAGAGGCCATTGAAATCCATAAGCGCATGGACAATTTCAACAGGAAAGAAGAAACTCAGAAAGTAAACAAAATTTGGCTACCAGTACTGAAGAACACTAAAATCAAGACTCAAAAATATGCCAGTGAACACCACCCAGACACTGGACGTCCCTCTACAGGGAACAATACAATGGGTTGCTAATGTATTTAATGCACAGTTATGCATATCCCTTGACTAACAATACAACCCTGGGGGATATCCCATTTAACAATAGGCCATCACACAGGCCAACTGTAACACATGCAAATTGCTTCCTTCCACCTGGGGACTACATAAGTACGCATGTCTCACTTCCATGCCACCAGATCCTCTGAAGATGCCAGCCACAGATGCAGGCAAAACATCAGGGGCAAATACTAATAGAACACAGCCTCAAAGCCCAGAAAACCCACAACAACCAGACGGTGTTCAGCTTTCCCAGCTCTACTTCTCCATAAGCAAAAACTTCTCCACTTAAAAATATCATTCAAATAATTCTACTACTACTTTTCCCAAGACATTAATTACTAAGTCCTATAGTTAACATGTTGTTGCTTTATCTTGCAAACAAACAAACAAACCCTGGATCCCAATCTTTCACAAAAGTCTTCAAAGTTTGTTCTCTTATCAGTATTGTTAATTTGTCCCTTTCATCTAAGTTGAGTAGTTTTACTAATTGCTGATATTCCCACTTCTACACAACCATTACAAGTGGAACCCTCTCTAGTTTTCAATAGGGCAGTCCTGATACTGATTGCATATAATTACCGCAACTTTTCAATGATCAGATGGGACAGGAGAACAGATTGCATCTTGCTTGCTTTGACTTGGTCTCTTCTCCATATACTGCGTGAGAATGCACATGTGAAATTGAAGCAATCTTCCCTGCAACCAAGAAGAGAGAAGAACAGAAAGACTGATTCAATCCCCTGGTAAAATTTCACAGATTTTTTTATGTCGACTATTGCTAAATCACCTGAACAGAAGGCAAAACCTTTATGAGCTGCTTTCCAAGTGTGGTTCAGGCATTCCTTTGCATGTGCAATTTGAAGCTGTCAAAAACTAATTAAATAATTACATGGTTGTTACTGCAGCTGTGCACATTCTTCATTACTAGAGGCTTGCAGTGTGAGGCGTTCTCCTGTTTAGCGGTTTCAAAATATTGGTAATGGAAGGTGCGCTGTCAGTGCATGTTCAGCTGTTGCCAGAGAAAGCAAAAAAGGAAAGGCAACATTTTTCCAGTCAGCATCTGTCATTCACTAAGGTAGACACCCGTACGTATAAAACTCCTAGCTTGTGGAGAACTGACAAATTAAGATGACAAACAGAAACTATCCCAGGAGTACAGGAAGTGATGTCATCTGTAAACTGTCATCCTGCAACCTTTCCATGGGGCTGTGGAAGCGGGAGAGATGGAAAGCAGGACCAGCTCATCTACTTGCCTGAAAAGTGAACACCATTGGCTTTTATTCTCTCATCCAGTAGCCTTTCTACCAGGCTGAGGAACCTCAAAACATTTAGAATTTGTGCCTACATTCTCCTGTTTCTATTTTCCCTCTCCATTTCATCTTCCTGCTATATCTTATCCTTTTTATTATAACCCTAAGCCTGAAGGCAGGGATGGTCTTGCCTTTCTTTACTAATCCATAAGCTGCTTTCCAACTACAGAATAGGGCATTAACGCTATGGTATAATTAATTAATTACACAACAAGTATAGACCCCCCGAAGCAATGTGTAATTAAAAAAATAACATTATATAAAAACAGACTTAAAATTGTCTTAAAAGCCGATTAAATTAACTACATCAAGACTAGGGAAAAAAGTGTCTCAGGAACAAGGACTCCTATATCAGTAGATGACATTCACAGCCACTTTTAAGAATATGAATTTAGAATCATTTAGAATTGCTGGAAGAGACCAAAAGGTCCACTGAGTCCAACACCCTGCCAGGCAGGAATACACAATCAAAGCATTCCTGAAAGATGGCCATCCAGCCTTAGTTTAAAAAGCTCCAAAGATGGAGACTCCACCACACTCTGAGGCAGTGTATTCCACTGTCAAACTGCTCTTGCTGTCAGGAAGTTCTTCCTAATGTTTAGATGGAATCTCTTTTCATGAAGTTTGAAGTCATTGCTCTGTGTCCTAATCTCTGGAGCAGCAGCAAACAAGCTTGCTCCATCTTCCTTGTGCACTGCTTCAAATATTTAAACATGGTTATCATGTCACCTCTTAATCTTCTCTTCTCCAGGCTAAACAAACCCAGCTCCCTAAGCCACTTTTCATTTCATTTCATTTTCAAGCCACTTTACCATTTTGGTCACCCCCCCTCCACCTTTGGACACATTCTAGCTTCTCAATATCCTTTCCTGAACTGTGGTGCCCAGAACTGGACACAGTATTGTAGTTGGGGCATGATCAAAGCAGAATTGAGTGATGCTATTGCTTCCCTTGATCTAGACCAGTGGTTCTCAACCTGTGGGTCCCCAGATGTTCATGGACTTCAGCTCCCAGAAGCCCTGAGCATTGACCATAGTGGCTGGGGCTTCTGGGAGCTGAAGTCCACGAACATCTGGGGACCCACAGGTTGAGAACCACTGATCTAGACACTGTCCTAGATCCTATTGATCCAGCTTAGAATTGCATTGGCTTTTTTATCTGCTGCATCACGCAGCTGACTCATGTTCAGCTTATGGTCTACTTAGCCTGATAATGCTTATTCCACTACCACAGTTTCATGGAGATCTTTTCAGCATGGCAGTCACACTCCCCATGTCTTGTTTCCTTTACTGGTGAAGCATAGGGCTTATCTACATGTTCTGGGCAATCCATAGCATTTGCGTTGGTAGGGGCAATGGGGCTTCAGAATAAGATGACACACCAAAATTGAGGAACAAAGGCCACAACTTTATTGGCTACAGCACACAATGGGTTGGCCAAAACATGGGTCTGGATCCTAGCATTGATCAGTCCGCTGCTGACTGATGTATCCAAGCTTCTGACCCAGTGCCGGAATCCCTAATGGCTGCCAGGGGATCCCACCACTGGAACCCCGTCACCAGAGGTACAAGCAAGGCATGTCCCCCTGCCGGACATGCTCAATGTCGTGGACCCGGAGTGCTGTCCTCCCAGGTGGCCACAGGGGAGGCGATCCCCTACAGCTGCCCACCAGGCCATAGCAGCCAATCGGAGCGTGGAAGGTGTGCTCCGATTGGCTGCTGCCTCGTGGGCATCCGGGCACCCCCCTCGTGGCCCTCCCTCCCCGGAAATGGCCCGCCCCTCCGGCCTGCAGCAGGCTGGAAGGGCCTCCATCCTCCTGCTGCCAACGCTCCACCCCGCAAATGGCGCCGCCGGGTAAGTCCTGCTGCTCACATAGCTCCACCTCTCCTCTTCCTTCACTACTAAGCACGTAAAGAGGGATGGTTTTCATCAGGAGCTCAGTGTGTGGAGGGGAAGATTAACAGAAAAAAAACAACCCTTCTGAACCATATAAAGGAGAAAAGGTGGGGGACCAATAGGAGTTTTTATTCTAAGCCAAATTGGAGCATAGTTGAGTGGTTTTCATTGACACTGAGCTTTATCAGGGATAAACCCTCCCTCCTGATGTACTCACAGGAAATACACACACACGCAAAGAAATGGCAATGAGGGAAATAGGCCAATGCACACTATACATTTAATGCAAGGTAATGTTAGGCCCATAGACATGACACTTTCCCAACAGAAGAAAAGATGGTTACAGACATTCATTCAGAATCTTTAATGCTCTTTGGAATCCCAGACAGGATATTTGACAACCGAAACAGCTACTATTGGTATTACGCTATATCTATATTTAAACACACTGGTGCATTTATTTAATGCTTGGCCAATACTTGTACAAAGCTTTGCACATATTAACACCTGTGCTGAAAGAACTGTCATGACTGTTAGCTACTGAGCCTTTGTCAGGGTCCTGGGGGTGACATACAAAGCCCTGAATACCTTGGGACCAGGACACCTAGCAGACCTGCTTTCCCCTATTTGCGCACACTTGGCTGCTGAGGTCTTCCATAGAGGCCTCATTTGTTGTTCTACAACTGACAGAATGGTGTCTGGCAACATTACAAAACGGGGCCTTTTGGGCAGCAGCATCTACCCTTTGCAATTTTCTTCTCCAAGAGATCTGAGATGTAAAAACAATGTTAACCTTTAAATGCCTACTGAAAACATATCTGCATCCTTCCCTGGTATTTTCATTGCTCTTTTTCTTATATTGTTTGCTGATGTTCTAAATTTCTTTTAAATATTTTATTTTTTATTTCTATTTCTTTTAAATATTTTATTTGGCCTTTTAAAAAATGTTTGGATTGTTTCTAGATTGTTCTATTATCACTTCCCTGCAGATTTCAGTCTCTGTAAACTAGTATGTAGAAGCAATCTGAGTAGTGGACTAGTACTCTGGAAAAGCAGGATTCAAATTCTCAGTCAACCATGGATATCCACTAGGTGACTCTGAGCAAGTCACACACTTGCCAGCTCCATGGGAGACAATGGCAAAACTCCTTTGAATAAATCTTGTCATGAAAACCTAGTGATAGGTTCAGAAACAACAACAAAAACAACAGCAATCTCAAAATATCAAATTAAAAACATATATAAATAACACTATTAAATAATTATGTTTTTACAGTGTATGACCATATGCAAGTTGACTGAGATGTAAATCTCACAGAGTTAGTGAGAGTTGCTCCCAAGTTAGGGTGTAGAGTTACAGACAAATTTGCTGAATTGATGCAAAGTCGTTTCTGAGATATCCTTGGCTACCTTGGTTAACATGTTTCTGCCTTGGATGATTTCTGACTTTCCTGCTTTGGAAGCAAACTTCACATTAGCCAGGCCTGACACATTACTGACAGATAGAGAAATAAGGGAACAAATTCAGTCTTGTTCATACAGGCCAAAGCCAACCAGATTTCCTGCTTTTTCCACAGCATGAGATCTGCCCGAGGGTGGGAAACTAGCAGTAATTTCTTTTAATTTCTGCCACTAGCTGACAGGAAGCCACACCGGCAAGCCCCCTGAGTGCATCTTTTAAATCAACACATCCTGAGCTATTGACGCTGCTCCTCAAATTATGCAGCAAAACTAACGTTCAAGCCACAAGCTAACCCCAGTCCCTCAAAGTAAGCATTTTACATGGGAAAGAGCCAACAGGAGGCACAGCATTAGCTGCAAAGGACTGAGCAATACAGACGATCATTAAGTGGCAATTAGACTTAATAAGACTTTAGGGACAAATTGAATTTTTATAGATTTTCCTTTGCCTTATTAAAATGTCTCAGCACAGGTGTAGTTTCCTATTTGGCCAGCACATTAGAAACAGAAACAAAGGGGAAATGGCTAAAGCTAAACATATAATGCATGATGGGAATTGTAAGAACATTTATAAACAAACTCTCAACAATGCAAGTGTATCTTCTTCACATCTGTGATGCACAGCTCAAGACAACTCAAAGTCTGCATCGAGGGTTGCATTGCATGGGCACCTGCTGAGTCCTTGAAAGAGCCCACTATCAAACTGGAGTTGGGACGTAGGGTGAGTTTCAGTGAAAATCCCTGTCAATATTAGGATAAACAGCTGCAGCAAGTTGGTCTGCTGCCTTTTCCAATGCCCATTTCCTCAAGAGACAGGAGATCACCACACATGTCCTTATGATGGATGAGATCATCTCCCCTTTGCTTGTGGGAGACATACTGGAGTGAGAGCAACTCATACACTCCTTTCTGCCTTGCCAGCAGTGTTGATGATACCTTGTTAAGATGCACTAAAATTACACAAAATAATAATCAAGGTTTCAGTTTCACAGGATTTTTCACCTCTTCGGACTGGGTAAGGAAAGGTGATGGGGAATGAGAGCTTGATCTGGTACATAAGTCATGAGGTCTGCATTGTGTTAGTGTCTTAAAACTGCATATAGACAGACATTGAAGATGTAGGCCTGAATCAATTGTGTCATTCCAGGTGCTGATGGACTCCAATTCCCAACTGTCCTCATCAGTGATTATATTGACTCAACCTGATGGGAATTACAGTCAAACAATCTCTCGAGATCTGTACTCTGCCTACCTCAACTTAAATCCGATTGTTAGTCTCAACTGGAACAGGTTTACCGAAGTGTTAATTTACTGTTCAGCAATTGATGCAGTGAGTCTACTCCATTTGGGACTAGTTACTGGATGTAGGCCTTAACAATTCAATCCTATGTCTGTCTATTAAGAAATAAGGCTTTACTGATTTTGCAGGAAAGTGTCTTAGGCTGTTGACCCATGTATCTAAGTATGATCAATGAATGACTAGAATTGTTGTAGCCTTAGCCAGATATACCAAGACTTGAATCTGGGATCTCCTGCATGAGACGCATGTGTTCTACTACTAAGCTGTGGCGTACAGCTTTCATTAGCTCAGGCTCCATTTTCTACTAAGGGTATCTCAAAGAACATGGTAAATTTACCTTTATGGACTGCAATTGCCAGAATCCCCCAAAAGCATGATCAGTGGAATCCTGAGTGGCAGTTCCAAAAGCAACTTTACCAAGCTGCAGTATTATATGTTAAAACCATCTATAATAAACATTTCATTCAGAGCCAGAATATATGTACTTGGCTTTAGCCAAAGTTCCTACGTTACACCAAGAATTTGCCTTTTTTCCCCCTGAATGATGGAATGGACCCCATTTCTTCTAGGTCTCACGTTGGCTTGTGGATTCTAGCAGTTGCAGTCTTCAAAAGTAACTTGTCCAACTTCTGCTCTGTACTATAGACATAACATTGTGTATGCCTTTCAAAGACACGACTGTATATTTGATGTTGGCACTGCACACCAAAATCCTCATTTGATAAGTGGCTTATCCATTTCATTCCTGAAAATATTGCCAGAAGCTACTTGCAGGTTTTTCCAGGTACTACTTGACGTGCTGCAGAACACTGCAAAACTGCTTTGACAGTGATGAGGTTGAGGGGAACAGAATATGTGTACTGGGGCAAAATCACAGCTCTACCATAATGCCTCTGATTTGCTGAAAAGCTGTGTTTTGTACACAATCTAAAAATGCAGCAGCAATAATAATAAATATAATAATGAGGAGGAGAAGGCAAGCTCAACCATCACCATTTAAATCAGCATACATGATATATGTACACTCTGGCACAGCTCTGGGTAAACAGGTCCTGTTAGCACTTATTAGCAAACCACTCTGTGGTTTAGGTCAGGAACTTTGAGAGACCTATTGTGAAAAACAGCAAAGTGCTTTGAAAATAAAAACCCTTATTTTTCCTATATTAGCTCCATTTTTCCAGAAATACCAGTTTTCACCATGAAGACCCATGATGTTAGTGTCTAGTTTAAATTGTTTTGCTCCTCAAGTACACCTTGATTTCCTATGCTCTGCCATTTCAATGAAGATGTGGCTACATTTGAGACAGAACAATTGTATACCTTCAACAAGTGGAAAAATGTCTAACAGATGTGGTAAAGTTTCCCTGGATTTCACATTTACGCACTTAATAGTCTTTGGAGATAAACTCAAATTTCCTCGTGTCAAATGACACACAAGAGAGCATGTGGACAGAAGTTCATATTAAACTGCTGGCAGGGGCAGGGGGACAAAGTCTTGATGTATTCTATTATCTTTATTTGTATTTCTTCCTTGAAGGTCTGGTTCACCTTCCCCTATAGCAGTGGTTCTCAACCTGTGGGTCCCCAGATGTTCGTGGACTTCAGCTCCCAGAAGCCCCAGCCACTATGGTCAATGCTCAGGGCTTCTGGGAGCTGAAGTCCACGAACATCTGGGGACCCACAGGTTGAGAACCACTGCCCTATAGGCTCCATCTAATTACTAGTCCCAAACAGAACAGACCCATTGAATTAAGGTGATTTGTATTAAGTATTGATTTGCTATTCAACAGTTGATTCATAGAAAGTCCCATGGTGTAGTGGTTTGAGCATTGGACTGCTAACCCATGGAAACCCTGTGGGTGAGCTTGGGCACACACTCTCATCTACAGAAAACCCTGTGATAGCTTTGCCTCTAATTCAGAAATGACTCGAAGGCACATAACAACATCAACATCAGCAATTGACTCATAGGTCTAATTAGTTAGGACTCCTAAGTTTTCTTTCCTACTGATCAGAACCATATTTTATCCAATCCATCTCTTTACCCTTCTGGAACAGCTGATGTTTCCCCACAATGGAAACCTCAGAAAATAGCCAAGCCAATGTTTACAAAAGTCAGTGAATGCCACCCACTCTCCATAAGCATCCCATATTGAACTATTTCTGGGATGGCCATTTATGCATCCCCCAACCCACCTCCAAAAGGACAAACAAAGACAAAAATGTGTATAAAATTAGCACATACTAATATAGGCAAATTTAGAAAAAAATGTAATTCAAACAGAGATACATTTCATCACAGTGGGGGAACTGATTAATTGAACTGTGTGCCTGCTCAGTTCACTGTTCAGTGTTAAAGGTAGGTGGGCATATTCAGGGTCCTTGCTCTCCTTTCTTAGGATCTTTGAATTGAACAGGGACTGGTCAAGCCTGCCAACAGCACCTTCAGAGAGAGAACTGTGCCTTGATAACCCTTCAAAGAAATCTGTTTTCTGTACACCAGGATTCAGATATTTGTGTCATCTGCCTTCTCATCTTCCAGCTGCCTAACTGAAGCTAACCCAACCGTACAATCCTCGCTTGACCACTATATGGTTATGGGGGCACACTCTCCTTCTGGGGACGCTGCCTTCCTTTTGTAGGTATACAGGGTGTTATGGAAAGAGGTAGTGAACGCTTCCTTCTGCCATCTCCATTAAGTGTCGTGCTGGGTAATGCCAACATATGTCATCAACAGTGTTCTGGCTTATACATTTTCAAGTACTTCTTAAATGGAAGTTCTGACAATATACCCTTGCTGCCATGTTCTTCCCACTCTCTTGAGGTTAATTAGTGAGAAAGAAATGATGCAGTGAAAGCAGTACAGAATTTGGCACTGGTTGAATCAGAGATTTTTCCTGTTATAGATTTTTAGGGCCTTGTGCTTGAAGCCAAACTAAGTAAAGACAATGCAAGGCGATTTTTGTTCCTTTGTTCTCAGTTCTGCTGGGAATCATCTCAATGCAACAGCATGTTTAATTTGTTTTAGGTTAAATTCTTCTCTTAATTATATCTCTGTAATTTCTTTGGTTATGAGAAATATGAATGGGGGAGGGAAGATTTAGCACTTCAGCTTCATAGTTAGCAATCTAGCAGTGCCATAATTTCATCCCATAATGGGATGGCACACATTTACTAAGTTCTTTTTCCCAAGTGGAGGTGTACCTCAATGTTTCTAATCAAATATGTTGGTTGGTATTACTGCACTGGGAAGATCTACAGATAAAGAAGGTTGCATTTAGACAAAAAGTACAAATGGTCTAGAACAGTTTTTCTCAAGCAATCTGATGTGGCAGACTGGCAATTAATTTTTTTTCCTAATGTGTCAGGGACTAGTATCATATTTGTGCCATTGGTTCTAACTATTTCTTTCTTTCTTTCTTTCTTTCTTTCTTTCTTTCTTTCTTTCTTTCTTGGAAGCTTGCTATGGACTGGCAGATTATGACTTGAGAATCAGCACTGGTTTGCAGACAACCCTTTTGATTACCACTGGTCTGGAACAGGGCTGTAGAAGTTGAAGTCTATGACAGCTAATCAATCTATCAAGTCTTGAATTGTCATAGCCTGCCAAGTGTCCGTAGATTCAGGCAAGAAGCAAACACAAGTTTACTGAGCTCCTGGTGGGATAGGTTTGCTTTGGTGGATCTTAAGTTGTATGCATTCTGCAATAGCAGCATTAGCAGACCTTTAACATCCAGGAGCTCCTACTGTCCTTCTCCCATTGTAGAGCAATGGAACACCATGGACTCTTCCAATGAATCATCTTCTGTCACAAGATTATTTTTGGAAATAGTGTTTTGGAAAAACGCTGTGCAACAATTTGTTATTCTCATGAATCTGTTAAGACAAGCTAGCCAGCAGTAACATATGTGGTAATGCATGTTGTCATTCGCAGCCACCACCAGAAAGCAACTGAAAAAGGACAGGCTGCTTTCGAGTATGCAGGCGTTGTCTTGCTGCATCGGATATTGCACGGGCCATCAACTGTTCTTGCAAATGAAGAGCTATGGTTTCCTCTTTAGTGTAGTCTTGCTCTTTTCCTACTGCCTTCCACTATGCTGAGTGTTTTTGCCTTTTTCAGTGAGTCACATCATCTCATGATATATTCCTCCATAACATAAAGTTTAACAACATCAACAGAAAAGAACCTGGAAAAAGTTGGAGTTTGAACTTCAACGCCAAAATCCCAAGCTCAGCACAACCACTAACTGTTCTAGCTGGAGGACTTTGGGAGTTGTAATCAAAAACTAAAGTCTTCAAACTCTGGGAGACACAACATGTAGCAATCAAAAATATTAAACATGTTACAAAATGGAGTCAAAATGAAGCTACCAGTAAAATCACTCACTAAAGGCCTTCCAAACTGGAAGAGTCTTCACCACCTTTGGAAAGATTTTGAGTGAGAGACCTTTGAATTTCCTTCACTGGTGAATAAAAAATAGTTACCTTAAAGATTGATTTTTAAGGCCATGGGTAGAGGTATCTGACAGGAATAAATGCTCTGCAAAACCCAGTAACATGATAGTAGTTGGCTTGTGTACAAGTGTGGAGTGGCTGCACCTATACTGTGTGACCCAGAGCTCTTTTTCTTTCTCCCTTCTCCACCCTGAATGCACTAAAGGAATGCTCCATCTGAAATGATGCCTCATACAAAAATGTATACATAATCCAAAAGCAAAAACACTGTGCTTCCTAATTCAAAGCTGTTGTTTTTACTGATAGGCAACTGAAACCTATTTTGATTAATCAATTTAAAATTCTTTTATTTAGGTGGTAGTCCTGGTGTGGGGGGACTGACTATAAAGGACACATCATACAGTCGGTCCTTCATATCCATGGATTCTGCATCCACGGGTTCAACTAACCACAGCTTGAAAATATTCCCCCATCCCCCAAAAAATTTAAAAAGCGACCTTTGCTTTTGTGACTTTATATAAGGGATGCCATTTTACTACACCATTGTAGATAATGGGACTTGAGCATTCATGAATTTTGGTATCCATGGGGGGTCCTGGAACCAAACCCTAGTGGCTATGAAGGGCCAACTGTACAGAGTTTTATGAAGTTGGTAGCTTATAGAAGACCCACATAAGCCACAAAAAAATTAAGTTGCAGCTTAGAAAAGAGTGGATATTTTGCTTCAGAGTATGATTCCAGCCTGCTGAAACTTAAGAGTGAGCCTACTAATGGACTGCAAACCCACAAACTTAAGCACACTTATGGCTCTTTCACACTACCAGTTATAGCACTATGGTACCCCAATTGTTGAATGCCCTCCCTTGGAGGTCTGACCAGCACCAAAATTGACTTCTATTCAGTACTGGGTCAAGACATCGCTTTTTATTAAAGCCTTTGAGTCCTAATTCATTTTTATACAAGAACATGGTTTAAACTCTTTTAGCCTTTCAAAGCTCTTAACTTGCTTGCCTTGTTTAATATGTTTTTATCTTGTTCAAATTATTTATTGATTGTAATTTGGAATTGTTTAAAATGCTTGTATTGTTTTGTTTGCTTCCCTGAGATTCCACGATAAAAGGGTAGGAGAAAAATATTTTAATAAATGAATAAATAACAGTCATGGCTCCATTCTATGGGTCTGTAGTCTGGTGAGATCCTAGAAATCTCTGGCAGAGAACTCTAAATACCCCTCCCTAAATTAAAAATCCCAGAATTCCACAGAGTGGAACTATGGTTGTTAAAGCAGAATAACAGCACTGCAAGTGTGCAGTGTGAAAGGACCTTTATGCGAGAACTTGTACTGCTGATTCCAATGGGTCATATTTCCAAGAAAACATCTGAAGAATAATTCTGCATGCCCCATGGAAAGAAAGAGGACTTAAGCTGGCCACAGCTAACTTTTTCTTTTGGTTCCAGTGAAGCTTAGTCAGGACCAACTTTATCAGGATTAGGGCCCAAAATGTCTACTACCAGTGGCATGATGTTGTATCTTTGGGGTAATTAACCATATTCCACCTTTCTTGCAGAAAGATAATAGACAGTGGGTCTCTTTTTGGGGTTGTATAAAATGACACAATCTGTTACAATATTACCAATTAGCAGTTGGCCTATATAAACATTAAATATAATTTACATTTAATTAGCTTGCTCATTCCCCAGTTGTATACACTTTATGAAAAACTGAGTCAGGCTAACTCTGCTGTATTTTTAATGCCTTATGTTTAGCTTACTATATTTTTGGAGAAATTAGATAGCCTGGCAACTGACAAAAAAAAACACCAACCCAAGGCCTGTAAAACTGTCTAGCAAAATAAAACAGCAATAAACTATTTCATCTAGTTTATACATATGTGCTTAAGTCAGATGGGTGGATGGAATTATTACTTAATGTTTTCCATAACAGCTGCGGCTTCCCATAAATGTTCTGGCTGCTGTAAGAAAAGGAGAGGTAAGTTTTGAAGGAAGAACACATCATCAAAAATTCTGTTAGAAATCATCACTGTTGAAACTGGTGTCTCTTTAGGTATCATTGTTCCATTTTGTGTGGCATGTACCCAGCGCCACTCACTCCAATGAGGCATTTATAGCATGCAAAACTTAAAAAGATGCTTTTTAAAAATAATGTACTTTCCTACTTGTTACAAACTCCTAAAATAATGCTGTCACTGAGTATTCAGAAAAATAGTAACTTCTTGCGTTATATAATTGCATTACATTATTTGGCTGTTAGAGAATGATGTGAAAATGGCAGAACACCTGGAAAGTTTCTCTAAAAATGACATTTAAAAGAAAATTTTAGAATGAAGTAGAAAACACTGCTCATTGCATATAGTCAGAAATAAATAGCATTACCACTTGTTACATTATTTTTGAAATATAACTTCATCCTACTCCAATTCCAGGTAACTTGTTACAGGTAACTGTGTTACTTGTACCTGTTGCTCATTACTTCCAAGTGATGCTGCTGTAAACTGCATAAAATGGCAATCCTATTTGCTGATAAATTATTTAAATCCCAAGGAACATCTGTGAGTTTCAGTGGTATTAAAGCATATTTGTCCATATACGTATCCAACCTCTCCTGCAGAAAGAGAATATACAACAGGTCAAATTCTTGCCTTGTGTAAGATGACACAATGTTACAATACCCACACAATGACACAATATCCATTAACTGGTTAATTAACCAATATAAACATGGGGTCTGCTTGCTGGACGAAGACTATGGCCATTGCAATCCAGATCAGACACAAACAAGTTCTGTATGATTTTCCTGGTTTTCTATTGACATTACCCAGCAGAAGTTGCAGGACAGAGGTCCCAGCTTTTAAGTTTGCACGAGGCCCTTCTTCTCACTACAGACTTCAGAAAAGAAAGAACAGCCAAAATACTCATAATCTTAGATTGTCAAGTAGGATCCCAGCCCTGCATATTTCAAAAACACTCAGCCAAACAATAACTCAATTACTATAAGCCATGTAATAAGAGATAATAGCAACCAATTCGCTCCCTATTTGACCATTCAGTTTCATATTAACAAAGGAAACCCACAGTTCTACTCATTGGTACCTCTACCCTCCTGCTAGATAACCCAACTCAGATTCTTTCTCAGTGTGACTGTATATCCCAATGATCAAATCATTCCTTAAAATATTATAAATACACACAATCAGCACATGTATAACTTCTTTCACTGTACTACACCCTGGTTCTATTACTGTATGATGAAGTACATGATTCCATCATTAGTACATGATTCCATCATTCCATATACATTTCTCTAAAGTTTTGCATTGCTATTTTGTGGTTTTGCACATTAAGAGTGGTAGGAAATCAGTAAAGATGAAAGGGTTACACCCTCCCTGAACATGATCTACTTTGAAATGGATTCTTTCTGCAATGGAGTGTAGAGAGTCATGAGTCAGAACTTTGGTATACACGCTGCTGGAGCAGCAAAACAACAAAATCAGTTTCCCATTAGCTAAAACCCATAGATTACCTCTCAGCTCACAAACCTTCATAAAGCATTTAGCATGTCACTGAATAGCAGAAGGGCACGAGCACTTCATATGTGAAGAAAACACACTGCATAGAAGTAACTTCTGTGAAGGAGTGTGTGTGAATCCCACATTTGGATTTAATATGTGAAGAAGTGCTGTACACATAATTTGATATGTATACAAGGGATGGGAACATGTGGCCAAGGAAGCTTCCACTAATGTTTATACGTAGCTATTTAGGCACATGAGGAATGAGTATATGTTGCTATCCATTTGAATATTCCTATAAATGGACTATAGTAATTTTATTGTGTCTACTGCTGAAAGTGCCAATCCACAAAGCAATGTGAATATTTCTTCAGAAATCTTGGGCTGCCATTTCCCCCCAATGCATTCTTTTGAATCTGCTGCCATCTAGTGAGAATTGCTAGCTATTTTTAAACACTGTTGTTCTAAACCAAACCCGAGTTTGGTTCAATAAAATTTACCAACATATTGGATTATTGTGAGTTGGCAAGAACACAAAGAGATCAGTAACTCTCAAAATGGACATATACTGCTTTAACAATGCCTTACTAAAAAATAAAATTGGATGTTAACCTGTTATGTAGCCATATTTACCATAAATGGAAGATAATACAATGAACAGAATCTTTGTAAGAGCCCAGTAAACTAAATCAATATTATAACTCATATGCTGCACAGGAAGCAACTGCATGAGGTGTACATTTTTCCTCGCATCTAAGCATGATGGAGTGTATGTGTCTGCATGTCTGTGACAGGATTACAAGGGTGAAAAATAAGACAGGATTACCATATCTCTGATGGCTGTGAAGAAAAAGGAAATTCAGCAGATGGAGTCTGCAGGATAAGCAACACCGGACAAAATTTCACCTTTTATTCAGAAAAACTCACCTATTCTATGAAATGGAAAAAAGGGAAATATATTGTGCAAAAAAAGAGTTTAGTCATGTAAATGAACACTTCAAACAATAGATTTATGAATTAAGAGCTCTTTGAAGCTCTTGTATGATAGATAGGTAGGTAGGTAGATATGCTGTTGTGGACAGTAAAATGCTAGTCCCCCACCTATCCTGCTTAGAGATATAAAATTTCTGAATTTTGAAGCCATGGAGAGAAAACGTTTTTCCTCATGGAGTTTAGGGAAAAATGAAACTGAGTGAACGCCTAAGTATAATAAAGACTTGTTTTCATATCAAACTTATCGTACTGCTTTAGCAACCAAATGTGCTTCATTTGTAATTTAAGTAGCATATAAAATTGAACTACCTAGCATATTTAAGAATTTTAAAAATATAAAAGCTTTAATTTTGTATAAGCACAAGGTTCATCCACTGCAACCTCCCGGCCAGTGCAGGAATGCACAGCTAAAGCACCCCTGAAAGGGAACCATCCAACATCTTCTTAAAGATCCCCAAGAAAGGAGAGTTCACCCCCACTCCCACCTGAGGCAGCCTATTCTACTGCCAAACAGTTTCTACCGTCAGGAGGATCTTCCTAACATTTACTTGGAATCTTCTTTCTTGTAATTTACATAGTTTCAGGTACTAGTATCTGGAACAGCATAAACCTCCTCCATTTTTGATGTAACAGACCTTCTGGTATTTAAAGATTGCTGTCATAACACCTTTCAGTCTTCATGTTTAGCATACACATTTCCTTTAACTGTTCCTCACAGGATTTTGTTTCCAGATCCTTTGAAGGTCTGGAAATACAATCTTTAATAAAGAGAGAGCTACAAGCTTCAACACCAGATCCTACCTAAGCACATGTATCTTATTTGATGACATAGCTGTGTTGGTCTGTATCAGCAAGCAAAGGGATCTCATAGTTTAAGATATGCACATGACATCCTACTGTTAACAGAAACAGAAAATAGCAAAGACTTGGAACAACTGTTGAAGCAAATCAAAGAAGAAAGTGCAAAGACAGGTTTACAGCTGAATCTTGAGAAAACATAAGTAATTACCACAGATGATTTATATAAATTTGAAACAGGTAATGAATACATTGAAATAGTTAGATTTAGAGTTAGGGAGATAACCTTGACTCAGTACTTAATCAGAATGGAGACTGCAGTCAAGAAATCAGAAGAAGACTAGGACTTGGAAGGGCAGCTATGAAGGAGCTAGACAAGATCCTCAACTGTAAGGATATATGGCTATGGTGATGAGTTCCAAAGGTGCTATAAACATATGTCTTAGTTATGGTATCTGAGAAGTGCTGGTGGTGGTATATGTGTGTGTGAAAACAGAAAGCACAAATTTTATAATAAACAGAATAGAAGTAATCTCAAACAATTTTAAGGTATAAGAGTAAGTTTTAATAAAAATTTAAGTCAACATTAAAAAGTACCGAACTCTTCAACAGTATATCATCACAAATAAAGAAGCCATCCCTTCAATATACTCTTTTTACAAAGATGGCAGCACTCTCTGGTTGAGTGTTTGATCAAGAATTCTATACATGAGAGCTGTCATTCTCAAATTCTGTAGACTGTCTTACGTACAAATCCTTATACTATGCACTTCCTGGAATTTTTCGTGAATAAAACCTTTCCTTAAAAACCATTCAGCTCATTCCAGTAAATATCCAACAGCCACCCAAAAGAATGGAAAAGGGCACACAGTCCGAGAATAAGTGGACATGGAGGCAACAACCAGCAAAATCTGGCAAAACTCAACGAACAATATTCTGAGAGCTCATGCTTCTTTAGATTAGTCTAGAAAAACCCACAAAGCATTCACACATTCCAAATGAAAAAATATTGCACTAGAAATGTGTGTGTGTTTTCCCAAAGTTTCCAGTTTTCCCACCAAAAAGAAAGAAAGAAAGAAAGAAAGAAAGAAAGAAAGAAAGAAAGAAAGAAAAGAAAAGAAAATTTAACTTTAGGAGAAAACAAACTACTAAACAAAACACCATTGCCTGACATTTTTCAGTTTCTCCCCTGAGCCTTCATATTTCTAATCCTACCCATGTATGATTTGATAGTAAACATACAGAAAAAGTAAATTATAAACACACCTAGAGCAGTAATGATGCTTTGAATGCAATTTTGGCACTTACATCAAAGGAGGCACTGCCACATCCTGGTAATGCAATTAATCTTTTTAATCCCTCCACAGTATGAGATATAGCACAGTTCTTATTGCTTGTGCCAGCCTGGCCTAGTTTTCACCTGGGTGTGGTAAAGTGTCACAGAAACCTATATTTTGAACATATTATTATGTTATTGCTGCCTTCACACGTAGACAGGAAAGCTATAAACATTTCAAAGAATCAGAAGGCCATCAGGCAATCACATCAAAACAAACCAGTTCAGTTAGAGAACTCTATTATTTCTAGTTCAGAATTCCTTGACCAAGGATATTGTCTGTTTTAGCATCCCAAAATGGGTCATCTGTTGAATACAATCCGAACATTACCAAAGCTGAGGCATTCCTTCTGGCAGAGGGTGGAAAGCTGCAATTTTAACTGATTTTAACCCCATTCTGATAATTTAAGAATTACATGGTTCATATTTGCAGCAGTGGCACTTAGTAAACTGTGCTTGTAATCTTACCAAAATGAGTGCTACATATTATAAATTTTGTGACAGACTATGGCTACCATGTGAGCCAATTTGGTGTAGAGGTTTGAGTGCTGGACTTTAATTTTTAAGACCAGGGTTCAAATCTCCACTCAGCCATGGAAATCCACTAGGTGACTTTGGGCAAGTCCCATTCTTTCAGCCTCAGAAGGAGGCAAAGGCACAGGCAACCCCATCTGAACAAATCTTGCCAAGAAAATCCTGTGATAAGTCTGCCTTAGAGTCATCATTAAGGCACATAACAATGGCCACCATAGTATGTACAAATACCACAGTCAATAAAGCCTATAGCAATGTTGTATCTGTTCAGTCTCACTCTACTGCTGCCTCACTTTATTGGGAGTGAAACTGAAAATACATTCTGTTCCAAATCCCTGAATAGCATCAAAGTTTAAATATATCTTTAGCCATTGAAGTTCAATGATACTAGGCTGGTCTCCCCCCACCCCCCAATTCACCTCACAGGGCAGGAGGAGAAACCATGCCTGTGAACTTAAACTCCTTGGAGGAAAAGGAAGACAAAGATAAAATGAATAAAAGAGAATTTTATATATATACACACATTCCAGTGTTCCATCTGCTTGGTATTCTTGGGACCCATTCAATTGTTGTGGCCTGATGATATGGACAAGATGTTTGAATCAGCCCATTCCAACATATGTAAGCTTGACCATTCTCTTGGCTGATAAGCTCTTGCAAAGATGGAGTGTGTCAAGAGGGAGGTAAGTTCCTCTCTGTGCTAAAGGAAGGTGATTGCTGCCCTGAAGAAAGCTGTAACACACCCTTCTTGAAGAAGACCTTCCTAGACCTGAAGATATGTGAGAGTTACTGCCCTATAGCTAATATCCCCTATTTGGGCAAACTGCTTGAGTGTTGTGGCTATGCAGCTTTGGACATTCTTGGAAGAAACAGATTATCTGGATCCCTTTCAGTCTAGTTTCAAACTAGGCTACAGGACTTCCGGCTTTGGCTGCTCTGCCAACCTGCTCTGAGTAAAAGACAGAAGGAGTGGTACTGTGTTGATCCTTCCAGAACAATCTTCTGTTTTCGATACTATTGATCATGGTATACTATTGAACCAGTTCTGTAAGCTTGGGGAGGAAGGTACAGTGTTACAGTGGTTCCATTCCTTTTTACAAGGCCAGTTCCAGAGAGTAGTACTGGATGCCTCTTCTTCAGCTACATGGCGATTGTGCTGAGGAGGACTGCCGCAAGGTTCCATTTTATCTCCTCATATCTATATGAAGGTAATGGTGAAGGTCATTAGTGGTTTTGGGGATGAGTTTCATCAGTATGCTGAGCTCTGCTTCTTGTTTTCAGAGTCACCTGGAATTGTGCAGGTGCTGGATCAGTGTCTAGATGGACTGAATTATGTACTATAATGGACTGAAAAAGGGCCAATAAAATGAAGACGAATCCAGATCAAAATGGAGACTCAGTGGTCCGAGGATTGTAAGATCCAGAAATTTGATAAGTTTTACGCCCTGGATAGGGTTGCACTGTCCTGAAAGAGCAAGTAGCTTGGGACTGCATCTAAATCTCTCATTGGAGACCCAGGTGGATGCTGTGGCTTGGAGTGGCTGGAGCCAGGTTCAACTGATCTACCAGTTATGGCCTTTACTGACAGGGCTGACTTAGCCACAGTACTCCGTGCACTGGCATACCATCCAATATTTCAAAGATGAAAACTGGGACACTTATGACCAAAGGATATCAAGGTGGGGTCAAGACGGCAAAAGTTACTAATGAGGGAAAACAGATAAGCTAGGAGAGGCTGCAGCATTTTACTTTTGCCTGAGCCTACTGGAAAAGCAAGACTCTGCCCTTAGTCCTCTGCCTCCCCTGCTGAGTTAACTGAGCACTAAAAACTTTTGCACTTTGAACTCAGTTTGCAGAAACTGAAATAAGCTGAGGACAAAGGGGGAAGATCAGGGAAGGAGAGAGAGAAACTGGAACATTTTAAAAAGCATTTTAACCTCCACTCTTCTAACCCCCCCTTTTTTTTATCATGCAACGACCAAAACTGCCACTCCCGACCCACCTTCTCAGTGATGTATCTCTGGCAGGTAGCTACTATATATCCCCCAGTGCAACCTGTTTAAATGGGGCAGCACCCCAAGACGACCATTTCTATGTCAGTGGAGAGCAAAAAGAATAGCAAAGACATCTCCAGCTATTTTCCTTTACCTGGATGCACAATAATACCACCACTCTCAGGGACCTCCTGAGGACCCCAAGGAGGTCCTTGTGTTGCAGGAGCCCAGAGACCACAGAGCAAGAAAAAGAGTAATTTATTACGCGCGGGCTTTTGGCTGGATTTCTCCAAAAGACCAAAAGCCCTGAATTCAAGTTTCACAGCTCTTTTATAGAGAAAGTCCACAGCATACACAAAGATCACAGGCAAAGATCGCAGGCATGTCTCGGTCCGCCCCTCCGGGGTCACAAATACCACATGCTGTTACTAGCTAATTACCCCCGCATTCAGACCTCGGAAATAAACAACACCCTGGCTACGTGATCAACATCCTAGCTACATGATACATGGGCTCTTGTGACCTTTTTACCCTTCTTAAATCTTTCTCCGTTCCTCTGACCTAAGCCCCCAGCTTCTACTTTATTTCTACTTTATTATTTCTAATTCATACCTATATCATTTCCCCCCTTAAATGCATAATTTCTAAACAATTATAGCATTTCGTGACGTTATATCATAAAACAGTGTCAGGCTGAGCCATCAAAGCGTGCAGAGCTGCTGTCTTACTGGAAGTAATTTGAAGCATATTACTTATACATTGCATAAAACAAGGAAAGCATATACACAGAAACAGGAATATTAGCACTACTGGCAACAAAATTACAAACAATGCTTTTAGCCAATTCAAGTTTGGTAACCAAGATGTGAGCCACTTCCACCAGCTATCATCCCCTTCATTTATATCCTTTACTACTTCGTGCAGTTTGTTAATTTGTGCTTCTATCGCGTTGCTGTTATCAGACAAGTTGAAACAGCACAATTTCTGATGCTTTTCGCATCCTACGTGATGGAGAAGGAAGAGATAGTCAACGCCTGCCCGATTTTCCAATACAGCGTTCCTTAGTTCCCGCTGTTCTTTGTTAAGCAAGGATAATGCTTTGGAAGTAGCGTTTATACTTTTGACTAGCATGCAGGCTAATCTATTTATTTCTAGTCCGTCCTCCAGAGCCAATCCAGTTATTCCAACCAGGGAGAATGCTAACGCTATTTTCTCCTCGTCCGACCGTCACAGTTTTCATCTAGAGGGGCGGCTCTAGCTCTACAGTCTCGCTTCTGAGGCCATGGAGGAAGGGCTGTTACCAGACGGCTAAGGCAGCAAGGTTGAGTGTCAGACAGATAGGCTGGTATGTATGACCAGGTTCGAGACTTGCAGATACCTTTTCCAGTCCGTCTCGGTCGAACTAAAGGAAATTCGATAACAACACAAAACAACAACAAAACAAAACACCCAGAAGTACCCAACCTTCTTTGGTAAGGCTGTGGCAAGGCCCAAAAGGGCGTCAGTGTTATTGCTGTATGCCTTCATTTCCGATTTATGACGACCCTAAGGCGAACCTCTCACGGGGGTTTGTGGGGCTGAGAGTGTGTGACCCCCCTACGGTCACCCAGTGGGTTTCCGTGGCCGGGCGGGGAGGCGAGCCCTGGTCTCCAGTCCTCAAACCACTACACCACGCTGGCTGGTAGTGTTACCTCTATTTAGTATCAGTCCCCCGGCCCCCCTTTCGAGCGCGACTCCTTTCCCCCTCAGCTCCTGACTGCTCGACTGATTTTCTTATGACCGAAGTCCCTAAAGAGCAGGAGATTCCCTTCTTGTCCCCCACCCCCGCAGCAAAGGCCACGAAGAAGGGAAGAAAGCAAGCGGGGCAGGCGCAGGGGTCTTTGTTGCCTCTGGTGTCATGGCGCCCGCCACTCGTGAGGTAAACACAATGTGCCGGATGGAGCGAGGCCGGTGCGACGAAAACTGGGCCGTGGAGGGGGCGGAGAAAGGAGGAGCTGGAGGAAGGAAGGAACGGAAGAAGGAAGGAAGGAAGGGGGCGACGAGCCTGGTCGGTTTTGTGCGACGGGGGTCAGTGTCGCCGCCGCGGGTGTTGCTGTGGGCTTCTGCCTTGGCGCGATGGAGCGAAACCAGTAACGGGGGGGTGGAGGCGCCGGCGGAGGCAGTGGCAGCGGCGCAGAAGGGGAGAAAGCGACGAGGCGGAAGGGCGGTTAAATCGGTTACAGAGTGAGTTCGTGCTCGTCCCTCTCGTCTCCTTTTCTCTCCCGTCTCCGTCCCTAAAGGGAGACGCTGGCCGACGCCACCTCCTCCTGCCCCTGGTTATGGGGCCTCTGTTGGGGTGAGAGGGTTTCGGGGGGGGGTGTCGATCAAGGCGGACGCCGCGAGGTTCCACCTCCGGCTGTGGCGAAGGGGAAGGAGGTCAGCGCCTTTCGCCGGGCCTGCGGTGTATCCTGGAAGCTTCCTTCGCGCCTTCCTTCCAAATCTTGGCGATGTGGCAGCAACGCCCTCTCCACAGGGGGAAGGCCTGACACACAGAGGGACACACATACGCACCTTCCGGGGTCTGAGGCGTCCTCACTTACGAGCTTTCCCCTCGCCTTCCCTTCAGTCGCTCTGTCTGGCAGTGACGGTTATGACAAACGTCAAGGCGCCGCCTCCTCATTTTGTGCACTGTAACGTTCAAATATACCACCGTGTGGGTTTTTTGTTTTTGTTTTAAAAGGTGTTTAGTCTCACTTCTCTCTTTCTAATGAGGGGCTATGTATCTGCGAAGAGCTACGTGTACACTGGATTAAAAAGCCTAAAATCCTGTGTTAGTTCCAACTACAGTAGATAAGTTGGAACAGTGGAACTTGCGCAACTATTTATTTGCCCAGTACTCCAGCTGATACTGACAGTTAGACTTAGGCCGCGTCTTCATCTCGTTTCTGCCTGGTGTTAATGTTTATGAATGAGATGGAAAATAGGAAATCTCCTTCGTGTCCTGTGTTTAAAGGCTCCTGGTTAATAAATCTCAGCATGAATTCTTAAGGTTACGTTTATGTACTTTGTGGAGCATGGGTGTTTGCTGAGGTCCTGTGAACCAGTGCTACTCAAAGCGGTGATCCAGGAACCCATGCTGGTCCCTCAACCATTAGTTACCAGTCCTCAGTGAGTTTTTGAGAAAGAATGTAACAACTGGAGCTAATGGCCATGTATATTGTACTAGTCCCTAGTATATTAGGGTGAGGCAAGTTGTCAGCGCCCTACGTCAGATAGTTTGAGAAGCACTTTGTTGAACTATGGGCTTGCAAATAGAGCTTGTGGATGGGGATGCGTGTAGTCCCTTCAAGCAGCATGTGTTCTGTTAATTCTCAAGTTGTACAAACAGTAAACTGTCCTTTATGAAGAAATTAGCTCTTTTCCCCTTAGTGAGTTCAGGGTGAGAGTGAGGAAGAAAAGTAGCCCTCTCTATGAAGTGAGGGTAGGGGAAGGCACTTCATATTTTCTCAGCGTATTGCAGTACCCCATGGACAAGACTGTGTTTCTTTAAAGGCCTTTCCACACTACACTGTTATTGTGCTATTATTCTACTTTCATCATCCTGTGGTACTTTGGGGTTTGTAGTTTGCTGAGGCCAAACAGCTCTCTGGCTGAGAATTCTAAATTCTAAATGCCCCTCCCTAAACTGCAAACCCCAGGATTCCATAGGATGTTGAAAGTGGAATAATAGCACTATAACAGTGTAGTGTGGAAAGGCCCTAAAAATAATTGGTCTCTGGATGTCCTCATGCGGTTTCATTGTAAATGACCATCTGTGTGGAGGATCTGTTAATATGAAAAGTGGTTGAACAATACAGAAGTAAGGCAGAGCAGCATTCTTTGGGAATAGCTAGTACTATTAAGCTGTCTTTGTTTGAAAGCTATCATGACAGCAGAATTTGTTCTTTAACCCACCATTGCTAAGTAATTGTTCTGAGATACTTACACTTTTGCCTTGGCACGCTACTGTTACTTGATCCCTGTGGGTCATAATTTTAATAGACAGTGTTAACCTAAATATATTAATTCATGGTCAACAGAGTATAATGTATATTTGTCTGTTGTATGGGGCTTTATCTTCATGTAAATCTTCAGGATTTCAGCCTTTGGCTGTTAATCATCTTTGTATTCATAACTAGCAAAAAGCCACCAAGAAAGAGGAATGTGGGCATAAATACCAGTAATAAGTGCTTTCCATTACTAGTCCCTTCCCAGTGAGATTTACTTTTGTGTTTGTAGCAGCTGTACTGATGTCTAGGGGAGACTTGTTTCCTTTTTTTATCAACTTTGTGTACTTTGCGTTACTTTAACTTTTCTTCCTCTCTCTTTTTCTAAATCAGCTTTTCCCAAGCTGATGTTTTCTAAATGTTTTGGGTTTAAGTACTCTGTTAGCTAGCACTGATGGGAATTGTTGTCCAGTACTTTGGGAAGGCACCAGTTTGGGAAAGGCACTACAGGTTATATCTTTAGCTATAAATATTCATGTGTACACTGTATGCAAGTTGAATAACTTGATGGTTCTTTGTATCCAGATAATGTTCCTTCAGCCTCTTAAGAGTTAAAATAATGGACTAGGTTTTAAATAGATATCTTTCACAATTGCATACAGTAGTTGATTCCTGCTTTGTCTGGTTTCTGTCTGCTTTCATTTCCAATTCATTCTCGTTCAGTTTGCCACTGTATTCTCCAAAGATACTGTATGGTAACAGGTTCATATCTGTAATCTTGTCAGATGAAGTTGTCAAGCAGATAGTCATGTTAATCTGTTTTAGCATAAAACTGAATAGGAGGCAGGGATGAAGGAATCCAGCAGCACCTTTGAGACTGTTTTTTTTTTTTTTAGCTTGAGCTTTTGTTAATGTCAATCAATTTCTGAAGTCTGCATCTGATGAAATAGATTGACATCCAGGAAAGCTCGTGATAAATAAGCCCGTGAGTTTCAGAGTTGCTGCTGGAGTCCTTTGTTCCCCCTTTTCCATTTTGTCACATTGAATGGTAGTGAATAAACCTTATTCAACTGTATATGTAGTTACAGAGACTTAAAACTGATGCCATTTCTCTTCTCCAGGATATGTCTCTGTTAATACAAAGTCAAGCATAAAAGGCAAGACCTGTAATTCCAAATACAAAGTGTTGCCTCCAAGTGACCAACACCCTCTCTAGTATATTAACTTTGGACCTCAGTGTTTTCATTGGGTGTTGCATATATTCTAAGTGATTATTAGAATGATAGAGATTATGGAATGCTAGCTGTGTATATTCACGCCCTTCAAAGGTAGTAGTTTTCCTTGAGCATGTCTTCATTTCCTGTTTCTACTACATTAACTGGTTTAGAAGGTCTGAATATTTGAGACAAATTTCATTCTGTCTTCATGATAGCCTTCTGACACAACCCATTTCTATCTTAAAATATCCATATTATGCTGTCTAGAAGAAGTAAACTTACTTTATCTATTTATTTATTTATTTATTTATTTATTTGCTAGGTGCAGATTTAGTCCTTTGCTTGAGACATGCATCTTAGTAAGCTTTCTTGGTGTCAGTTTGACCCTAAATCTCATATGCTCATACTCAGCATTACCCTTTCCATGGTACCCTCCCAATTGTATTTTAAAAATTTCTTTCTTTTTCTAATTCCACAGGGAAGGAGTGAATGGCTGATATGATGGGAGATGCTGCAAAACCATGCTTTGCCAGACGTAATAAAGAGCGGGGAACTTTAAATGAGGAAGATTTCCAGAAGTGTACTGTGCGTCATGATTACCAGTTAGCAGATGATTATGGAAATGGATACAGCAAAAAGACAGACATGGGACTTGAAAAAAGAAAGGGTGCTCTGGCTCACTATGGTACAAGTCCCAGAAAGGGAGCACATGGCGCTTTGAGTAGTCAAATTTCTTCTAAAAACATTGTTTACAGTCAAGGGGCAAGGATAATTGATGCCTCAAAAGACCAAATTAAAAAGTGGGTATCTGACAACCATTATGTTAATTCAGACAATTGGAAGGAATACAAATCTACAGCGCGGATTCCTATGGTTATCAGGCCACAGAAGGATTCTTCTAATGAATGTGAGAGCCTAGGAGGCAGAAATGGAAGACGGCAGCTGCAGAGAGACCCAACAAATGAAGATATGTCAGATAGGAAAGGAAATTTAGGTAATAGAATCTTAATTCTTACCAGTTACATTAGATCATATTTTGTCAGGTTCATGTCTTTTAGATTTTTATACCTAAGTGTAGGAAAAGTGTGATCTGAGGCCTGCATGCAACCCATCCCCATTTTTACAGGTGCCCAAGCTCACGGACCCTATTTTAATAAAAGTAGGTGAAGCTCTCGGTCCTTGAAAACATTGACTGTAGGAAAGGTGACATTTGAACTCTTCTAAACACTCATTTTGTAACTCAAAATTGGCTGAAAACTGTAATGTATAAAGTCAGTGTAGACATTTTGTCTCAAGCTGATTTTCAACTGAAAATCAAGAGGTGTGGCCAGGCACTGACGTGGAAACTGGCCTCTGCTGTAGTTGCTCACAGCTGCCACAGCCCTAAGGGTGTTCTCGGGCATCCTTTATCCTGGGAAGATATTAGGCTGCCATGTTTCAGCCAGTATATGTGTTAGTTTATGAGACAATGCATGTATTCTTAAAACTATTGGAGAAAGTTTAGGTTGGTTGAAAGCAGCCCAGTCCTCCCTCTGGTTTTTAGACATTCTGGCAGAAGTGGGGTTTTCTTTGCATTAGTTATGGCAATATGCTGTATGAGGCCACTGGGTGAAAATTGCTTCTGTTTCCCTCCCTACCCACTATTGGAAAAGGATTCTGATTTATAAGCAATAAGCCCAGTGTTTAAAAACCACAGACTAAAAAAGTCCTTACCCTCACACAGCAGTATACGAAAATATAGGTGGCAGCATCAGAGCTGTGTGGACAAAGTCTGATAAGAAATTCTGTTGCATATGTCTTTTTGTTGCTGTTGTGTGACTTCAAGTCATTTCTGACTTATGGCAACCTTACCATGGGATTTTCTGGGCCTGAGAGTGTGTGATATGCCCAAGGTTATCCAGTGGGATTCCATGGCTAAGCAGGGAATCACACCTTGGTCTCCATGGGCACAGTCCAGCGCTCAAACCACTATACCACACTGGCTCTCTGCATATGCCCTACAGAACTAGAAATATGCAGGAGGAAGAGACTAATGCTCTTGCACAGCTCTCCTTCATTTCAGTAAGGGGGGAGTATTTTGGTGGATTGTGATCTAAGTATCTTAAATACTTTGAAGACCTTTGATTTCATCAATGTGTCTAGTTCTTCCAATATAGCAGCTGTTCATTCCTAGTTGCTATGGCCTGTTCATCATGTAGTGGCCATGCTTTAGGTGATGAACTTCTTCATACTAAGCTAAGTTTATCCTTAGAAGACAGACACGCTGTCCATTTGGTGGGCTGTATTCAAAACCTTGTTATCTGGTGGAACCTGTTAGAGATTACTCTTTGTAGGCATTGCCCTCAGGAACCCAGGATCATTGTCATGCCGCAGTGAGTTGGCAAAATAGGATTTTGGGGGGGGGGGTCCTAAATAACTTGAGTAAATTGACATCTGACTTTTTTTGTAGTTCTCTCTGCAACGATCCTTCTAACTAACTCAAATATACCCTTGTACTGGGAACACTGTGGAGCACAAACTTCTTTGAAGCAGAAGCTTGGTTTCTCAGGTTTCTTTGCTTGGTTTTATAGGTTAAATTAATGTAGCGTGATATTGTTACATAATGCTATTTTCTGTTGGAGGTGAAAATGTTAAGGCATACAGCCTTAAAGGTAATAATTTGAATTTGTTAAGGCAATCCAAATGAGCAGCACTAAACATAACACAATATAGATGTTTAGTGAGTGAATTACAAGGAAAATTGGGACTATTTCGTCATGTTAAAACAAAATCCCAGGGCCATAACTAAGTACTTTGATCACTTTATTGCTTCTGTTGGCTTGTCAGCTATCTTAATGTAGCAGTGTCATTATCAGTTCCTTCCACAATAATAATTTGCAATTTTTTGAAAAGGTTCCAAGCAATTGTGTTCAGGAAAGTAAAAGCTGATAGTTACAGCCCTTTGCACATTTACTATAACTAAGTCCTGTAAGTCCCATTAGGTAGAGTGAGATATTTTAGGTATATTTGTATGCCAGCTTTCTCCCAGTATGGGACCCAAGGCAGCTTCCCACAACAAATTAAAACATCAAAAGATTTAGAAATGATTAAAAACATATAAAATCATTTAAAAAAACTAAAACAATATTCAGTTAAAAGGATTGTGTAGCACATTTATTTATATTGTGTGTGTGCATGCGTGCACGCACTATACTTTCCTTGTTTGGGAAAGTACTGTGAGAGTCCAGAATTTTTGCATCCCAACTTTAGATTCTTTTATAAATGTCTGTACTTCATCACTCAGGTTTTTCTGAGTTTTGTTTTGCTAAGCTGTGGAAATGCAATGAGCTCGTAATTGTTAATTTGTGAAGTGTACTTTTTTTAAATATCTGTTAAAAAGAAATGAAGAAGCATAGGAAACCAAGGAGATCAAGAAGGATGAGAAAAGAAGAAAATGATCAGGATGATGAAATGGATGGGCCTGTTATAGATGAGTCTCTACTGACAGCAAAAGAATTACTAGGACTGCAGCAAGCTGAAGAGCGACTTAAGCGAGACTATATTTACAGACTGAGGAAGGTATTTATTTGTGCAACATATATTATTTTGATTTTCTGGTTAAATATGTGAACTGAGACTAAAAACATCTGCTAGGAATATTCTAGTAAGGGAGAAGAGCAAGGAAAGATGAAGAAGCATTTGGGAAAGCATAACAGAATGTTTTGGGTTCAGAATGTTATTTTTACATATTGGAAAATTGTTCTGAAGAAGATCATACTTCTTGTTATGACCAGCAATAATAGTTCCAGATAATTATCTGCAAACAATTGCTTTGTTGAAAGTTGTTTGGATGTGGCAGACAAAGTAGATGTGGCAAGTTAAAATTTGAAATTTTTAACTTAAATCAAATGGCTAACAAACAGAAAAACTAATGAGCAAATCACTTAACTGAGTGCTATGCTCAGTTAGTTAGCATAATTTTTGCGGATATTGATGTTTGACATAATTGAATACATCATTTACTATCCAATCTCTCATTTTCTATGTTATCTCTCATTTTCCTATGTTATCCATTCCTAACATGGTATCCACTACATATATTGGGGGGGTATCAGGTTGAGGAATGTTGTTCTGTGTGATGAGAAGAACTAATAGGGGTAAGGACTATTGAGCCAAGGCTGCTTTGTTTGCGGTGGCAGTGTACTGAACCAGCAGTTCAAGATAGTGAGATAGCACCAAGTGCAGCTGTATTAGTATAACTCTACTAATCAAAAGACCCCACATACCTGTCTAAAGAATTCCGGCTTGTGAACAAATATGCTGGTAAGTCACTCTGTTGCAACTTGGAGCAGCCAAACAAATCACATACCGTCTATCAGTGGTTTGTTTATTGTGATGTCTGAACCTAACAGGACTCAGTATCTGATTTATTTCTTCTCTGAGAAGCCAGAGAAATAATCCTAGAATAAAGCATGGTTATTTATTAAGGAAGTGACAAACCAGAGTGCTGAATCCTGCTGAGTTTGGAGATTATGATAAACCAAAGCAGTCCTCCTGTTTGCAGTAGGAGTTATCAACTTTGCTGCTTATCAGCAGTGGATTTGAGTTCCCCAGAATTCTGGGTTGTTGTACTGTAGTAGCTCGTCAAGGGACTGAGACTATCAGATTAGAAAGCAAAAGTTTATTTTACTGCGCAGGGATCTCTGTGGAATGAATTTCCAAAAGACTGAGAGCCCAGAGTCAGGTGTCAGCACACATTTATACATTTTCAAAAACAGGTACAGGAAATGATTACCATATGACCATATGTGAAGAGTTTACAGGTTACAGAGGCCCCCTTTATAATCTCAAAATGATGTATTTCGGTACCATGGGAGTACTCTCGCTAGGTTACACCGACCTCGAAAGCTCCTCAGGTTCCCTGCATAGCTAAGTGCATACCTAAGCCTTCTGATAAGATAAAGGAGGCATCTGCTCACCTTATTTTTCTCTATTTTTCTACTTTAGCAACATCTTCTTCAATTTAACCCTTTCAGTACTATATGAACACAATAACTGCGTGGTTCAGGTTTAGCCAGATACAGTAACCCATGGTCAAGTGAAAAATTCTTAAGTAAATACAATATAAGTTCAGAAGACTTGGAACCAGCAATTGAATGCTGAATGTATGTTCATTCCATAACAGTTGTGTTTCTTTTAATTGAGGCTGAGGAAACCGTGGCTCTTGAGATGATCACATATTATTACTCTCATCATTTCTCACTGTAGGTGAGCCTGGCTGGGATGATGGGTATCAGAGTCCAAAATCATTTCAAGCAGCAACTTGTTCAGTCTTCATTGGAGTGTTTTTTGTTTTTTTCCTTTTCAGAGAGGATGGTCTTTTTTGTTAAACTGACAGATTTATGCATCTCCTAGAGGATTATTAAAGTGTGCAGAAACTTCTTCCAGATTTGGAGGTGGCCTTCTTTTTTAACCAAAGTAATAGGCACATGACCACTTAGGTTCATTTTTAGTATATAAGAGTGACCTGCATCAAAATTTTACACTATGTCTAAGTGTCCTAGTAGTGCACTTGTATGGGATTCCAAACCAACCATGCTTCCCTCTGGGATATCAGTTTACCCTCCCCTTTGGTTTTCTGTTTTCCTTTTCAAGGCTATTACATGGTTACTGATTACATGGCTACTGATATCCTGTGAGATATTCAGCCTTCAAACTATTTGGTGGTGATGGTGGGGGAACAGGGACAAATTGCCTCATTTTTATGGTTGTTAAATATTATTTTTGATAATTCTGCAAAATGCAGGTTTCTCAGAGTATGCTGCCATCTTCCTCTTGTTTCTAAGTGCCACTTTGTTGGGTCCATTTCTGATGGCAAAAGAGTACTGAATTTCTGTTAGAGATGATATGAGATATTCTGCATATGCTGCATGTAAATGCCACAGATTAGCTCCCCAATCCCATCCCCAGTGTCTTCCAATGATGTTGCACTGTAACATGTACCACTCCCATGGTCTTGCTGGCTGAGGATGCGGGAAGCTGTGGTCCAACATATCTGGAAGAAGCCAGATTGAAGAAGGTTGCTTTACATAGATCAGCTGGAAATATGATTCTAACCAGTTTTGGATGTTAAATTATCTTATTATTTGGTTTCCTGTAATATTGGTCTATCAGTTCAAAATATTGTTTAAATGATACTAGATAACTTGGTGAGTAAATGATTTGTCAAGGAGTCCAGGTGACTCTTGGCAAAAATACTGTGAAACAGTGATATTAATATATGTATTGCCTTCTCCTTAGCGACCACGAAGCTACCCAACAGCCAAATATACTTGCAAATTATGTGATGCTTTGATTGAGTCAGTAGCATTTGCTCATAAGCATATAAAAGAAAAAAGACACAAGAAAAATATAAAGGTGAGTGAATGGCAAGTCAAAGCTATAGCATTATAATCTTCTTGTGATACAGCTTAATAAAAAAAAACTCAAAATATGTGCCACAGCATAGTAGCTGATCAACAACAGTTTCCACAACTCAATAGTATACCCCCTCAATATTTCCCACTCCACCTTTCTGTGGTCCAGACCACAGTGTTGCTTTCTGAGAATCAGAATTGAATAGCTAGATGATCTAATTTCTCCACATTCTCTTTAACTCTTTGACCTTACACTTGTCAAACCTAAACGTTTTTACTGTTACCCAAAGGCCTGTGGACAAAATTACTGTCAGTTTTGTTACTGAAATCGTAGTATGCCCTGTAAAAGAGAGAGGGCAGTAGTCTAGTTTAGGGAGTGAATTAAACACCTGCCAACTCAGTAGCCCTAATGCCTTTAAGAAAATACAGTGCAGCAAAGGTGAAAGTTATTTAATGGATTAGGAGACCTTCAGACAGCTGTGAATGCTTATGCATGAAAGAGTGAAGTTCAAGAGCAAGAGCATGTTGAAGTATATGAGCAGAAAAGGGAACAGGATTGTGAAAGGCCTTGAAGAAAGAAATAGATCCTTTGAGTTTCTACTGGATTTAGGAATGGGTAGAAAGTCAGTGTAGGGATTTCAAAATCCTTTTTAAATGAAGCCCTACCCATCTTTCATGATATTGTCTTTGAAGGCCTACTGCTTATTGTAGAAGTTTGGCCTACATATTT
This sequence comes from Iguana delicatissima, assembly GCA_948472985.1. Lineage (NCBI taxonomy): Eukaryota > Metazoa > Chordata > Lepidosauria > Squamata > Iguanidae > Iguana > Iguana delicatissima. Next base: position 93,061 of record CAOKZL010000764.1, read on the forward strand.
GATGGTTTTCACACACAGTTGTTTCCTTTCTACCCTATATTGAATTTTGAATTTTCTTCTGAGGTAAAAAAATTCATATTGGGACTTGAATAACGTGCCATGCATATTGTTATCAAGGTATTATTAATAATAATAATAATAAAACATATGTAATTTTACTCTTACTTTTTTTGCATAGAAGCAGGATATTCTGTGATTAAATATTAATTTCTGTACATTAGTGATATTCTAGCTCATATGGTTAGAATGTGGCTCCACAAGGCCATTTTCCGTGCCCCCCAGTACAAATGCTTCTCCATCCAAATGATACAATTCTCAAAGCCTCTAGGGATTTTGATATGACAGTTTTGTTATATTTCTGTCCTCTCCAAGAAAAGCCACTTCCATTTGTTCCCTCCAGGTCTTGAAACAGCCTGGAAGGAAGGAATCAGCAGAATTGTTTCTCACATCCCTTAGGGTAGAAGTGGGCAACTGCTGAAGATTAGGGAGCTGCATTAGCCCTCCAGGAGACCTTGAAGGGTGACACACACCACGACACGTGTTTCTGAAAAAGAATAATTTTTCCAGAGTGGCATGTTTTAGGGCCTTCCTAAGCATTTTGGAGGCGCAAAAAAAAATTTTTTTGAAACATTTTGCAAATATTTTTGCAAACGTTTGGGTGTGCAGTGGAGATTCCAAATAAGATGGAAATACCCTCCACACCTGATAGAGATAATTTTTGGGCATCTCTGACAGTTGCCCACTTCTTTTTACATTAGCGATAGGACATTTTACGTTGCTTTCTAAAAAAGAACATTTTCTTGTGTTTTTCCTTCTTGTATAGTATGAAGAGATATAAGGATGTTTTATGTTTTTTTTAAAAAAAGCTGTATATCAGAGTGTCTTTCCATGTATTGTTAAAATATCTGTAAGAAAATATATTAGATTTCCTTGCCTGTTTACTTCCAAAGGAAAAACAAGAACAACAGCTTCTGACTGCGCTACCTCCTCCAACATCTTTACAAATTGAAGCTATTGGGATTGCCATTGAGAAAGTTGTGCAAGAGTTTGGGTTAAACAGTGGAGATTTGGAACAAAGGCTTGGAATTAAAACTACTATGGAAAATGTATTGCATAAGAAATTGCCAGGTAATGATTAGTTGAGAGGGCTTTCTATGAAGTCTTACTTAAATAGCCTTGAACTAGTAATCTTTCAGTTAATATTTTCACTGTTTCTCAGTTACAAAGTACAGTAGGACCCCTGTATCCATGGGGGATTGATTCCAGGGGCCCCTGCAGATACTGAAATCCACAGATAGTAGGGAACGCCCTGTCCTGCCGCTGGGTTGGGCAATGGGAGTTGGTGAGGAGTGTAATCTCACAATCCTTGCTCTTTCCCCACTGGCTGCCAGTGGGATTGGCGCTGGGGCTGTCAGTGGGAGTTGGCAAGGAGCACGATGCTGTGCGGCCCACTCTTTTCCCGCCACCGGGATTGGGGCTGGGGTGGACGATGGGAGTTGGCAAGGGATGTGATCCCATGCTTCCTGCACTTTGCCCACTGCTGGGATTGGGGCCGGGGCAGGCGATGAGAGTTGGCAAGGAGTGCGATCCTGCACTCCCCATTCTTTTCCTGAAGCCCACTGCCAGGATCTGGCCCAGGGTGGGCTGTGGGAGTTGGCCGTGGACTCCAGGCCCAGTTATCTGTGATCAGCTCAATGGTGGCCAGCGACAGATAACGAATCTGCGGATAGGGGAGTCCTATTGTATGGCCTTGAAACAGCAAAGTAGATGCATTGCTGAAGGGAGAGGCCAGCGTAATAGCTGAGAATAAGTAGAATTTAAGGATCATCAAGTCATGATTCACTTTTTATGGCCCTCATAATAGTTAGGGAAGGCAGAGTAACCATCAAGGGATCTTGAAACTAGGGTCTATTCTAATTCCTAGTGCTGGCCTAGACTCCAGTAGTACAGAGAACACAGGATTCTTCTCCCTTCCCTTTCTGCAATTTGAATTAAAATCCCCCCCTTTTTTTTTTACTATAGATTGTTCTCTAAGACTGTATGGCTCTTCCTGTAGCAGATTTGGTTTTAAAAACTCAGATGTCAATCTCGATATTCAGTTTCCTGCCAGTGTAAGTATAATCTTTTTCTCTAAAAAATATTGAATATAGTAGGTTCTACCTAGGTTTCTCCCTCAGCTCCTATGTTTAGATGGTTTGTACTAGCCTTAATGGCAGTATTAAGAACCTGCATCTATGACAGCAGCTTTAGGAAAGCTATCAGTTTGAGAAATTTGCAAAAGCAAAGATTATTTAGTGTACTCTGCTTACATAACAAAAGTGTGCTCAAAAATCCTCTTAAGTTACTACTTGTGTGAACTAACATTTTAATGAGATTTCTCCTTTTAATATGACAATTAGAAGAAAAGCTTATATTTAAAAAACCTTATCTAAAATATACCTTGTCTAAAATGTTAATTAAATGAGATTAACATTCATGCACTGTGATTTTAAAAAGAGAAACAATTATGCATAGAGTCAGATTTGGGAAATTTCTTGACCCCAATGAAAATTTCAGTATACTGAGGGTAACAATCAGGATTACTGTTATGATTAAGGCCAGGGGATTTAATAAAATGTACATTTTTAAAATATCCCAACTCCAGTGAGAATTTCACTGGAGTTCACTAAATGAGGCCAATTTACTGACAGTAGGAATACATTATGGTTACTATATGACATGATGGGTCACCAAAATATGGCATGGGACATTTTTGTGCCAAAATATTATATTGGCTGGGATTAAAAAAAACACACAGTGGAAAGGGAAATAATTTTTATCACTTTATTTTTTGTTTGTCCATGGCAAGTATTTGAATTTTAAAGGAATTGTTTACAATTGTCTGTGTCACTGTGCAGCAGAATGCCTATGTTGTCAGTTGGTTCTGTGTAGATTCTGTAAGAAAACATGAGGGAATAAAATGTCCCTTTCTAATACGTGCGGTTAAATAGGCAAGTGAAATATCATGAAGTTTTATACTTCTCTAGAATGTGGAATACTTAATTAATTAAGAAGTTTAAAAATTCTATAGCTTTTGTTTTGTTGTCTTTCATAGATGTCGCAGCCAGATGTTCTCTTACTTGTACAAGAGAGCTTGAAGAATAGTGGTAAGGCATATTTATTCATATCTATACTTAGCCACTTTTTCATTCACAAGATAAGAATGGAAAAACATTGCAGAAAGTCCAGGCAGGGGTGGCTAATGGGCCAGAAGGAATACAGAGTTTCCTTCTATGATAGGAAAGGCTCCATTGAGTAATGGAAACAACTTGGTCCAATGAAGGCTCTCTGTTTATTTGAAGGAAGTAGGATAATGATTTCCACCAATCCCTCCTTCCTCTTGTAGCCTCTAGCACAGCCTCATGCACTGTTTTGGGAAATTTCCCTACTTTTTAGGGGCACAGGAGATTTCGGGGACAGAGGAAGGTTGGCAAAAAAAATTCATCTCCTCCCTTCTACTAGTGGAGGGACATCTTGTTGAAAGTGTTCTGTTTTCCGTAACTCTGTCTCCATACCCATGTAATTATTGGTACAATTGCAAATTTGGAAACATTACAACTAAAAGAAGGGAGGATTACTGTTGTATTACTGTTGTAATGGAAGGAATGACTAAACAGAGGTGCTAGGTTTGAATGATGCCGCTAGGGCAATAGTGATGGCTAATATGTAATTCAATCAAGCTGTGATCTGTTAGGGCTTTGGATTAGTAGTCTTGAAAAAGAAAATACAGTCCTCTCTCCACATTCATGGGTTTGACCTTTGTGAATTTGATTATTTGCAAGGTACCTGCTTGCTCTCCCACATTCTCCCCTTCCCATTCCCTGGCCTTTTGCGCAGGTGTGCTGCCTTCCTTCTTTGCACCCTGGCAAAAGGCAAGTGAATGGAAAGGGGAAAGGTTTGTGCACTCAAATCTTTCCCCCTCTATTTGCTTGCCTTTCATACGGGTGTGCAGAAAGAAGGTAGGGTTCATGGGGGACAGGCAGGAGAATAGAGGAGGGAGGAGCACATTTGCCTTCTCCATCTGCAGAGCTGCATCCTCCCGTTTTGTGTGGGTATGGAAAATCACACCCACAGGGGAATGGGAGAAGGGGGCCCTGGAAAGGAATGGGAGGGAGAGTGCTTACTTAGGTTGGGGAAGTTATTCACCTTTTTTAAAAACTTTCACCAGGGTTCTGTACTCCGAACCCTCAGAAAAGTCAAGGGGCCACTGTATGATGGATCTACATTGTTCATGCAACTTTTCATGAATGAATGCTGTGGGGAAAAGTTCAAGTATAGCTCAGTTAACAAATTCAGTGTGTTCTTGGGCTTTACTCCTTTAACTGAAAATTTGGTACCAGGCAGAAATAAAATGGAAGCAATAGGGATAGGTACCTACACTGCATAAAAGAAGCGTAGTTCAGTATGTTTAAACAACGGTTTATTCAGTATCAATAATATGCACGTGTGAAATGAAATAACCAGGTTCTGTAAGCCTTACATCACTGAACATTTTAAACTTTCACTTGAAGGGCCACCTGAAGGGTTCTTCCAAAGTGCATCCAGGGATGGCCCTTTCTTTCACAAGCCTCCACGTTTTTTAACATTTCCATTTTGATGGCCAGACTTACAGATCTATGCTTCTTTAACATGCTAGTGAGAGCTAGTTAAGCAAGCATATCTGCTCTCCCCTTTTCTTTGTGTTTTACTGTTCACACATAGTCAATAAGAGAAACAGTTGGTGGTCACATTGCCTATTGTAGGCAAGCTCACACAACTACAGTAGGGTAAACTAGAACTGAATCCCATTCTTGCCCCAGCTCAAACTTCTACTGCCTTGTGTACTAAAGACATTCTGGTGCAAGTGGACACGAGAAGTCTGTATTTCTCCGTTCATCCTTCACCGTCATCCCAATGCTGATGTTGCAAAAAATGTCCAGATTGATAGACAATGAGAAAGGGGGGTGCTGGGCAGGTGTAAAAAGAGTTTAAAAATGAGTTTCTTTGTCAGAAGCTTTGTCAATTGAGGTATGCTTGTATTAGGAAAATATTTGTTTGATTTGATTATGCCCAACATATTGGCAACAATCTGTTAGTATTGGGAAGTGCAGCCCCTCTGTAGTATGCACCTACTAGCTGGCCATTGACAACTCCAGCATTTCAAATGTTAATGACTATTCACGCACATAGATGTTGGGATTTGAGAGGAAGGCTACAATGGTTGAGGTATGAGGGAAGATGGGAAACTAGAGTGCGTCTGATTTCTTAATAGCAAGATTGCATATATCAACTTGTGATAAGTGCTGGTATAGTTATCATAGCCATCTTACTAGGTTAATCCCTATAGTAGCAGGAAGGCATTTTGTACCATGTGCACAGGTATACTCTTCTGGTCCATCTTAATTAATCTGGAATAGTCTCCTGGTTCACAATCAGTATTACAAGTAATGATTAAAATTGCTATTATTCAAAAAACATGCAGTAAAATAAGTGAAACCTCACTGTAAACATTTATTTAAGAATCTCGGGAAGGGCAAAACAGTGAAAAAATGCCAAAAATTAAAATAGACTAAAGTAAAGCAATGATATTTCAGAGGAAGTAACTGGCAAAACCACCTCTGAGTATTCCTTGCCTAAGAAAACCCTCTGAAATTCATGGAGCTGCCCAAAGTTAATGGGCAAGTTGAAGGCACATATACACACAAAACAATGAAAAGATCAGGATATCACCTCACTCCTTGACTATAGAGCAGGTCAAGGTATCATTTTCTGAAATGTTTCTTCCTCTTTTAATACACCAGCATAAATGTGTGAATTACAGAAATTGTAATCAGTCAGCTCATTCACCCTGTGTGCTTTTAATTCAGTTTCTGTGAATGCAAATATAGAAATGATACAGAAATTATTCTCAAGTTGTTACTTGTTAAAGTTCTTGGTGTGATGCAGGCCTATCATCATTTCCGAATAAAAATATTTACATATCTTTAAAAAACCTCTGAAAAACTGGATGCCTGTCTCCTTTTCAGACTTTGCGAATTAATAGGATGTATCTTGAAAGAAAGAAAAGGTTATATTCATGAAAACTTTAAAGATACCTGCTTAGATAATTTTCCATTGTATAGTATAACATGCCTTAGATTTAATGCCCTGGATTTGTCAGAAAATCTCTACTAATATTTACCCACTTACTTGAGCCTTTAAAGTAGTACAGGCAAAAGTAGATACAGGTATTGTGGATGAACAAAAGTTATTTTAAAGCATTCATCAGTGCTCAGTCTGCTATTGATAAAGTACATGGGTTTCTGTAGTTGAGCATGATGATATTTTTGTTGTTATTAATTATTTTTATTTTATTACTTGAACATTTCTTTTAGTGCCTAATTTTCATAATCTAAAAATGATTTCAAGTTACCATCTGAAGTTCCCATTCATACAGAGAAATGTTTGATTACAGAACCAGCCTGTAGCAAAAAGATTTCATGAGAGAACCAACAAATGACAACTTCAAATGTCAGTTCAATAGTTGCATGAAAACTATAGCCCAGCAAAGCTTTGTTTAAAGCACAAGCGAGGCAGTAAAGGGGTTTCTTTTAGTTTTCTCTGTGTAAGAGATATAATATATGACTTCTTTTCAATACCATGATTAATGTGGCTTTCTCTTTTCCCCCCTAGAATCTTTTATTGATGTTGATGCAGATTTCCATGCTAGAGTGCCTGTGGTGGTGTGCAAAGAAAAACAAAGGTCTCAGTCAGCAAATTTGTGTGTTCTTACAGTGTGCAGTCATGTAAACCATACATGCCCTTACTAATGTTAGCTTCGGTGCTAAGTAACTAAAAGAAAAAAAGGGATAGGAAAGGGCAGAGAAAGATTGAGAGAGAGAGAGAGAGAGAGAGAGAAAGAAAGAAAGAGAGAGAAAGAAAGAAAGAAAGAAAGAAAGAAAGAAAGAAAGAAAGAAAGAAAGAAAGAAAAGTTCTTAGTAATCATCCAGCTTAGTCATTGGTTTATCAGATGTCCCTAGGAAATGTTCAGGCTGGGCATAAGGAAAATGACCCTCAGAAACTGGTATACAGAGGCATGCTGTCTTTGATACTGGAAATGCATGTACCCCTCATGATTTAGTACCTAATGATAAAACTTAACCCTCCATTAATTTTTCTTACCCCCTTTTAAAATCGCCCAAATTAGTGGCCACCCTCACATATTGCACTAGTGAATTCATTAGTTAAACTCAGCACTCTATGAAGAAACACTGCCTTTTACTGATCCTAAATATCCCACCATTGTGTTTCATTAGGATAACTTATATTGAGAAAATGAGATAAAATTACCTATCTGCTTTCTTCATCTTGTGCGTAGTTTTTCACACATATACCAGATCCCTCTTTGCTGACTTTTTCCTTCCCAAGCTAAAAGTTCTCAGATATTGTAACTTTTCCTCATACCAGTATTTTTTTTTCATCCTCTTGGTTTACTTTTTCTAATCTATCTTCAGTTCTCTAGAAATTCTTCAGTCATGCGCTTTCACTTTCAAATTACATACTTTCTTATGGAGACTCCAGTGCATATAGTGGTTATTTGAAAGTAGGTTGCTTTGTATTCAGTAGAATTTATCACCTAATAAGCATGTTTAAAGCTGGAATATTTCCATCTCACTAATGTAAGAGTGTTTTTCCAGATGTTGCTGGACTGCAACTCCCAGTGGTGAGGGGTCATGGGAGTTGTAACCCAACAGCATCCAGATGGCACATGCTGTCCACACCATGCACTGTATCCAAACTTAAAGCAGTAGCATTGGAATTTTTGGTTCCCTCTGTGCCCCACTCCTTTCTGGCACTGAAAATCTGTTCCACAGGGTTTCCCAGGACTGGTTGGGAGAGGGTTTAGGGGACCTGAGAGAGGGATTATCCGCCTTCCGTTTGTACCCATGTGTGTAAACACAAATGAAGTAGCAGTATGACTTACATTAAATATGACACAGTATATTAAGGTGGCATACTTCTGTACACTGCTTTATTAGGAATAAATCCCACTGAACACATTGGACCCTACTTCTCAGTAGTGTTTGTGGGTTTGTACTATAAATATAATCAGGAATACCTTGTGTAGCTTTAGTATTCAGCCAGGAACAGTAATACTCCTTCTGTACGTTTCTAACCATTTCTTTGACATTATCTACTTAAGAGCTACTACATGTGTCCTGCTCTCATTTTTACTTTAGAAATAAAGTTGTAGATTTTTTAAAGAACTTGGCATAGAGAATGCCATAAAGAAGTTTCAGGACTTCTTTGATTAAAAATAATATATTTCAGAATGTTATTTATCTATTAGAAATCTAGCGTTAAAGAATGTCTGTCTACTGATCTGTTTTGCTATAAATCTAAATGAGGATTAATCATAATATAAAAATAAGTTTATATATAGTAGTAAAACAATCATAAACCGGTACCAGATAAGGACATTGCTTACATGTAACAGTGGTCTCTTGAACATGCATATCAATCCAACTGTGTTATCCAGCTTGAGACAAAAAAGTCACTCAGCAAACAGGGATCCCAGCCTGACAAAAATCATAATAGCTATCTCAGCCATGGCGTTTTTATAATGCATTCAGCAGAACCAGTTACTCCATTGCTGCTGCTAGCTGCACATCTCTTCATCCTCCCTGTATCTCTAGGTCACTTGTAGTGAAAGGACATAACAGGTTTTAACATGATTATAGGAATGATGCAGCATCATACTTGTTTCTAGCATATATTACTTTGGCAAAGAAAAGGAGGAAACACAGAATTGGTGGTTAAACCAGTTGTCACTCATTTCTAGTCATGTAAATTTCCACCCTTAGTTTGCTTTTCTGGTAGAGGAAAAATGTTTTAATTTCTGTCTTTATCTTTTTAGTGGCCTTGTTTGCCGGGTAAGCGCAGGGAATGAAAATGCCTGTCTAACAACAAATCATTTGGCTACACTAGGGAAACTGGAACCTCATCTTGTGTCCTTAGTTATTGCCTTCAGACACTGGGCCAAGGTAAGTCTGATTTGAGTAGCAAAGCATTAGGTTTCTATATGTATGCAAGTAATTGAATACTGAACAAGAGTGCATGCTTGTGTTATGACCACCTTATATGCCTTACTATGATGCCTTCTGTGATAGAGTTCTGGAGGTGTGGCTAGCTGAAGTACCAAAACAGCTTGGCAGCATGTTGCCAGTCAATTAGAATAGCTCCTCAGGAGAAAACCCCAGCCCAGTAGTGTCTGGGAAGATCTGGTGACTGTGAGAAAAAGTTTTACAAAGCCAAAAACTTACTGGAATTCAGTACTTCAGTGAGATTCCTGGCAAGAAGCAATGGAGTAGAGTCCCTCAGCCAGGAATGGTGATGGTATGGGAAAGTTTAACTCTCAGTGGAAGCCTAGTGAGATGCAGAAGAGTAAGTAGAATCTGGTCAGAGAGTATGACCTAGATTGGGGATTGAGCCTTTGGTGGGAGTGTAACAAAAGAGTTATTTATGATATTTGTGCTTATACCTGAGCCTAAATGTATAAGTGAACTGTCTAAGAAGTACACTGAAGAAATGTATCAACATAGAACTGCGTTTGAAATGCTGCTTTATTCTGATTATCTTTGTAAATGTTATAGTTCATATTTTTATAAATACTGATTAGCTGAGTTGTATACAGTATATAAGGTAATACTGAAAACACACTACCATAAGGTTACTGAGTAATTCTAAACAAACATTGAAAACCCTCACTTGTTTACACAAAGGCGATGTTATAAGAGGAGAAACAGAGCTGTGTGGTAAAGACAAGGTGGCTTATCAGATTGGGAACTGCCACACCAATCTGAAAGAAGGGCCTGTCACACTTTCTGCCCCTTTCATGAGGTCAGGATAGTGGTGAGGCATTCCTGACTTTCGCTCTGCAGGAATAGCAGTCTTTACATTGTGCCAGGAAAAGCTTGCAAGGGAAAGAAGTCAAGACAGGAACAGGTTCTTCCCATTCTCAAGTTTTCACTTGACCAAGCCTGTGGAGGAGGGTGAGCCTGTGTAGAATGCTGACAGTTGCACAGTTGATTCCTCACTTGGCTCTAGAGAGATGCTCGAGATTCATCAGCTAGGAGGTGGGCAACACAGAAATAAAACCTGAGGTGGCAACCAGAGCCTTGGAAGGCTGTTGCAGGAAGAGACACGGTCAGAGAAGTAAGGGAGAACCAGGAATCCATGCAGACCGTAAAGGTTTTCTCAGGGAAAGGAGAAGGAGGTTGAGGAAGAGTTCTCTAGGAGGCTCTCCTACAGGGTTTGGAATCTCACTTTATGAGTTCCAGCTTGTCTTACACCTTCACCCTGCAAAGCAGTTCTGAAGAGTGATGTAAACCTCTGTTCTGTGCTAGAAGGGGCCTGTCTACCGTAGCTATAAAGAATCTGCAGTCCAGTCAGGAAGGCTATTAGTCCTACCATCCATGGGAAACAGCAAGAGGCTCCTTTCAGGTTGCTTCATCATAATGAGTGGTTCTTTATGGCTGGATTCTCCTTATCACTGGTCAACAGAGCAACCAGCAGCTCCACAGTTTGGCAAAGGAAGCAGGAGAGGAGGCTGGTAGGGTCAAAAAGTCCCTGATACCTCTTAACACTGTCCCTTGCCTTTCCCAGCTCATAAAAGCAGCTGGGGAAACTGGTCTCGTGCTGATGGGATCTCTCTTTAAAAAACAAAAACTTCTCTGAATGCAATAACTTCCTGTGATCCTTCCATGTTCTTATCCAAGGGGCTGAAGTACCTACTGGCATCTCAGTCCCAGGGGTTTCTGGATGAGATACATAATCTAGATGCTTTTCAGTCTGGCTTCAGGCTTGGTTATGGAATTCAAAGTGTTTTAGTTAGACTGATGTATGATCTGTGCCCAGAACCAGGTATGGGAAACATATCTCTGTTCATTCTCCTTGACATCTCTGTGCCTTTTACATTATAGACTGTGGGGTCTTTCTGAGTGATCTGTATGGCATGGAATGTTGAGGCTCTGTGGATCTAATCCTTCATGGTGGGGACTGTTCAGAAGCTGGTGCTGCTTAACAGCATTACCAATGGCTTGTGATGTCCTTCAGGATTCTATCTAGTTGCCCATGCCAGTGAACATTTACTTGAAACTGCTTGGGAAATTTGTTGAGAATTCGGGTTTCAGAGCCACCAGAATGCTTATGACACCCAGTACTCTTTTTCCTTTCCATTTAAATCTAAAGAAGCTTTTCTAGTTCTGAGATGGTGTGTGGTGTTGATAAGGAACTGCAGAAGGCAAACAAACTAAAGCTCAGTGTGGGTGAGATGAACGAGTGTTCATGTTCAATTGAAATACAGATCAGGGAATAGGAATCCAGTCTGTGTTTCTGCTGACACTGAGGTTGCAGGATGGCCGTGTTCTGAATTCAGTGGTAAACCAGGATATCCAGTTTTTCAAGTACACTTGCAGAATTAAAGCAAGTGTCCCAACTGCTCCTCTACCTGCAGATGTTGGATCTGACCATAGAGGTACATACCTTAATCGTATCTTATTGGGACTATTACAGTAGTCCCAATAAGATGTGATTAAGGCATATACCTCTGTGGCCAGTGTCAGCGGAAACACAGGCTAGATTCCTATTCCCTGATCTGTATTTCAATTGAACATGAACACTCATCTCATTCACACTGAGCTTTGGTTTGTTTGTCTTCTGCAGTTCCTTACCAACACCACATACCATCTCAGAACTAGAAAAGCTTCTTTGGATTTAAATGGAAAGGAAAGAGAGTACTTCAGCTTGTTAAGAATGCTGGGGCCAGACTGCTTGGTTGCAGAAAGTATGTATCTCCCTTGTTACACCAGCTTCACTGACTACTAGCTCTGTTTCCAGGCACAATTAAGAGTTATGCCAGTTACGAGTTATATAAAGCTCTACAAAACCCAAGCATGTAGGCAGACTGTATTCTCCCATAGGAGTTGGCGCAGATTGGAAGGTCCTTCCCTTGCTTCCCTGTTTTCAAAGACACACTGGCAGGAACACATGACAGAACCTTCTCAATGGCTCTTGCCAAGCTCTGGAACTCTGTATTGACAGGACCTCAGTTTGTTAAGTCATAGATAATTAAAATAAACGACACTTTACCATACAAATAATATTATAAGCTTTATATAAATGAATATTTCATCTGTTTGATCCTTTCCTGATTCTTAGTCTAACAGACTTGTCCTATTTTTCATTTGTTATTAGAATCTAAGTTTTATTTTGTCACCAATATTATTAAAACCAATATTTTATAACTGAGGTTTCAGTAGTTGTGTCCATTGCTCTGGTGATAGAGACTGACGCTGCTGTCAGCAGAGCACTAGCATAACTAGCACTAGCACCCTGATAATGATGCATCAACACAATGGACAAATGACACACTATTCCATTACTTATTATCCATTGCTGCTTTAGTTGTATGGGAATACTCTCTTTTGTTTCACTACAACTCAAGTGACAGTGTAGAATCAGATTGGTGTTCCTCAATGGTACTTTTAAATGGTGTTCTCTCTTGAATTTCTAGTCAGTTTCTACTCATTAATGGTCAGGTTAAAATAGCTGCAAAGGAATATTTTAATGGTTGTTTTCTTGTCTGTCTTTCTCTCTCCCTCTCTCTCTCTTGTAGCTGTGTTGTGCAGATCGTCCTGAAGAAGGTGGCTTACCACCTTACGTGTTTGCTCTGATGGTTATTTTCTTTCTGCAACAGAGGAAAGAGCCTTTTCTGCCTGTTTATTTAGGATCATGGGTATGTGGGTGTATTGCATAGAACCTTTTCAAACATTTGAAGATGTTTTGAATTTTTCTAACTATTTGATAAATCCAAGGTATGCTATTCTTACTCTTCTGGTGGAGAGAAGAAAACAGTCCATCTTAGCAGGAACTGCTTTTAGACATTCTTTCAAAGTATGGCTTATAGAATAAGAAAGGAGACACAGGCTTCAGTGTTGTCTCTTACCTCCCCTCTCCTCCCTTGTGTACACAGCTTTAAAAAATTACTTCCTGATGTGACAAAGTATAGTTTGAAATGACGTATGAGCCAACAAAGGAATTTTTGAAGCAGTCCTTGCAAACTATATCCAGGATCCTTTAGGTTCTGCAGGCATAGTTACAACTGTTGGTAGAGGTATAGGCAATGACAGTAAGGGGCCAAAAAATGAAAGAAAAGGATGGCTGTGATGTGATGTGAAAAATACCTTCTTAGCTTCAAGCTGCATATTTCCTCAGATGTTTGGCTTCCAGAGGGTCTATAGAGCCAAGGTAATGCCGGAGATTTTGTTGGACAGTTGCCTATCGAGTCACTTTTGATTTTCCATCATTGTGCGTTTATGAGGCTGGCATAGACCACAGTAAGTCCTGGAATAAAAAATTGCCCCACCCCCAGCATTTCCCATTCCTACAGTAGATACCATGTGGACTTTGGAAAATGGTTGAGCAAAATTCATTACTAAAGGTTCCTGGGAGAATTCAAAAGTCATGAAGCTAAGATGAAAGATCCTTTTATGGCTATTATTTAAATGGTCAATTAAGCAGAGGGTAGAAGCATCTTAAGTGCTCACAATGAAAGAGAGTAAACAGTGAGGTCTCACAAGGACCTTTATTGACAGTGGCGCTCTTTAATTTAAAAAATGACCTGGAGTTGGAAGTGAACAGTGAATTTTTCAGATGATGCCACAGTATATAAGACCTACTTTTTAGTGGTGTTAAAGAATGTGGAAATACTCTTATAACCTAATCCAAAAATCTATTCTGCTCCAACAAGTAGCAGTTTCATTGTTTGTAATATCCTTTTTGATCAGACAGGTACTAAAAATGCTATTAGATAGTGAGTTGGGTCTGTACTTTGCCTTCTGTGAATTGAAGCGCTGTTTTCATCCGCAAAAGAGGTTTTGCTGACAAAAGCCAGTGTGATATTCACCAGTCACCCCAAGCACCACCTTATACACTGGGAGGAGTGCCTCAGTCCTCTGAAGAAGATTTTCAGAGAGGGATGTGGGGAAAGGAACTGACAAAAGCCACATCTTGATTTTTGTAACCAGAGTGAAATGTAGATCAAAGACTAAGATTCCTTTCCTAACACTGATTTTTCTGTCTAAATTATTACTTGTGATGATGCTCATTTTACCTTCTCCATTGCTAGATTGGTGGATTTTCATTGAACAAACTAGTGAACTTTAATCTAAAAGAAGTTGAGAATGACATTGTAGTTTGGGAGCACAATCCTGCTATTGATGATCCCAGTTCTTCAAAGGAAACTTCTCCGAAGAGGGGCAAGGTATGGTTATTGGTTAATTTGGGTGGTGGTAGTGATGGGAATTTCATATTTAAAATATTTTTTTAAAAAAAGAAGAATGCTTTGCTTTTAAATTGTAACTGATTGTAATTTGTGTTGTACATATTTCAGAGTATTCTAGGGTTCCATTAACATTAATGGAATATGTATGACTAGAAAAAGGAAGACTGCTGCTCTCATTGACTTCATTGGGGCTTGATATATCCTGCAGTATATTATCAGTTCTGTGTATATGCACTGGAGAACTGAAGGATCAAAGCAAGCAAAAATAAGTCATTAATTCTAGCTTAACAGCTATAACAGAGTACATGTGTAATCCAGTTTTAAGATGCAAGTAAAAGCTTGAGTCAATTCCTGTGTCTTAATATATTTATATATACTAGTACCAATTAATTTAGACTCATTGAAATGGACTTGTTAGTTAAAATTTACATAAGTCCCATAGTTTCAGTGAGTCTAATCTGGTTGGGACCGACATTGGATTTAGCTATTCCCTGGGAGTAATTCCTGTTGAACTCTGTAGGATTCATTTATAAGTGACATGCAAATCAGTTATGAAAAAACTAAAGGTGTAGTCTTCAAAGGTGGAACTAAGAAGCACAGTTGGCGTATTGAGCAAAGTAAGCTGGCCTCGTATTGTTACTTGGGTATATTATTTTCTGTTTCTCGCTTATGGTGACCACATGTCAGGGTTACAGATTCAAGGATGGGCAGCTTACAAGTGCAATTCTTAGGTTTTGGTATCCCACAGGAGGCAGGCAGGTGTTCCCAGTTTTGCATTTAATTAAGCAGAAATTCCAGTTGCAGGTGTTGTATAGATCAGAGATTTGACACTTTCAAGTTGATGCAAACTTGGATAGCATCCGGAGTAGAATTGTAAGAACTGTCTTGAGAACCCCCAATTACACCTAGGTACAGTGCTTGTGGTTGGAAATGAGATCACAGCCCTGGCTCATAAAGATCTATCTCTTTATATTTGATTTATTATTAAGTATGAAAGGAATGCCAGAAAATTGCTTAGCAAAATTACGTTTTCTGGAACAACTGGCTTTTAGTTCCTCCAAAGAAAAATCCTGATATCAAAATATTATACATATTCATAAATTAAGCTTTTCAGAAATTTGTTTTTCCTGGTAAGATAATTTACCAGCAAAGAAACAGTTGAAGTTACGCTATAATTGATTATTCTTATAGGAAGAGTTTGCTTCTCTCACTTTTACTAAAATCTCCCCATTGTATAATTTTACTTAAATACTTTCCAGGCCCAGAAGTCCACCTACTTAAAACTGAAAAGTTTTGTTTAAGAAGGGAATTAATGTTAGCTAGGTTCTAGCTAATGCCCACAACAATTTTGGATGACCAATTACAATTAGCTAAGCTGCTGGCATTCTGATCTGGATGAAGTTCAGGACCTTCTTAACTATTTGTTTATTTGCCCTTTGTCACAGGGTAACAGAAGAAAATACCTTATGGGATTTCTATTTATTAAAAATAATTGATCCAACTGCCAAAAGATAGAATTTTTGCTTTTTAATAAAGATTCTAGTTTCACTAGAAGTGTTGCAAATTTCATAATAGCATTAGTGAAAGCCTAAGTTATTATACGGCACTCCCAAAAGTCTAAAGTCTTATTGATCCTATGGCTTTCTTTTGTCTATTTTATTCTTACTGGTAAGCTTAATAATATTAGACATGGAGTTGTAAATTCTATATTTTAACTTTATTATTTGTATAATCTCTTTGATCTTGCATTGTGATGACCTATGGTTATAAGCAATTGAAGTGACACGCATAACATGATGTCATTTGTTACAAAACCCTTAGCCTCTGTATGTAACAGTACTGCACTGAGGATAATGTAGAGTTTTCTCTTTTGTTTCACTTGCTGACTTCAGCTGGTACATTTAAATCCTTGTTAAAACTGTCATATTGCTATATTTTTCTGTTCTGGGATGTGGATTCTAGAGAAACATAACAATTTAGCCTTTGCTTTAATTGGCAGGTTCCTTTAGTGTTCAATTCAGATCACCAGCGTTCAGTTCCAGTTGGACAACTCTGGGTTGAACTACTTCGTTTTTATGCCCTGGAATTTAATTTGGCTGACTTGGTTATCAGCATACGCCTCAAAGAAAAAGTCTCTCGTGAATCAAAGGACTGGCCTAAAAAACGGATTGCTGTGGAAGGTATTTTGAATTAGTTCATTTGCATAAGGGTCCAGTTTATGTAATCTGTTAGAGAAGCTTTATCAATTTGGACTTAAAACTTTAGCACTGGACTATGTCTTGAGCCTGTACATGAAAGTTAGGATTGTGTAAGCGTTGTCCGACTCAGATATACACAGGCTTGCTCTCCCCTACTTAGTACAGAACATGTGGGCTAGTCTGTCCTCCCATTTGTTTTGTTTTTCTGAGGGACTGAGCAAATTACAATAGTCTCTTTGTCTCAGTTTTACCTACAGCTCTGCAATGGCAAAATTCTCTGTAGGGCACAGCACAACAACATTGGAAAAGTCTGGATATAAAGGAGAGGCCCACCAAATCACCGCTAGGCTGAGTTGCACTGTCATTTTATTCCTATGATTGTCATCTTCATACAGAAAGCCTTATGCAAATGCCTGCTCGCCATGTGGTTTAGTGGCTTTCCCTCTGCCATTCCTTAGTTGAAGAACCTGCTCAAAGAAGTTTAATGTGAAAGAGCTCCATCAGTGTAACAGAGCCATTTGAGCAAAATATTTCTAAAATATGTTTTTTTAAAACATTATAGATAATATTTTAATTTCCTGTCTCCCCTGCCTTTGGTTGGGTTGTTTACATGTCAAGTGGATAGCAAACAATTCAAAAAATAAATATAAAAATACCATAATTAATCTGTAGCGGTGACCTCCCATCATCCCAACATGCCAGTTGGATTAAAGAAGTATTTATATAATATGTTTGCCGGTATTAGGGTTTAGGGAATACCTACCCCATTTATTGCCCACTCTGCTTTCATTGTGGATTGCATCTGCCTATTTGGATGAAAATGGAAGTGACAAGAAGTTAATTTTCAATTCTTTTTTTTTAAAAAAATTGCTCTTTGAGGCCTAAACAAAATCTGTTGGGCGGGCAGGTAACATTTTAGTGGAGAACTACAGTGTCTGGGAGCAAAATCTTTCTTATATGGCTGATTTCAGGTCATGGAGGAGTTTGCAGTGGTAGGGGAGGGTCCACAGCCTATACAGACATGATTTGATGTTGTAGCTATCAAAAAACATCCAATGTGACTGTGAGCTAGACCTCCCAGGAGCATAGAGTTGGGGTGTCAGGCTCTGTAACCATTTTCCCTGTCCTCTCCATACCCTCTCCTCACCTTTCTGTGTCCTCTTCCAGTGATGGAAAAATACAAAGTAGGGCTTCCACTGATGGCCACAGTACGCTTGCAAGTTCAGATAATATTGTTTTACACAATGCAAAATGACTTGTACAAATAAGTAACGAGAGCATCATAAGTAGTTTTGTGAAATCCAGGCTTTTGAAAGTGAAGGGAATATTCTGACCATCTTAATAATTTGGCTTATCAAACATGGTCAGAATGTTTTTGTGGCCCTATTTTGCATTCCATACTTTTTTCACATAAGTGGTCTCTCACAGCCTGCATGTAGTCAAACATTTTCAGGTTTGAGAACTCACTCTTTGCAACTCCATTTGGAGACAGTGTGTAAACCATCTTACAGAATTTACTGACAGCTAAGGTTCTTTTTGTTGCATGGGATCTCTCCTGCTTTTCACACACAGGCATCATCTTCTGTGGCTTTCATAACCTATGTGTGGCTTTAACTGTATTTAACTGTAATTTTGCTTCTTATTGTCGTCTTTGGTTTGTAATCCAAATTTTTAGAATGTGATAGTAGTATTGTAACCTATTGTAACATTTCAGTAATTCACAAAATAAAATTGATGGTGCTTGACTTACTCTTTTCAGATCCATATTCTGTGAAGAGAAATGTGGCAAGAACCCTTAACAGTCAACTGGTATATGAGTATATTCTTCACTGTTTACGGGCAACTTATAAGTATTTTGCCATGCCCCATAAACAAAATACAAAAAACAACCAAAGGACACCTTTGGAATCCTTGGCACCCCTAGAGCCTGAGAAGACTGATTTTAAACATGGTGTTCCCAATACACAGAATGAACATAATGACACAGAAAAAACTATAACAGATGGTTGTACAGCTGCTACCAAGACAAGCCTGTATTTTCCTCAGGACCACATGTTTGAGCCTTCTCAGGGTTTTGGTGCTGAAAGCTTTGTGGAAGAACAGTTGACAGAAGATATAAGCCGTTTAGGAATTTCTCATGAGGACTCAGACTGCATAATTGAAGAATTTATTTCTGGAGACAATGAGGAGTTTAAACCAAGCTGTGAAGAGACAGAGAGTGGAAATGAAGAAGAGGAGGAGGAAGAAGAACTTGAACATGTTAGAAAATGGCAAGAACATATGGGTACTAATCAAGGTCTGGATGAAGACAGTGAGAGTGGAGACCTTGCAGTTCCAACAAGTGAGCATGATGTTGAAACTGACAGCATTTCTGATTTAGAAAGTTTCCAAAACACAGTTACTGCACTTGATGACTTTGGTTTACAGACCAGCGGTATGTTAGATGGCAAGGTTGATGATGGGGGGAGTACAGAAGATACTGATGAGCTTGATGAGTCTCTAATCAAGTTGGAGCCAGCAACTCAGGAACAAGTATTTGAAATGGATAACTCAGAGGAGGAGGTAGAGGAGGAGGAGGAGGAAGATGAGGAAGAACACAGTATTATAAACCAGAGACATGGGAATGTTGTCAATACTGAAGATGAGCTGGACAACACATACACTGGATCTGGCATGGAGGAGGCTCTGTCTGAAGAAGAACTGTTTGTTAAATATGAAAATCCAGAACTCAGGAAGAGTGTGGATGAGCTTGCAAGGGTAGATCTGAATGAAGAAGATAGTGATGAAAAAGAAGTATTTTCAGAAGGCATACCTGTAGACCAATGTAGCAAATCTGAATTCTTCTATGAATTTAATAAATCTGTTTTCACAAAAGGCAAGGTAATAATCTCTAGGTATCAAAGTATTATTTATACTGTAGTGCTTTAATTCCAGAGCATACTTACCTCTGGAAATCAAATTCTAATCCATATTAAGGGATGTGAGTTTTACCTGACTTGTAATGTTTAATTTCATGTTGGTAAGGATGGATTAATGGAATGCATGTTCCAGCAGTTTTCCACCAAAGCACTTGCTTTTAATCTTTATAATTTCTCATCACTCCCACTCGCTATCCAGGACCAGGCTGATGGATTGTGAGCATCTGCCATATCTCTAAATGTTCACTGCTTGAAGTAGGAAAGTAATAGATTTCATGTTTAAATAATTTAAGCATAAAATTAAATCTAAAATATTAAAAGCTCTATAAATTTGGGAGTAAAGATATCTACTGCATGGGAAAAGATTAGGAGTAAATCACCTTCAGCTTGTCCTTGCTAGCACTGGCTGCATCCTGAAGTCAGGACTTAATTTCTTCCTGTAGACACTGGCTAAGAGCTCAGAAGGAAATGGAAGTTTCACAGTCTTTCATAAGTTATTGGTAGTAGTGGAAACTCCTGCCTCCTAACTGTGAGGGGGTGGTGCTCTGTGAGAAGCCTCCATGGATCACACAGGGATCTTCTGTGGGCCAGGTTAGGCCCACAGGCTGTAGATTCCTTTCCCATGCATTATAGAAAGATCTTTGCGATCTTTTCAGTTACCTGCCTAGCATTTGAAAAATGTCAAAGTGTCTTCACTTCTAACCAGAAGTGCTCTCTTCTCTACATATACCCCACCTGCTTATTATGAAGAATAGTATTGCCCCCTCCCATTAGTGTGATGCAGAGATGGCCAACTGGTAGTCCTAATAGTGTTTCCAATTTAGTCACAAAATAAGTCATTTTACGCTATTAGAGTGTATGTAGTCTTTATTGTGGAACCTCCCTGTAAGCTGGAATCAATATTACTATGACTCTAGTCCATTCAGAACTGTTTAAGTTTTGCTTAGAAGATTATGATTAATAGAATAAAGTGCCAACCAGCAGCACAGAAGCTTTCCTTGTCTTGTATAAGCAATGTCCATATCCACATGTATACCTGAGGCTTGACCACGGTTGCTGTTCCTTCTGGATGTCTTGAGATTTCTAGAGTGAGAAAACAATGAGCTCAGAGAACAGAAACTATCAAATATGTCTTTCATTCTCTTGATATAGTCACCTACAGTTGTTTGCAGCTTGTGTAAGCGAGAAGGTCACCTAAAGAGGGATTGTCCAGAAGACTTCAAAAAAATTGAGCTAGATCCTTTGCCACCATTAACTCCAAAGTTTTCCAGTATATTGGATCAAGTGTGCATCCAGTGTTACAGTAAGTTGGCACAGCTTTGTCTAACTTGCAGTTCAATTGCAGATTTCTAATTGCATGAACATTAATATTAGGAAGAAAATACTAATATTTCACAAAGCAGAACTGTGATACCGCCACCCTGCCATAAACTGGTTAGAGCTTGGGGATGTATTTAGAGGTCACCAGAGAAAGTAGTACTTAGGGAATTGTTAAGTGCTGACCCTGCTGGCCACTTCCTGTTCAGAGTCATGTCCTTCCCTGCTGCCATACAGGTGGCTAGTGAAATCTGCCATTTAAGTTTTACAGAAAATTATGGGAATTGCTAAAAATTTGTTGCTTCAAGAAATGCTTAACTAGAGGACACTGGAAGGAGGATGGCTTGCCTGAGAGCTGGAACTGATAGGATATTTTAACAAGGTAGCATTTGATGTATGAAAGTGAGAGACCATTTTTGGACAAAGATAACAGAAAGTCCAAAATGTGTTGAATCTGGGTCATATCTGCAGGTTGCTGTATATTCATAGGTTTTATAGTCATCCTCATGTAACACCTTAAATTATCAATATTTTTCTAACTGGAAGAACCATCAGAAAATTAAGATGTAGTGCAATGCTAGTTAAAAGTATTGGAAGAAGTATTTGTTTTGTGTGTCTGTCAGTTGCTCTCATGCTTTGATTTCTAAATCAACTTCACATTGCTTTTTCAACAGAGGATTTTGCTCCAAATGTTATAGAGGACCGGGCTCGTGAATACATACGACAGAATCTTGAAAGTTTCATCCAGCAAGAATTTACAGGTTTTGCTTGTGGTTAAAAATTCTTCCTTTGTGTTTAATTCCAAAATTTTTCACAAAATCTATATCTCAGTATGCTATGTGTGTTTGTGCAGAAACTTAATGTGTGCTTTTAAGTTTTTTAGATCTGTTTCCTCTTCAGTGATGTCGTTCTTTTTATTTACTGTGAAGAAATGCTTAAAATGTGTGTAAATAGATCGCTGAAACATATCCTTTTTTACAGGCACTAAACTGAACTTATTTGGCTCATCAAAGAATGGATTTGGCTTCAAGCAGAGTGATCTTGACATCTGTATGACAATTGATGGTCTGGAAACTGCTGAGGTAACCTTTCAGTATAGACAGCTTGACAAACAGATGTATATTATATATCCTTCTGGGGTTTTTGTTCCCTGAGGTATTAAATATTGCACATTTACTCACATCTGCAGACAGGTCTCGTTAATAAATTTAGTGATTGCAAGAAACAAGAATGAGCAGGTTAACTTTTTTAGAATTCAGGTAAATTTTGAAAAGGAATTACAATAGAACAGAGAAATCCCAAAGTGTAGTATTTGTAATATTTTATTCTATCCAACATGCTTTAGAATAACAATATACAGAATTCAGCTGTAGGTAAGAACAGGTCAATATATAATTGAAAGTGTTTTTTAAAAATCATTTAAAAGCCCTCAAAGTTGGAAGGAGAATGTGTTCAAGAAAACTGTGTTATCATTGTTCTGGTGGCATTGTAGTAGTACACAAATTTGGTATAGTTGTAGATAGAGTGGATTCCAGTTTTTTTCTCAGTTGTTTCTACAAGCAAGTTCATAAATCTGGTCTGAAACAGGAAGGTTGTCTTGTAAAGAAGTGGGGAGATATACTACATAATGTAGAGGAAAACATGAACAGTCAGTCACATATTTATATCCGCATGATGCTTCTAGTGGATTGTGTCAGGATGAAATAATAAAGAAATCGTTTCTAACAACTTTTAAGTATTTGAAATATAGCTTTTAATTGTCAGTTATAGTTGGACCTCCATATCCATTTGCTCTGCATTTGTGGATTCAACCAACCATGGTTCAAAAATATCTGGAAAAAAAAATCTAAAAAACAAACCTTGATTTTGCCACGTGAGCACTACCCTTTGTAGGCCTACTCTGTTGTAATCTCCCACCATTTCACAGATCCTCAGGCTCTCTCCAGCACTCGTTTGAGTTGTTTGCCATTTGATATAAATGACATCATTTTACTGTGTCATTGTATGTAACAGGACTTGAACATCCAGAGATTTTGGTATCCATGGGGAGGAAGGGGGTCCTGTGCAATAATTATGATTGTTGTTTTAAAAAACCCAAGTAAGGCATTTTGTATTACAGAACACATTAAATACAGTAAAATGCCACAAGCCCTTTGAAATTGGTTCTCTCAGGATTTTTAAAATGAACAGCAGTGCCATCCCTTTCTCCTTTTCAGTGCTACTGTCCTTCAGCATGAATTGCTTTGTGGATACCAGAGTTAAATATGTTTGCATTTTTCTGTATTGGAGATGGTAAAAACAAAGTAAGCTATATATAAGCTAAAACATGCCTCTAACGTAATTTGTGTACAGTAAGCCATGTGAATTGGGCTGTTAATATATCAAGTTGACCACCAAATGTTGCAGACCATCAACTGTTGCCACTAACAATATTTAAATGCAATATTGAGGCTAAGAGACAGTAACACTGTTTCCTTATGGTTAAATTTAATCATTTACAACATAATCCATTTTCTGTTCCAGGAACTTGATTGTATAAAAATTATTGAAGAACTTGCAAGAGTACTCAAGAAGCATTCAGGTAGCCTTTGTTGGACATTCATTCATTCATTCGTTCATTTATTATATACATGGTCACATAAATTAACTTGAGATTATTTCTAAACATCAGCAACGAAGAGTTGGTACAAATTGTAATATTCATATAGCCCTCTCTTCAAAGGAACATCCTGTGTCCTTCATTGCGTTCCCATAGTATTTAAAAAGTTATTTTTGGACAATAAGTTGGAGTATTTCCTAACCACTATGATGGACGACCATGTTGGCTGGGGAATTCTGTGAATTATAGTCCAAAAAATAACATTTTTTCCAGGCTTTCATGATAACTTCCCAAAGACTTCTTAATAATTTGTATTTCCTTAGCAATCTCTTTCTCATTTGCCCCAGTAAAATAAATTAATAAGTAAAGTATGCATATTTGATTTTAAAATGGAATCCAAAGGATGTACAAGAAATATGGCTGGAAATGCAGTCTGGCTTTTTATACAAATTAATTAATGTACTTTTATCGGCATTGATTGATGTTGGGGGATGTAATATAAAATCAGGGAGAATTAATAATACCATCTCATAACTTTCACTTGATGGTTTTCTTTTAAGCTGTAAAGAAATACATTTGACATATATGAGTGCAAACTTGAGGGAAGGGCCTGTTTTGTGACTGTAAGCTGTTAGGAGCCTTTGCTCCTGAAGAGTGGAGGTAAATGTAAAGTAGCTTCAATGGTTGCTTTTTCTTCTGGCTTTTCAGTAGAATTTTTTCCACTCAAAAGTTGGTTTACCAAACTCTTTGTCTTCAGGAGACCATTTTCACTCTGATTTATCTGTGGTAAGCTGTGGATTTTAAAGAATATGTTGCAGAATCTGAAGTTATCAACCCGTTCTCAGGAGGGCTGAAGAAGCAATCTACTACCATTGACTTATTCCTTCATACCAGCTGATCAGGGCAGGAGACTAAAATTTCAGACCTTTTAATCAATTAATCAATTGCTCCTCTCTCTCCCTCTTCAGTCGTTTCTTCACCTACCTTGTCAGATGGTCAGAAATTTATGTTTCTATATCTGTTGTTCAGGTTAAGCTATAATACGTATTTAACTACATAGGTATAAGGCATTACATTTATAATTATGGCATTGGTGGGAGATTTGTTAGAAGAAAATCTGGAATCACATGGGGACTCAGAAGAGTTCTGAACCCCATCGGAGAAAGAGAAAAGGCTGCCGAATGAGGAAACTGTCATTAAATCCACTCAAACAGCTACAAGTACACAGTCTACAGAGCATGAAAAAGTATTTCAGTCATTCAGCCTGGGTGTTGAGAAGCATACTTCTAAACAGACATTCAGTTGATTTTAAAGAAAATATTTCTAAATTCAAGTAAGAGTGAGACAGAGAAGTGACCCCTACAGCAGGACTTGGAAATGAAAACTGCAGCATTGGCAACTAAGCCAATTGATTTGGAAATTTAAAAAAAAAAACCCTAAAAAAAGAAAATTAAAACAAATGGTTTACCAGGCCAATTTCCCAGAGGGTGCGGGTTAGAGTGAATGATTTAGGCATAAATGCTGCTTCAGGACACCGTCTTGAACTGGAGGAATCTAGGCAGAAGGGAGGTGCAGAAATACAAGCTGTTCTACTGAGACACAAGAAATTTTTTTATCTTACCCAGCTACGATGTTCACTCAGTCACAACCTCAGGTACAAATGCAGTGTCCTGATAATACAACTCAAAAAATAATTAACTCCTTCCAGTGAGCCTGAACATTGGGGTATGTCTGTTGTAAGAAACATAATTAAGGAAATCATTAATACAGAAATGGAAGCAAAAATGTAAAATAGTTTCATAGTTTTATGAATGCTACAAATTTAAGCAATATGATTTAATTTAAAGAAATGGAATGCATTGTAATAACAACGAATTTAAACAATGACAATTTATATATACTAAATTTAGCAAGTTTATTGTGAATAGGAGAAAAATACTTCACAGAAGGACCTTAAGCAAACAATAATTAAATACACAGAAACAAAACTTTACTCAAACAGATTCAGAAAAAAACAAACAATAAAATGAACTGTAAAAGTAATATCAGATGTGATGTTAGAAATGTAAGATACGATCTCACAGGATTTAGAAATAAGAAAAAAAGAAAAAGATTCACATGAAGAATCCTTAAAGAAGCAAAATAAAACTGGATTGTTTGAAATAGAGAATTTCAGAGGGTTACTTAAAAAAAAAACTCATGTTAGGCCTGAAGGACTCAGATCAAAGTAAGAACAAAGAAAAGAAAAGTAGTGGCAGTGTGGCAGAAAATATCAATGGAAAGTTTCGAAATTCCTTTCTCAGATGTGTCAACAAAGTCAGAATGGGAAACACTGCTTAACACTAAGAGATTGCTAGGTTATGGGAAAAAATTATACACATTTGAGGGAAAAAAAGCAATGGTTCAGTTAACAATCCCATTGGTTGATGGTCCTGTTTCAATTTTAATTTCAAATGCTATTGTGCCCCATGCAGGCAATGCTTTCTTGAAGGATATAAATGGAAAAAGAAGTGATTACTTTTTGAGAACGTCTCATGAGGCTTTGGTGCTATCAATTAGAGCATAAGTAGCAGCTTTAGTGTTTGCCTGGACTGGCATTTTGTGGGTTCAAGGCACAGAGGATTTAAGCACTTGTACTGTTCAAAAATTACTGCCGTAGGTGGCTGATGTAGGATACAATGATATAGCATTCACAGCACATTCAGTCACAGCAACCACTATGGGAAGGAGATCCCTGTGGCTAAAGCATTGGGAGGCCATCCAGAAGTTGAGGGGCAACTTGGTACATATTCAGTTGTTGGTGGTGATAAGGAATTAGAAAAAGACCTAGTGGAAGGGAAAAGCAAGAAACAGACTCTTCCTACAATACAAAAAAGAAAGTTTTGCAGAAGGTACTCTAGGAGAACTATTCCTTCCAAGGCGGAGGAGGTTTCCAGAAACAGAGATTTCAGAAATTCTAAACAGCCTTGGAATCAGAATAGATTCAAGTTCATATAAGGGTCAACAACAAGCAAGAAGAGGAGCCAGTTATGCCAATAGTGGTGGCAAACAGCAGTACTGACTGGAGGGATTTATCAATAGGGGGAAGATTATTTCATTTTGGTCATTTATGGGGAACCATAACAATGGTTCTTCAGATAGTTTAAGAAGGGTATGAAATTGTTTTCTCTAAAAGACCAAAGGGACAGTATCTTCCATGGCTAGTACCAGAAACATGATGAAAAGGGAGATAGTTCAAGAAGCAATTAAGCAGCTCATACAAATTAGAGCAATGGAATAGGTTCTAACCAACCAGAAATTCAAGGGAATTTACTCAAATTTCTTCACTTCATTTCTTACCCAAATACAGTGGGGGCTACAGATCTATGTTGGATCTAAAGTTCCTGAATGGATTTATGCAATATCCAAAATTCAAAATAGAAACATTACAAATCATCTTAACAGAATTTGAATTTGGATTATTTTTTTTTATTATTATTTTACTAAAAAGGATGAATATATCCAAATATAGGATGATTGTTTTTGACAGAGTTGCAGGAAGTACTTAAGTTTTGATTACAATGGCAGCCAGCATCTGTTCAGACCTCTGCCTTTCAGGCTAACATATGCACCCAGAGTTTTCATCAAAGTGTTAGTCCCACTAATGTCCCACTAATAGCATTTTTGAAACAATGGAGGTTTCCCTGTTCCTCTGTTTGGATAGTATATTATTGAAAGCGGGGTACAGGAAAAAGATGGAGCATGACCTTGCAGTGACTTTGCTCTGCTTGCAGAGTTAGAGTTTTATAATCAGTTTCAAAAAGATTCACTTGAGGGTTGCAGAGAGTTTGACACATTAGGGAATGGACATAGACACTCAGAAAACATGTGTCTTTCTTCCAAAAGAAAAGAAAAAGAGCGCTTTTTGCTCTTTTTCACCTTCGAATAATAAACGTATGGAAGATGAAGGTGGTAGATCCAACATACCTGGCCAGGATACTAGAAATATTAGTGTTAACAGTTCATTTGGTACCCTGAGAAGATTCCATACCATGTCATTGCAGGTTTTCATGAGACCTTACCAGATGCTTATTATAAAGAACAGTCGTGTCATTCTGACCATTCCAGTGTGCATAAAAAGAGATTGGCATTGGTGGATCAGAACAGGAAGCTTGGATCAGGGAACTTCATTTGTGTCTCAGAACAAAATAAATACAACTGATGCAAGCTTTTATGTATGGGGTACCCATTGTCAAGGTCAAGTAGTAGAGGGAGAAAAGACAAAGTCAGAGAAGACACTCAGTATTAACTTACTAGAAATTAGAGCACTCAGGTTAGCACTGATAAAATTTGCAGATATTCTGAAAAGCAGAATGTACAGGTGCGTACAGAGAACACAATTGTGAAAGCATAAGTTTGCAAGCAAGGGGGAACAAGATCTCATCAGCCTTTAAAGGAATCAACCAGAACATTGTCATGGGCCCAAAAAATGGCTGAGCTCTGTGACAGCAGTATACTTCAGTGGAGTTTTGAACTTGACAGTGGATTATTTAAGCAAGAACCAAATACAACGAGGAGAATGGAGTTTGAATCAGGAATTATTCAAGAATTTGTAAAACAATTATGAAAATTTTGAGGTGGACCTTTTTGGATCTGGCCAGAATTTCAAAGTAAAAAGGTACTTTTCAGTAGATGGAAGTTCAGGTATGGAAAGTCATGATGCTTTGATGATGATTTGGCGGAAGGGGTTACTTTATGTGTTTACATTGCTGTCAGTAATACAAAAGGTTCTGAAGGAAATGAAGTTAGAATAGGCAAAAGTAATCTTAATTGCACCTCATTGCCCAGGCAAGCCATAATTCCCTTTGTTAATAAACATATCAAAAGAAAGACTGCAAGGCTGTGTAACAAAACTGAAGAGGAGCAGTGGATTAAATGGTTAGGAATTTTAATCTCCCCCCTTCATCAGGTGGTGTGAGGGAATAGCCCAATGGTAGCAAATGGCTCCTTCAGCCTTCCTGGAATGAATACTCACAGTAGCTATTGACCTCTCATTCACACAGTTGACATCTTTTGTATCATGAACAGAGTATGTAGTCTGGAATGCACAGAACACTCCCTTATGACTGTGGATAGTGATTTACACCAACTGAACTCAATAGCATATTGCAATTACAATCCAACACAGTGAAATATACAGTGATGCTTAGACTACAACCCTGTGCACACATAGTTCAGAATAACTGACTGAACTCAATATACCTTATTTGAATATACCCTTTTTAAAACTGTATCCCCCAGTATGATGATCAGTAATGCCAGATAGGTTGCCAGTTGCTGCTGATCTTTTTCGGCAATTTTTGTATTTCCATAGGTCTAAGAAATATCTTGCCCATTACGACTGCAAAAGTGCCAATTGTCAAGTTTTTTCATTTCCGGAGTGGTCTTGAAGTGGATATCAGCTTATATAACACCTTGGTAAGAGAGTCTTCCAGTGATATCAGTGGCTCTGAAACATGCTAAGCTTCTACAGATGAAGTTATTTCAAAGAGCCTGCCAAATGTGTTTTCCATCTGTCGCACTCACATTTAGTCTCATCATTTCTTTATAGGCCCTACATAACACAAGACTCTTGTCCTGTTATGCAGCTATTGATCCCAGAGTAAAGTATCTCTGTTACACGATGAAAGTATTTACAAAGGTATGTCAGTGTTCCAGATGCTGAGCGAGCAAACAAAAGACAAGTTACGTTTTGCAAACTAATTTCCTCCTCTCCTTTCAGATGTGTGATATTGGTGATGCATCTAGAGGTAGCCTCTCCTCCTATGCCTATACTCTTATGGTGCTCTATTTCCTTCAGCAGAGAAGCCCACCTGTCATTCCTGTCCTTCAGGAGGTACAGTATTTATTAAGTTTTGGTATACTTGCACGTTCACTTAAAATAGTGCAATTAATATTCTTAAAATCTGCCCTAACTGTCTAATACTTCTGTTCTTAGATCTACAAAGAACCAAAGAAGCCTGAAATTCTAGTTGATGGCTGGAATGTCTATTTCTTTGACAGAATAGATGAATTGGTAAGAAGACTAATATGAAAAAAAAAACACATCTCATATAAAATCCTAAAGTTTACATTCCTAAATTTCCTCTGAATACTGTTGACCCAGAGTAGTGGGATGAATGGGGACTTGGTTTTTAATCATCTTTAATGCTGAATGTATTGTTCAATATAAATGAAGCAGTTACCTTGTGGTAGTTCACAGATAGATTGTACATTGGGGTAGTTTGCAGTTCATTTTTCCTGTATTAAAAATGGAAATGAGAAATTAAAAATTCTGTGCACTTTGATGCTACAGACCTAATGATCTCCTAAAATGTTACAGTGGTTTATCCATCTTTACATCTGTAGATGCTTAGACCACAACTTGACAACTTGCCCATAAAATTATGCTGTTACAATGAAGCACTTAAAAAAACATGACAGTAATAGTTGTGAGAGTAAAGCACAAATTCAGGAGCAGAAAGCATTTGGAGGGCAGAATTGAGTCCAATATGTTTGAGGATCTTGTGTTCTTGTGAACATTTAATATTTTTGTCTTTGGTAGTTTTTTAATGTTTCTTGCTGCTGCAGTGCTGGACACAACTCACATTTTTATTTCTGTGATTTGCAGTGGGATCTATTCAATTGTCATATTGGATAAGTATACTTTATTTGGATTTAAATGGAAAGCCACTTTGTCTAATAGATTAAGACTGTAAAATTTGCACACATAACAAAACTTCTTTCCTTTTCAAGAGCTGAGTAAGGGAATTGCTGAATTGTTAAACAGATTGATCCAGATATATTGAAATAATTTATTTAATATTCTAATCTGAATAATCTGAAGTGTTAAAGATCAAAGCAAAAAAGAGAAAAGTTATTTCTCATTTTTAGCCAACAGTTTGGCCAGACTTTGGTAAAAACAAAGAATCCGTTGGTGAATTATGGTTAGGACTTCTGCGTTTTTATACTGAAGAATTTGATTTTAAAGAGCATGTTATTTGCATCCGAAGAAGAAATTTGCTGACAACATTCAAGAAACAGTGGACATCGAAATACATAGTTATTGAAGGTATTTCTCTAAAATATGAGATCCTTATTGATTATGTGTACTGCAAGAACCAAGTTTGATTAAGTACTTCATTGATTATATTGCGATAGCAGATTCAGTTAAGAAAGTTGCAAAATGGAAAGCCATACATTCAGTGACAGAGAGACTGAAAAGAAGAGCTGCCTCTTATGCATGGGGGATCTCTATCCATGGAGGCTCTCCCCTGTCATATGGAAAGCATGTGACATGTGGTGAGAAATTAGCTATCGAATGCTATGTTTATTGCTGTGCTCAGTACTTAATGCTTTGAGCTTTCAGCTCAACTTGATTTACATTCTGTCTTGTTGCCTCTTGTCTAGATACAATTTTTTGAGTATTGCTGAGTAGTCATACAGGTAGCCAACAGTGGCAGTGCCCCAGTGATTCATAATCTGCAGTCCTGCAACTTTATCTGTACTGCACCTATCTCTCACTTCCTAATAAACTGGTCAAAACATGGTCCCAGCCAGTCTGTGTTGATGGTTCTTCCTCTGTTTTTCTGTTGGAATTGTATTCCTTGTCCTAAGATCATACATAATTGCAGTGAACTTTGATAGAATAAAATACCTGACTGAAGTCTGTTTCACACTACACGATAATAGCATTTTGGTACTACTTTAATTGTCATGGCAGCATCCTGTGGAATCCTGGGATTTATAGTTAGTGAGGCAGTAGAGTATTCTGGCAGAGATTTTTAGGTATTTAATGAAACTAAAATCTCAGAATTCCATAGAATGAAGCCATGGCTGTTAACATTTCATCACTGTGGAGTATGAAAGAGAATCAAATTTGCAGTTCTTAAGGCTTTTTAATTTTTTCATATTCTCAAAAATGAGGGTGGAAATAAAAGAAGCTTTGCATATGGATTTAGCATTAGAAAAACATGTTAAACTAGCATTCAAGTCAGGTTTTAATTAACTGGAACAGTTTGTTCATAGAGTTTTTTGATTAATTTTTTCTACATTCTCTAACATTCTTTTTGCAGATCCTTTTGATCTGAATCATAATCTTGGTGCTGGATTATCAAGAAAAAGTAAGAGTGCTTGTCACAATTTTATTGGGAAAATACTTGTATCAAGCTATGTCTGTTTCTACTTTTAGATTGTTAATTACTTTTATTTCATTGTTCTAGTGACTAACTTTATTATGAAGGCTTTTATCAATGGAAGGAGGGTATTCGGTACCCCAATAAGAGGATTTCCTAAAGAATATCCCTCAAAAATGGTGAGTGTGTAAAAAATCAGCTGGAAGAATTTTAAGAGATTTTTGCTGCACAGTCAGCATGCAGGCATTTGCTTATACACAAGCACTCTCTAAAGCAAAAAAGAAAATAACCTGTAGTGCCTATGAGAATAATGCATCTCTGTTTAAAACATCACACATTGTCAGAGTATTTTGTTTATATACACTGACTGTACTAAAAGTTCTGTTGGGAACACTCTGGGCTAAACATTGTAGTTTGTATACATGCTATTTTGGAAATGAGTACAACAACCACAAAATTGCTAGAAGTTCTTAGCTGATGTCACATTACATTTATCTACTGTATTTGACTGATTGAGAATAAAGTTTTGACATAATGTTGCTGTTTCATCCCCACTAAGTTACATACAGTAGTTTATTATGTAGTATTTGTTTGTACACCTTCTGTATTCTCTTGTTGATGCGCCATCCCAATGGTCTCATGTATTTGTCCTAACCAGATCAACACCATCCTTTGTCCTGCAGGACTTTAGTCAAATATGAACCACTTTAAAAATAATTTTTGTAAGGGATGAATCAGTAGATGTGTCCTTTAATTTTGGGAGGGGTACATCTGCAAGATTTTCCCTTGAGATTATCTGCAAATGATCATTAGAGTGTACATATTTGTCTGAGGAAAGGTAAGCCTGAATAGATGTATACCTGGTCTGGCTCCAGAGTTTCAGTGCTGTAAGTTTCTTTGCTGTTTCTTGAGTCTTGAATTATTGAATGTGTTTCGGGGAAAAAGATAAAATGTATCATTAACAGACTTCCAAACAATTCTGATCACTTGCTTCTCACAAAAGTTATTGTAGAAATACAAATGATACAGTAAACAAAATAATCACGGGGCTCAGCAGCTTTGTAATGATGAAAGATTATATAATTAACCTTTGCTTAGATAAAAGACAAATAGTAGAGTGGAGACATGATTTAAAATTGTGTATAAAATCTTATATGCTGTGAATAAAGACGATAGGAAGAAATTTCTCACCTCTTCTCCATCTCATAAAGCTGTAATCTGGGGTCATCCACACAAAGTTAACGGTGTGGGATTCAGGAGAGAATATCCCTCAAAAATACTTTTTCACACAGCATATCATCTCCTGTGGAGTTCACTACCATGGAGTGTATTAATGGCCACCAATTAAACAGCTTCCAAGGGGCTTTAGATGAAATCACTGGAGAATGAGGCTAAGAGTGAGTTTTGGTGGCCACCTGTTACTCCTGCTATCGTAAGCAGTATGCTTCTGCGTACTAGTTCCTGTGGAATATAATTGTGAAGGTGCATGAAGGCCTCCCACAGATATCTGATTGGCCACTGTGAAAAGAATGCCTTTGGGCTGATCCTGCATGGCTCTTCCTATATTCTGAATTAGTCGTGCTTTTTTATTTGCATTAGCAGAATTAACTGCTTGCATATGGAATTAAAATGCCATCATTTTGAAATTGTTTTGTTAGGAATATTTTTTTGACCCTGAAGTATTGACAGAAGGAGAACTGGCTCCAAATGACAGATGCTGCAGAATTTGTGGTAAAATTGGACATTTCATGAAAGACTGCCCCATGAGGAGAAAGTAAGTATTGTGCTTTTATATCAGAGAGCAGTCTCTCTTTGGTTGTACAATGTTTTTAACAGGCATTGCGGAGACACATTGTCCTCAGTTTTTTAACCAGTTAGAAAATCTCTTCTGAAGCACTGTGGATATAAGGCACATTGCTGTAAGAATTTTAAAGGATTAAGAAAGTCTGATTTTGAATATTTTGAAAATGTGATTCTGTTCTGCATGAATTAAACTAAATCAAAGTTGTATATGATAAGTCTTAATGTATTAATGTTAATGTTGTGTTGTTGTTACTTTCAAGTTGTTTCTGACTTACAGTGACCCCAAAGCAAACCTATCACAAGGTTTTCTAGAGCTGAGAGTATGTGACCTGCCATGGTCACCCAGTGGGTTTCCCATGATTGAGTGGGTATTTGAACCCTGATCTCCAGAGTCATTGTCTCAAACTCAAACTACTACACTATGCTGGCTCTTTAATGTATTACCTGCCATCATGAATATCAGCTGGTAAAATCCCTGGTGTTCACAACAAGACTTACTTGGTGTATAATTCAACCATCTTGCTACAAAAAGGCATGACCTTAGATTGATTTGGAAATAATACAGTCTGAGGGGCAAGAACACAAGGAAAGCACAAACAGTAAATTAAAGCTGAAAAGGCTGAACTTGACTGCAAAAGAATAACAAATTAAATATACTTTTCCAGTTACAGTTGGCCCTCCCCATTCACTAGGGTTAGGGACACAGGACCCCTGCAAAAGTAGAAAAATTGCAAATATCAAAATGTGTGTGCTTCTCTCTCTGTGGGAAGGAGGCCAAGGCATGGTGGGAGAACAGGCACCCAGAGTCCAGACCAGGTCAAGAAAAGGAGGGGGAAGGGGAGTGGATCAGCATAGTGGCCCTATATTTTTTCTTTCACCCGTCTCCTTCCTTTGGTGTGGGAGGAACATTGGGAGAGGGTTTATGGTGATGAGAAATTGGACTGTGAGCCATCCTCAGTTAGCTAGGCAGTGGCTAGTAGAGGAGAAAGTGAACCAAAAGTGGATTTTTAACAGGATGTGTAGCCTGATCGGAGCTACCAACAGGAAAGTTTCCCTGGAAAAGAAGTGCCTGAGAAGATGGGGGAGCAGGGCTTAGAGAAACTTGCAAATAATCAAATCCATGAAAGTGAAACTAGCAAATGTGGAGGGCTGACAGTGTTTCAAACCATTCAATATACAACAGTCTGCTAGATTTAATATGTTTTTAAGGCAATTTCAGTGCACTGCAGTTGTTTTCTTACTTAGGCCATCATAAGGAAAGGATGATTACAATTTCTGTTCTTAGACTGAGAAGACGGCATGATAGTGAAGATCCTCAAAACCAAAGATACCCAGAAAACAAAGAAAAAAGATGTAAAGAAGATAAGGAGACCACAGTTAAAATGACAGAAAGAGAAGTTTCATTAAAGGATGGGAAACTACAGATATGTACACCTAACAAAAGCAAGTTGGGCAGTGGAACATTGGAAACTGGAAAAGAGAAGACTTATAAGCATCCAGTAGAGAAATGGAAGCGACAGGAAGACAGAGATTTAAGAGAAAAGCGTTGTTTTATTTGTGGAAGGGAAGGACACATTAAAAAAGAGTGCCCGCAACACAAAGGATCTGCAGGTATGAAATCTAGATACAGTCCAACACCACTAAGAGTGTATGTGCTATTTAAAATATTGTACACAGTTAACTGGAAGACTACATCCTACTGTTCTGAAGCAGTGAGGCTGGATCCAGACTTGTGAGGAACAGAATTCCATGAACAAGACAGTTCTGCCGGTAGGGGGACGTAATTCCTGATTTCCCCCTACCCAGTTCAGTTTGCAGCTTCCTGTGGCTTGAAAATATACTGCAAAATATCGGGGTCCTTCTGGAACAGGTAAATGTAGTGTTGGAGTTTGTAAAGAAAGGAGAAAAGTAGTGAAAGTTTTTCTACGCAGAAGCACTAATTTGGAAGTATCTGTAAAAAGGGAGCCACTGCTGAGTCATTTGCAAACAGAGTTTGTAGAACAGGAGGCTGGGATGCAACCTGTACAGATACTTCCCATTATTAAGTGTTTAATGTGTTTAATTCATAGCAGCTGTTCTCCTGTTAGCTTTTTGATCCTCTTCCTTTGTTCCATTTTCCTTTTAAAAGCCACCCCCCCCCAAAAAAAAACCCTGAGGAAAATAACAGTGGTAGACAAGTGTCTGCAAGCTGACCATTATAATTCCTTTTACTGTTCCAACTTATAGGTTAAATAGTTGTATTTTAAATCTATCCAAGGACTTGAATTGTTTCTGAGGATTGTGGGGTTTAGCAAATGAGGTGGAATTGTATGTTTTGTTTTTCCAGTTAAATAATCACATTTCCTTGCTCAGGTGTTTTGAAGTTAGAAAGTCCATGTGGGTCCCCTTTATCCAGTGCTGTTAAACGCTCTGGTCGATTAAATCAGGTAACTAATATGTTTCAGGTTTTTTTAAAAAAATAGTTTTTGTGTTGTATGTCTGCGTGACATGATTAATGCTAGGTATTTATCTCAAATAGCACATTCAGTAAGACATATTGCACCAGACATTAGCTAACTGCAAATGTTCACTCATCCTTTTTTTTTTTTTTAAGGGACTGTTTCCACAGGAAGAAAAAAAGAAACAGAAAGGAAAAATATTCTTGAGTCCCCCGTCAGGTTTGTCAACTAGGTTTCATTCAGTACAGAACTTGCACACACAGATGAAGGGCTTTTTGCCAATGTCAGGGTATCATTGGATACATCCCATAAAGAAAACTCTGCTGACTGATCAGTGAGGAACATTTGTTTTGTTTTTGAGATGAAGTAGCAAGATAAGAAAAATAGCTGTTATGGTAGAGTTAAAAACAGATCTAAAAATATTTTTTTAAATCCTGTTTGATCTCAGAGGTCATTACTGACACTGAAAAGGTTTCAGCTTAGACACCAGGTGAGTCTCCTTGGAAACAGAATTCCAGAGGGACGTCACTAAACCCAAAAATGAACCTCCTTGTTAGTCACTTGCCTCACTTTAGACCAGAAGTGGGCAGAAAGTAGCCAGTGAATCAAATGTAGTCTCTGAGGCCATTTTTGTTGCCTAGAAGACCCCAGCACACTCCCATCACCAAAATTTCTATTTCTCCCTTCTGAAGTTCTCAAGATTTGCTTCAGGACAGCCTAGGCAGTTTCTGTGCCAAAAGCAGACCTGAAACCAGGTGGAATAAGTCTAGATAATCAGTCTTACCCAGAAGTACTTACCCATTCACTCAAGCATCTCGATGAAAAAGATAATATTTCCATCTCAAAATTGCCTTTATCATCATCAGATATTGTATGACTAAATGATAAAACTCTCAAAGCCACAATAAGCTGTGTGTGTGTGTATTAGAATAGGGGTGGCCAATTGACAGAGGGTGGGGGCCACATTAGTCCTCCAGTGTACCTTGGAGAGCCATATACCCTGATACAAAAATTCAGTTTTCCCCTCAAAGGCCCCCTGGAGATATTGGAGGCATTTTCACCACTTTCTTATGTGCCAGCAGGAGAGGCGTTTTTTTAATAACAAGAAATAATCTGGAATGACCTAGGGATCCCAAAAACCTGGCAAAATTGTCCCAGGCATTTTGGAACAAAAACAGCCCTGAGGGTCACGTGTGACCCATGGATCACAACATGCTGACCCCTGTATTAGAAGATTGCATTATGATAAAAATATCCTATTATCCTAGGTTTGAAAGAACAGTTAAACATATTGCCCATAATGTTCCTGTGTTTCACATAGCTGCTGAGTGGAATAAACTAGACATTTTGAGAAAGAAGCTTAGTTACAGTATTAATGTAGGACAATATATGAGGAGAATACAATAGTGGCTACAGATAATAGCATATAAGCATGCTGTTATTCCCAGAAAAAAGCCAAAACAGTGAGAAGGAAACCAAAGGCAGTCAAAAGATACAAGGCTGTGATAAAGGCTAACTTAATTTATCTTCAAAATACATTAAGTCACAACTGAATCATTTGTCAGTAAGACAAATTATGTGCCCTAGAATAGACTTCCTTGCCTCTAGAACAGGATGTAATAGAAAGTGCCAGCCAGAATTTGTGGTGGGATGAAATGTACTCAGTCTTTACATTTAGAGGAGTGGCCTTTGAGGCATTGGCTGGTGGTCCCTGGAGAGTTTCCAGGAAAGAAAGAATTGTAGCCCATGGGCAAAAATGCAGTCCTGGTCCCTGGTACACTGGAAGAAAATAATTCCCAGTCCACTCATTAGATCTCTTGGGAAGTACTAGTCTAAAAAATATTTAATTCAAGCTTGAAGTCAAGCTTCACCAGTGTTGCATTTCTCCTCAGTACTGCAGACTGGATTCCGTCATTGTAATGCTAACTAGAAACTGTATGTTCATGAAGTTATGTTTGTTCCTTTTTCTGTTTTAATTTACACCTTTGTTTCTTCTCTCCCCACAGGCAGCCTTACCAGTAAATATATGACTCAGGGAAAAGCTTTACAGAAGAGGCCTCATCAAGATTCATGAGATACTGAAGCGATCTTTCAAGATGCAATACAGGCCGTCCATTTCCTTAAGAAATGTTTATTTTCTTTATAGCCTCCGGGTTCACAAAACAACAGCACAGTATTCATCTTAAGTTTAAAGAAAAACTTATTTTAATTAAATTGCTACAGTTGAAAAAGCAATGAATTTTAATGTTTCTTCATACCATGAATCCCTGCTCTAAATAGATTGGGCATTTTAATAGAAAAACCATGATGTTTGTATTTACTACATAAAACATGCAAGTCAGGGAAGTCCCTAACTGAAACCACTTCTAAGTGTTTCTACATTCAGTCTGAATGACTGATTGCGCCTAAAGGTGTGCAAGCCAAATATAGTGTCACCTTCAAAATATTATTTTTGAAGGGTAAAAGGGGGTATTTATTAATGATGAACATTTTCCTGATTCCTTGTGTGAAATGTGTTTGAAATGTTTCTGGACTGCTACTGCCATAATTGCAAATATTTTAATTTGTGGGGCGCTAAAACATGGACGTAAAAGTAAACTTCTGTGTAAAATCTCTGTGGAAGAGCAGTGCCATTGAGTGAATACTTCCCTTCTGTTATTTTATATAATTGAAATGCTGCTGTGCTTGTGTACAGAGAACAGAGAAGCCAGTTCTGTTTGCTGCTGCTATGATTTTTCCCCATTGTCTATGACACTAAAGCAAAATTCCTGTAAGGAATCAAAGGGTGTATTTGGCAGTTAAAATAAAACAAAATGTCCATCTGCTTTTTTGAAAAGTAAAGATGATGATCTATGTGCTGGTCAAGGATTTACTTTTGTACCTTCATGGAGGCTTAATGGCAGGATTTTCTGGAGATGGTACCATATACCCTTTCCATGAAAAGTATACAGCAAAAAAATTAAGCCACTGTTATTTATGACATTGAAATAAAACTCAGTGAAAAAATTAAATTTCTACTTTTTTTACTTGGTGTTATATAAATGGACCACAGAAGTGCAAAATCCTCTATTTTTATCTCATTCTTTGGAGGTCAAACAGAGGCTGAATGGCCATCTGTTGGGAGTAGTTTGATGTGAGTTCTAGCATGGCAGGGGGTTGGGCTGGATGGCCCTGTGGTCTCTTCCCTCTCTGTGATTCTATGATTCTATCAGTATATTAAAAGTATTACAGAGCCAGTGTGGTGCAGTGGTTTGAGTGTTGAACTAGGACACTGGGAGACCAGGGTTCAAATCCATGCTTAACCATGAAGACCCTACTATGTGACTTTGGGCAAGTCACACTTTCTCAGCCTGAGAGGAAGACAAGAGCTGAACAAATTCTACTGAGAAAACCCTGTGTTGGCATTGCCATACATCAGAAATGACTTGAAGGTCCACAGCAACAACAGCTTAAGGGCATTACAGGTCAGATTAAACAACATTTTTACAAAACCGGCTTAGATTTTCATAGCACATTGTGTGGGTTAGGTGATCACTTCACCTGAGAGATTTTTGAATTAAATCTGATATGCAGTAGGATGCATAAAGTCCTAACCTATTTTAAGTAATTCCGTTGAGATTTTGCTGCATGTCTGCTTTATGCTCTCAGTTCTTGGCATGCGTGCGTGTGTGTGTGTGAGAGAGAGAGAGAGTTTATTTCACCTTGGGAACTGCCTTTTCTGAATCACGCTTATCATACGTATAGGTTTCATAGAATCATAGAGTTGGAAAAGACCACCGGGGTTTGTCCAGTTGAAACATAAAAATTGGATCTGCCATATTGTATATGTTGCATTATATTTAGTTCTTTCAAGTAAACTTTAATTTTATTTATTTAAAAGCATTAATACCCCATCTTTGTAAAGAGCCTTCAGGTCATTTATTAAACACATCAAAAAAAAAAACCCCACACAGGAAAAACTTTGCTTCAGAAAGCTATTTTAATTCACTAGCTAAAAAATTAAATGATATACAGTGTTCTCTCTGTATCTCCAGGGGTCAAGAGCAAAAAACACGAATGATTGCATCCCATATTATTAAATGGTGGCAACCTGTGTGCAGATCCTTCAGTGCATCCACATTCACATCAGTACCATTTTATGTATAGGATGCAATGGAACACTCTGCTATTGCCGGAAATCGCAGATATGGAGGGTCCATTGTTTTGTTGTAAAAATTTGACAAACACTGGATTTCCATTAGCCGGTTGCAGTTTGGGCCATACACAACTAGTTGTACTACACCTAATTCAAAGATGGTGTGATAGAATTCACACATTCACATTACCAAGTCTTTAGACTGGTTCATGTTTGACTCTAAGTCAAGTGATACCATCGTACAAATGGCCCCTGTGCTTAAGTGCTCACTCATCAATATCTTCTTTTTTTTCCATACTGTATTTAATCAAGTTCAGCTTTTGCAAAACCAGTTTTGCAAGATTTGAAAATGGGGCTGGAACTGATGGGTGCTGTGAACTCACAAATGAAAACTAATATTTTTTGCCTGATTTCTAGGTTTTTCATGTTGTTCTTGTTTGTATCACTGTCCTACATTATCCCCCACCCCATTTTTTAAAACCTCATAGACATTTCAGGGAAATGCACGAGCACCCTAACAGAATTCTCAGTCCCTCACTAAGTTATGAATGTCAGAAATCTATAGGATAGCTATGGCAATTAAAGTGGTATCAGTAATATATTTAGGTTGAGGGGCAGGAAGAACAATGTCAGTGGCCAAGCCTCTGTGCAAAGGGACTAAAGGACACAAATGTGAGATAAGAAACGGTAACCAAAAACCAGTTGCAGAATATTTCAGCCTTCCTGGACACATAGTAAGGGATTTACAGGTTGTAGTTCTTGACTAATGAAATCACAAAGAGAAACATGTGAATTAAATTATATTCATAAATCCCAAAGACAATCCCAAATGAACAAAGACAATGGCTTCATAACACAGTGCATATATCCATACAAAAGTCCTCACTACTGCATGTAAAAGGAATCTTCACAGGAGTTTTGAACCCAGAGAAACTGAAGTTTGGTAAGCCAATTTATCGCTTCCAGAGATCAACACTGACCACTGTAAAGATCTGAAAGATCTGTATCACTTTAGGAAGTCTCTGAAAACTTAGGGTAAGAATCATAATTTGCATCTTTCTGGATCCTGCATTCTATCCCACTCCTGTATAAATATGCTTTATGCCTGAGACCTTAATACCATTCGTGGGTTTATAGCCACACAAACTCATGTTCAAATAAAAACCTGTAAAGTCTTAAAGGTGCTGCCACATTT
Source organism: Iguana delicatissima (assembly GCA_948472985.1). Classification (NCBI taxonomy): domain Eukaryota; kingdom Metazoa; phylum Chordata; class Lepidosauria; order Squamata; family Iguanidae; genus Iguana; species Iguana delicatissima. The sequence continues at coordinate 134,158 of CAOKZL010000764.1, forward strand.
TTCTTTCTCTCCCTTCTTTTTATTAAGAAGAAAGTTGGGTTCCATTTTAGAGCAAAATCCCATGCATGTCTACTGAAAACTGAGCCCATTTCAATGATGCTCCTAAGAAGTGCAAAGGACTGCGATCGTAGTCAGAAATTAAAGCACTTGTTTTAAGTAACCGTCAACCGAGTGGGAGTATAAAAGCTTTATGAAACTACAGACCACTACACCCGAGCCTGATTGGAGCCAGTTTGGTGGTGTTTGCTTTAAAATGGAGCAAAATCCCACAGGGAGAAGCCACTGGTGACCGAAATATTGCAGGCCTCGCACATAGATGGCTTCCACACTAGACTGTTATAGTGCTATTATTCCACTTTCAACATCTCATGGAAGCCCCTCACTAAACTGCCAACCCCAGGATTCCATAGGATGTTAAAAGTGGAACAACAGCCCGACACCAACATGCCGCCGAAATGGCCGCAGCCCCTCCTCTACAGAGCCCTGGCTTTCCCAACGGCCCCCCGGCGACGGCCAAGCAAAACCAGCAGGGACTTATCCCGCCCCTCTCTGCGCTTTCTTCTCGTTGATAGGCTAGGAATCGTGCTGAGAAAAAAACCGGCGGAGCCGAATCTCATCTATAACAGCCATTCCCGCTGACGTGCGAAGCACCCAGTAGAAAAGCGCGATCTCCGCATCGGCGCCCGCCTCTTCAGTGACGTAAGCCGCGCGCCGGGACGTCGTGTTCTGCGTCCTTTCGTCCGCCGTGTCCATGGACGACATAAGAGGACGGGGCTAAGAAAGAAGAGGAGGGGGACTTGGCGGAGGAGGTATGGCTTCTTCTATGGTCAGAGCCACAGTCCGGGCCGTGAGCAAAAGGAAGATTCAGGCGACGAGAGCTGCCCTCACGCTGGTCAGTATTTGCGGGAGGCGCGATTAAAGACGCGCGCCTTCTTTCTTTCTTTCTTTCTCTGCTGCACCTCGGGGTGGCGGGGGAGGCTCTTGGCGCTCTACCGGTTGGTAAACAAGTGTGTTGCGCAGGCGTCGCTCTGGCGCGTTGCTGTGGGCAACGTCGTTCAGTGTGGCCGTGTTGGAGGGGGTGCCTCGTGGTCCTCTGGGAGCTTGCTGGGCGAAGTGGCGAGGCCTCCTCAGACATTTCTCTGAGGCCACCTTTCTTCCCTCCCCACCCCGCTGGTTTCCCCCAGGTAGTCATTCAGCACTTGCAACAACCACCAGGAGTTCACCAGGTGAAGCTTCCCGTTGCTGTTGTACAGCTGTGTTTCTCCTAGTGAACTTCTGCTGTCCTGCGTCTGTCGGGAAAGGCAGGAGGGTGGATCTGCGTTTAAACTATCATTTTTACAAAGAGCTTGCAGGAGTTTTGCAGCTTATGTTGTACAGCTTTTGTGCTGCCTTTCTTATTTCTGTTATTTTATTTTCGATTCTTCACACACCACTAATATCAGTAGATTTCAAAGTGGTACATGCCTATAGGTAAAATACATTACGCACAACATACTAACTGAAAACACAGTATTTATCTTATTACTTTCAAGGCTTTTCTTAATATAGCTGAGAAAGTTATTTGGAAATGTCATTGTTAACTTAGCTAAAAGGGCCAAATAAAACAGCTGTCCCTGCTAAGAAAATGGGGTCACCACAAGGTGACAGGTAACTTGAAGGTACATACATACTGCTGAAAATTTATGTTAACAAAAGAGAACAGAGACTGCTCACTTGAATTCCTTTTACAATACGTGAGGAAAAAATATGAAAGGAATTTATCCTGAACTGAAGCAAGTTCTGATAACCTGATGTTCAGAATTCTCCATAATGTCCTTTTCTTATATTCCAGTCAGTGTATTAAGGGGATACATGGAGGCAAGCAGGTTTATACCACGGTGGGTAAGTGGTTGCTGGCCCTTATCCTGGTCAGCTCCATGCAGGGCCTGTACTTCTGATTGGGAACCCCAATGTGACCAGAGTTGTTAGTCTTAAATACGTAACCTGATCCATGATGTGCGCTTTCCGAGATGAAGTAGAAAGAAAATGTAACTAACAAAGTTCTCAATAGTCTAAATAGTTTGGGATCTGATTTAATGTCTTTGCTTTATTTAGTAAATAAAACTAAAAAGTATACCTTTTAACTTCACATATTACATAATTATTTTCTTTTTCTGGTTGCCAGAAGTATTTGAACTGAAATGCTTAACTATGAGAAATCAATAAAATACACTGGATGTAATGTAAATGTTATATTCACACCTACTTGAAGCTTTACTTGGAAACTATTTTAGTGGATTTTTTGTAAACTTTTTAAAGATATATGTCAATATTATGTTTCTTACGTCATTTCCATTTTAAAAGAACAAAGATATGTATCCACGGCAAATTGCTAGTATTTGCCATACAAATACTAACTCAAAAGTTGTGCAGTAGTTAAGTAGGTTGTTTCCTAAGTATAAATCCTTGTCACATATTGTTTCCATGTGTTTAATCAGTGCATAAATGGAAAATGGGATCATGCCCACTGCCCCTTCCCCAGCCTCCATGTGGTTCAGTGAAAAATTAGAACAGATTCTACATGGGAGCAGTTATATGTGCAGTTGAGAATCCTAGTTGCACCAGGATTCCCAGTTGTCCATATAGACCTTTTGCATGTACAGATCTGAGCATAGGACATTTGGAGGGAACAAAACCCACACTTGTAGAAGGGACTGGAAGAATTACAAACTGTGGCATCTCCACGGCAGGTTAAACGTGAACCAGAAGAGGGGCTACAGGAACGCTGGGAAGCCCAATGGCAGGAGTTCCTGAGGACGCTGCAGGCCCCTCATTCAGGATGGGAGAGCATGCATATGTCTGAGGAGCCCACACCCTGGGATGATGCTAAAGGTTTTCTGGCTTCCTTCGAGCAAGTTGCAGCAGCATGCCGGTGGCCTCAGGACAAGTGGGTTCCCCTTCTCCTGCCAGCCCTCAGCGGAGAGGCTGAGGAGGCCTTCAGCAGCGTCAGTGCCCAAGACAGGGGAGACTACAGGAAAGTGAAGGCAGCCATCTTGCAAGGGGAGGCCAACGCCAGGGAGAGGCGGCGCCAGCACTTCAGGCAATTCTGCTATCAGGAAACTGAGGGGCCAAGAGGTGTCTATAGTCAACTCCGGGAGCTTTGCTATCAGTGGCTGAAAGTGGAGCGACACACTAAGGAGCAAATTCTGGAGGTGCTGATCCTGGAGCAGTTCCTGACTGTACTACCCCAGGAAATGCAGAACTGGGTCAGAGAGCATGGCCCAGAGACCTGTGCCCAGGCTGTACTTCTGGCTGAGGATTTCCTGGTTAAGCAGAAGGAAGCCATGGGATTGGCAGAGCAGTTTCCAGTGCCACAGGCTTTGGGGTTGGTGGCAGATGTAGAGTCCCCAGAGACAATCCAAGTTCAGCCCCCAGATGCCTGGAAAAGGCACCTCTGCAAGGAGGAGCAAGACGATGAAGGGAGCTCATTCGGAGTGAAGCAGGTCCTTGAGAACAAGGAAAACAGTCTTCAGCAGGGCAATCCAGATCAAATGGAATCAAGAGACACGCTGCAGAGAGGAAGCAATGTTTTGCACAATTATGAGGCAAGAATAAGGTGTGGGAGTCAGCAGGGATCAGAGAATGAGCATGTACCTAACCTCGAGAAAAGGATGGACAGAGCCCTTCCCAGTGTGAAATGGAAATTTGATCAGAAGGGAGCCAGAGCATACCAAAGAATTCACCTTTCTGGAAGCCATTTCAGTTGGCGCTCAGGCCTTGGAGTACGTGGGAGATTTAAGTCAGGAAAGAAAGCATACGAATGTGCAGAGTGCGGGAAAGTTTTTGATCATAAAGGGAATTTTAAGAATCATGAAAGAGTTCACACTGGAGAGAAGCCATACAAGTGCTCCCAGTGTGGGAAAAGCTACATTCAGAAGGGAAACCTAATGATACATGAGAGAACCCACACTGGAGAAAGACCATTTATGTGCATGGAATGCGGGAAAACATTTAGTCAGAAAGGAAACCTTGCAAAACATGAAAAAATGCACATTAGAGAACCTGTATAAGTTTTATTTTTGTGGAATAATAGTGACATATAAAATGTGATTGACTTATTGCTCTGAAATGGAATAAGACTGGTCTTAGTAGTTTGGTCATTCTATGCATTTTGGCATATAATTACACAGGAGAACAAGATAATAACAGTTATGGCTGTATTATGTTGAAATTGTGTTGTAGAGCACTCTACCTTTATATAAGACCAATAAGATGGGCTACTTGCCCTGAAAAGTGGCTTGAAAATATTTGAAATACAAATATACTTTACTGCTCCCTTAGAAGGACAAAGAATGGAGAGCAAGGCCAACACTAATGTATCTTTCTTTCTCTCTATGCATATATTGATTGCATATCTGGAGAGAACTTGACAAGAGAGTTGTAGCCATCTGAAAAAAAAAGTTAATCCCAATTTTAAAGGAATAAGATTTATGTCTATTAAGTTATTGATGTACTAAAAAAAATTGTGCTTTTTTTAGAATTCTGTGAAAAAATACATCAGAAGAAAGCTTTCTGTTACACATTTAGTTGAGCATGTTCTCAAAATCTGCCCGGCATAAGGTTTGGAATGGCGGTGCAGTTGGTGCATTTCTTCTTCTTCTTCACTTTATTAGCTGCCTTTCCCAAAGCTCCATGAAATGCACATGCACAGAGTAAGCAGTCCTCCATAACTCTCATTGACTAAATGTACAGGCTGCAGTATAAGAAGCGAACTCTAGCTGCACCATCCCCTTTTCATCGGATTTAATATTAGCTGCAGATAGGAGAACATGAATCCACAGCCATGAGCAATACAGTGGGGAAGCTCATGATGCTAATCAAGGCATTTTTAATGGTAACTTTTTAAAAAGCCCAGATGCACAATTTTTCTCCACCCTCCCACCTCTAAAAAGCTTTTAGGAAGCTGCTTATAAGGAAAGGGTTTTAATACTGTGCTGTACTATTTTTATGTCTTGTCTTTTTAATGAATCGAGTTTACATTGTTTTTAATTCTATATATAGTTTATTTAACAATGTATGTTTTGTATGTTCTTACTTAAATAATTTTTTTTCTGGTATCTTTTAAAATTTTTGTAAGTGGCCTTGAGTCCCAGTTCTGGGGAAAATGTGGCATTATAAATAAAACAACGATGATAATAGTCCTAATTATATCAGCACCATCACTTGCATTATAGGGCCTTGATCAAGTGAAAATCACATCAGTTTGAAAATAATTGCAGTAAGGGAAAACCTAGCAAATTCTTTCTTTGGGGGAGTACATCTCCATTGTCATCTCTAAGTCAGAAGCTGGAATTTTGTGGACTTCTAAATGTTATAGACCTACAGCTCCAAGTATTCCTCACCTTTAGCTGTGCTGGCATGGACTATTGGCAGTTCAGTCCATCCTTTTAAAACCATCCAAGTTATAAGAGCTGCACAATTTCCACCTCTTAAGTTATCTGCACTTGGGAATACTGTGAGAACTTGTAACTCAGAGGTGGAAATTGTGCAGCTCTTCGCAACTTTCCAGCTGTAAGTTATCTGAACCTAAGAATCAGAACATGCACAGGGGAGGGAAGGAATGCATGGACAGTTATACACCTGGATGGGATCCAAGCTGCTACTGTGCAGTTGTCTTAGATGTTTCTTTTGAATATTTACTATGGTGGGTTTTTTTAAAGGCTAAACAAGGCATTAGCCAGAGCCATAGATTCTGATTGTGAGTTGCAAAAGATGCAGAAAAGGGCAACCACCTTGATCAAGAAGATGTACTAGTGACGCGGTAAGGAAAAATTAAAACATCTGATTTTTTTTTAATGGAAAAGGTGAATAAGAAGAGACATGGGAAAAGCATATAAAATTATGGATCATGTGGAAAAAGTGGGTAGACATTATACTGGAAATGGGGGTTATTTGCAGATAAAAGGAAGTACTGGTCTACACAACACCTATTTAAACTGTGACACTCACTATTGGAAGAGGTTTTGTTGATTACCAACTTGGATGGCTTTAAGAGGAGGTTAGATTCATAGAGGATAACGTAATAGCAATGGAAATTTGCCAGCAACGTTTTGTATCTTCACTATATCTAAACTGATCATATACTTCATTTTTGTTTCTTATACTTTTTTGAAATTGGACAGCTGTTAATAGGTTGTGCTTTTCTCAGGAACTGAATGCTGTAGTAGTGTCTTGATTTTTTCCCCTGGAAATCTATGTCTGAATGTCACCTTGAATTATGAACTTTGCTGACATTACTAATTGTAACTTCATATTCAGTTACCAAGTTCATGATTGCTTGGTTTAGAATACAAGTTTGGGTTGCTTCAAATGCTTGAATACAAAGGAAGCTTCATTTCCCAAACATGTTTTAGTTGAACTCAGCCGAATCTTAACTGAGGTACTTCATCCTTTTTTCCTTATGTATTGCAGGTGCTTAGGAATTTGCAGTGTTTAGGGTGCTTAGAGAAAGAAAATTGAGACCTTTTCACTGCTGTTTCAGTCACCACAGCCATCAGTTTATGAAAATGGAGGATGCATTGGAGAAGCCAAGTGCATATAAGGTGGAGATTCAGGAATAGCAATGGACCATGTGACAGCTAAATTTTGGAATAGGACCAGTGTGTGAAAACTAAGCTACTATTAATCTGTGTTTTTTAAAAAAATAATAATAATAATAAGCAGCTCTGCTAAGCCCATTCCTGACCCAGGCCTAGGGGAGTTTGGCATCATTTGGGACATGACTTAAAATCACAAAATGTCAAATTACCTGTATATTCTGCTTATCTGTGTGTTATTAATAGAAGCCCTTGATTTTGGTGTATAGAAATTCACACTGAGACTAAAATAGGATATGAGATGACAAGATGCAGCTGGTATTCATCCAGTGCAAAAGTATTAATGATGAAAATATCTTTCAGACGCCATCAGCTGTGAATAAGATAAAGCAACTGCTTAAAGACAAACCTGATCATGTAAGTAGATGTGGAGGGTATTCCTAATATTATTCCTCTATTTTATAGTCGCTTTCAATGTGCTTTTGATTGATGTAATACTGCAGCTACCCTGCGAAGCATATGTGAGATGTGATGGTTGTATTACTTCATAAAATAGAATTGTCTTTCCACATTAACAACTAGATGTGAAATAATGTGTTTTAAACCTGGAAGAATGTGAAACTAGCAACTGTATTTCCAACAATGTGGAAAGGTAAAATTCATATTGATGTGTTTTCTTCTGTGTAGTTCTAAGCATTACCTCATATAAAATGTAATGAAATTTGTTGAACCTCTTGAGTAGCAAGTTAGTGAATTTAGCATTATAATTTAATGCACAGTGTTCCTTGCCTAAGAGCCAGTTCTGTAGTGCAGGTATTTGTACAGTTTTCTGGACCTTGAGTCATTTCTAGCTGTTGCTTTTCTGGCTTCTGTTTACACAGTTGGAGTCAATTGTCCCAGTCTTCCAGACATTACTTAAGCTTAATACCATTAAACTGAATGAGATATCAGTGATGCTTAACTTGTGCAATTAGTTCTGCACATCTGCTTAGAAATAAGTATCTCTGAGATTAGTGGGACTTACTCTCTAGTAAGTGTGTACAAGACTGTGTCGCCTTAATTAGCTTTCTCTGGATTTTGAGACTAGAGAATGTTGAAACTGTAGGTTCTTTGGAAATCTTAAATGATGTCGGTAAGTCTTTAACATTAAGATGGCCTTCAAGTCCATCATCACCATCCAACATAGGACAGTAGTATAGGGTTATGGTAGTTGTAGTCTTTCTGGAAAATCAGAGGTTTTTCCAATCTGTATTAATTTTAGATGATTAGTATTACTAGTTAACTGTTAGAGCTGACAATAAATATGTGAGTTCTGTGTGTGTGTGTGTGTGTGTGTGTGTGTGTGTGTGTGTGTGTGTAGGTGTAGGTAGCCACTCTTATGCAACAGTTTTTATCTTCATAAGGAAAGAACTCCTAAGTGTTAAATTTCCATTTCAGGTAGGAGTTAAAGTTGGTGTCCGTACAAGAGGTTGCAATGGACTTTCTTACACACTAGAATATACAAAATCAAAAGGGGACTCAGATGAAGAGGTAGTACAGGATGGTAAGTATGGTTTTGAATAATCATGGCTCTAAATTATTTGTAAATCCATTTCCTATTCATTCTTTAAAATTTTGCTGTTTAATTTTAATTGTGTTTAATGAGAGGTACGGAACTTTTAAAAATTTATTAGAAGTCTATAAATTAGAAGGTAATCATAATCCATGGCATTGATGAACTAATTCTTTCCTTCAAATAAACACAGTGCTTATGCTGTAAAAAGAACTGTTCTGTAACCAGGTGTTAAAGGCTCAACAATTGAAGGTTCTCATGAGAAAGTCCTATATTATACGAAAAGCGCATGCAAGTGCTCCAAGTTTGGGCTCATAATTCTTAAACTGGAAAATACAATTCTTGTATGATATTTTTAAAGAAAACATCTTACAGAAATTGAAAATGTACATCACTAATTTAAGACAGCAGGTTCAGACTGTGATGACGTAGTCTTCTTTTCTGAATTCTAAATTATGAAAGCATTTTATTTTCAGCAAGATAGGGCATCCATACAGTGGTTCTATAAAACAAAGTTAAAGAGAGCCTGAAGTAAGTTAATTTTGTTGAAGAGATTCTATAAATGGTGGTAGGGAGATGGGGAATGTACTACCTGCAAGATTTTGTCTGACTTCAATACCCCTTAAAAATTATTCCAGCTTGCTAAATGGGAATTACAATACAGCTGTGTTTGACAGATGAAAATAAATATTAAAGTATTCAGAACCAAAATCTCATTATTTTCTGCTTGTTTTCCTCCAGGTGTTAGAGTGTTTATTGAAAAGAAAGCACAGCTCACCCTACTAGGAACTGAAATGGATTATATAGAAGACAAACTATCCAGTGAATTTGTTTTCAATAACCCAAATATCAAAGGAACATGTGGTTGTGGTGAAAGTTTTAATATTTAAAGTATCAGGACAAAATGCACAAAATGATTTTTAAAGTAATCACTGGGCATGTGTTTATCAGGTCTTTAGGCTTTGTAAAATATGGCTGCCTTCACAGGAAAATAAAAGTACTGCATTCTGACATGTAATCTGTGTGTTAAATTGCAGCCCTTTCATATTTTCAAAGTTTGTAAAAGCTGAGAACTTTGAGATCCAGCAGGATATCTCTAATTTTATTTGCAGAAAATCCTTGTACATCGTGAGTTCTGTACAGGACACAACCTGAAAAGTGTTATGCAGAATCATATTTCCACTTGTTTATCTTGAAGAAATTATAATACTGTTTGCATTGAATCCTTACATTACCTATTACACCTTAAAGTGAAATGTACCAGAAATGTTTTGTGTTTCCTTTAAAAAAAGTTATGTGTCTTCAAAAATGAATGTCAGCAATTCTAAGAGGCTCATGTGCTTACAGTTTGAGGTAAGTTAAGCTACATTTCAGATAGCTTATATCTAGATCTTAGCCCCTACACTAGTGTTCTTGTTCTGTTGCTGCTAGGAAAACCACAAGTATTTTAAGGAATACCCTTGCCACTGTGTCTTTGAGAAACTTAAGGCAGAATTTTATTTGAATTCTCTCATTTTAAAAAAATCCCTTGTTTTGTTCAGTTATACAGATTCCCTGACTCTAATGCAGAATGCAGATTCTCTCCACAGTTCATAACTGGAACATTTTGAATGGTGGGGTTATGCAGAAAAACAAACTACTTTTTATGGGCAATTTTCTTAGACAACACTTTATGATCTGCATATAGAAATATTTTGGTTAAAGCTCAACCTGACATTGGGTGAAACATTTGAATTCTGATTATCACTTGTTTGAACAGAGAAACAGGAATATATTTTGAAAAAGAAATTTGTGACTGTATTTAACATGATTATTTATGATTCATATCATTAATTAAAAGATCAGTGTAAGGCTTTTTGCATAATCTTCCAGTTAAGACAGTACTGTACATCTAAAAGGTTTATTCTTTCAGTTTTATCTGTTCAAAATGAAGCAAAGCCACATTTTCCCTCATAGGCTTCCAAAACCCTTTTATAACTAATTTTCGCTTAATCTAATGAAGGCAGAAATTTATACTAGTCTAACTGTTTGGGAGAGAGAAATGTGTTATTAGGAGAGTGCTTGCTGGTTACAGTAATACCTGTGAATTGACATTGGAAAAATCTAACACTGAAAGTTCAGCAGTGGTACAGACTGCTTAGAATCTCTTGCCTTGCAGACCTTCAAGGAAAGACGAGCGTGCGCTTTCTGTAGCACAGGCATAATTGTAACTAGAAAAAGTTGTCCAGGCAAGGTTCAAAAAATGTGCATCCTTGGCAAGTTGAACTAGGTGCCATAGAGAGTTGCTTCTGAGAATACAGTTGGCCCTCCGTATCTGCAGATTCTGTATCCACGGAGTCAATCAATCATGGCCTGAAAATATTCAGTATAAATATATAAGTATTTTAAAAAAAACCCCTTTGAGTTTGCCATTTTATGTTAGGGAAGCCATTTTACGTACACCATTGTACATATTGGAACTTGAGCATCCATGAATTTTAGTATCTACAGGGGACATCCTGGAACAAACCCTATCAGATACCAAGGGCCCACTGTATGTCTGAGAATACTTTATCACCACGCCTAATATTGCAATCCTTTCCCACTGTGAAATGTTGGGCTTTTATAATCTAAGGTTACATATGGGGCACAACCTTGGCATTTGACTGCTTTATAACTAGCAGAAAGGACTAGGAATGTAAGCAGTACTATGTATGAATGCTATTGATGTATTCAGTTTTTTTAAACTGAAGAATGTTGTATATTTTTGTATCAAAGTTGTGTGAATTAAGTGTGCACTTCCACACTCTGATAATATAAGTGTTGTCATATTTGAACACCTTATGCACAAATCCGAAGTAAATATTTGATAGTAATAGTTTGTGAGTGTACCTTTTTAAATCGATAATGTGTGCAATACTGTAACTTAGACCTGTTGTAATAAATTATCTTTTGGTAAATGTGGTATACACCTCTAGAGATGTCTACAGCTAATCACACATGAACATTTTAAAATTCTGTTTTGTTCTCAGAGTTTCTAGGTGGATTATTATATCCTGTTTCTAGTTATTCTAGTGGTTGTTTCTAGTGATTGAAGGACATATCCATGTTAACTGAGGCAGAAAGAAAGAAGAAAGGAAGGAAGGAAGGAAGGAAGGAAGGAAGGAAGGAAGGAAGGAAGGAAGGAAGGAAGGAAGGAAGGAAGGAAGGAAGGTAGGTAGGTAGGTAGGTGGGAGGGAGAAGGAATCTAGCTACATTTCCACTTCAAAGGAACTGGATTGAAATCCAGCTCACGCTAAAAGAGAGGTTAGTTGCAAAGGTGCTGCAGGTATCCCCCTACCTTTTTTCTTTAGTGCAGCGGTTCTCAACCTGTGGGTCCCCAGATGTTTTTGGACTTCAGCTCCCAGAAGCCCTGAGCATTGACCATAGTGGCTGGGCCTTCTGGGAGCTGAAGTCCACAAACATCTGGGGACCCACAGGTTGAGAACCACTGCTTTAGTGATTAAAAGTATTACCATCCAACTTACCTGCTTAAAGATAAAAAGGATGCATAGGGATAAGTTTGAGCTGCGAACTAACGGCCTTGGTTTATAACCTCACCTTCACTATGTTCACTGGGCTGGCAGGGCCTACCACTCGTGAAGCAACTGGACATTTAAAATTTTAAAGCCTCGTTGCCTTTTCTGGGTTGGTGTTGCCAAGGAAAGACTTTTTTAAAAACGCCTTTCAGCATAGTAACTAATCTTTGAAAGTTTACTGGTGCCAGCAGGGACTTTTGAAAAAGCAAAAGGGAGTGAAGGGAAAAGGAGATTGGATAAATGGTATGTATGTGAGGCTATGGTATGTGTGAGGCCATTGTCATACCCACTACTGGAATGTGCCCTATGCCTTGTTAATATTACTGATTGTTGTCAGTCAATGTGACTGATCCCCATGACCACGTACACCACATCTAGTACACATGTATGTGTTTGCCTATTTAGCAAAAATTATTCTGGTTTCAGTTTCATTAACAAATGAAAATGGGAATTGAAGGAAATTCCCAATAAAGAAGCCACACTTTGCTGTAATAAAAGCCAAAATGCTCCATTCCTAAATTAACCTACCTGAGGAGAGAGATATGTTCCACCAAGAAGAACTGGTAGAGGGCATGGGATTGGGCCTGCGGCACCATGAGTGCCGGGTGGTCTCCCCTTGCAGGCCTGGTTTGTGTCAATGTTTGCCAGCAAGTAGAAACATGGCATTTTATTAAAGTTGTAGAGGTCTAACCAGTTTATCCCAAAATGGACATGTGTTTAAGTTGTTTTAACTTTTTAAACCTGTCTTAGCCTAATAAATTGTTTAATATGCTCTTAGTCTGTTCATGTTATTTTTCTTGCTTTAAAATTGTAAACTATTTTGATTTTAGTTGTGTCATGTCATGAGATACTGGGAAATAGAGGAGGACATAAATAATAAAAATAAGGGCACTTCTACAGTGGAGGGGAAAGGCTGGGAAAAGTAAAAAAAATGCACTGCACACAGAATGTGCATGTCCATCACTTAACAACACAAAACGCAGAAAGGTTGGTATGTGATTGTAAATCCAGTTTCATCCGTACCTGTCACATGGTTTTAAAATCTGATATAAGCACAGAAGAAGTGAATTGTAGTCCACAGATGCTTATGCTGAAATATATTGTGCCACAAGGCTCCTCCTTTTTATAGTACTTGTGTCTATTATATGTGCACACCAGCAGAATCTACAGCACTTTTAAACATCAGATGTGAAATCTGACAAAGCTCACCCAACTGGCAGGACAATATGGATTAACCTCAAGTGTAATAAGGCATGTGAAAAGCTATAAATATTCTTAAGTACTTTATACTGTTGATAGCTTCAAAAAAGACTGCTATTAGAGACTGCAGCCTCAGTCTTCCCAGCTGATTCCAACTGCAGTTATAATTGTGACTGAAACACAATTATAACTAGTTTAAAAATGAGAGAAGCGGCAGTGATCTCTCCTTTGTTTCGAAGCAGTCCCACTTCTTCTCTTATTCTGTTTACAGCCAGGACAGTTTTGCACTGGCACTGCCAAGTAGGTCTTCACTATACCAGGTCTCCCTAACATCTGCAAAGTAGGATATCAATGTATACTATGAGCAAAAAGCAAAGACAGTTCTGTTGGCCATAAAAAAAATCCAAAATCCATATTAAGTCAATTATTAAATGAACCACAAACTAATAATCTTGGGCGCAAAGTCACAATAGCTCTTCATCAGGCAAGATGGTTTTTTTAAGAAGGCAGGAGCTAATCGTAAGAAAAAAATAATAGGAAATCTGCTTACTCTCCTGTTTCGATGGTAAGTGCCTTGGACATTGAATCCTGTAGTTCAAGGGAAGAAGTCATGGAGAAACCAAACTAGAACAGGATCAAACACAAGAGTCCACAAAAGCAACAAGAGTTGAGAGTCTGAAAGTTGGACTAGGACTCTCGAGCACAGGGTTCGAATCTCTGCTTGGTCATGGAAACCCCCTGGGTAATCGAGGGCAAGTCGTACTCTCTCAGTCTCAGAGGAAGGCAAAGGCAAAACCCCCTAAACCAGTGGTTCTCAACCTGTGGGTCCCCAGATGTTTTTGGACTTCAGCTCCCAGAAGCCCTGAGCATTGACCATAGTGGCTGGGGCTTCTGGGAGCTGAAGTCCACAAACATCTGGGGAACCACAGGTTGAGAACCACTGCCCTAAACAAATCTTGCTAGTAAAAACCCTACGATAGGTTAGCTTTAGGGTCGCTATAAATTGGAAACGAAGGCACATAACAAGAACAAGATACAGTCAGGAAAGCCACAGCCCTGAGTCTGCAAGACCTGAGCAGGGCTGTTGATGAAAGGGTGACTTGGACCATTCTGCACTAGCCTGCTATAGCGCTATTATTCCACTTTCAACATCCTGTGAAATCCTGAGGTTTGCCGTTTAGGGAGAGGCCCCTCCCTAAACGGCAAACCCCGGGATTCCATAGGACGTTGAAAGTGGAATAACAGCGCTATAACTGGCTAGTGCGGAAACGGCCCTGGAGGGTTCTCCTCCCTAGGGTCGCCATAACTCGAAATCGACCTGAGGGCAGGTAAGAAGTCCCGCCCACTTCCCCTCCCCGAGTACCCCCCTCCTCAAAATGCCACCGCCGGCGGGGGTGCAAAGCTGTGACGTGACAATGAGATCATTTTGAAAAGGGCCGGGCTTGGGCGGGCCCTCTTCCCTACAGCGCAGTCCACGCAACGCGCACGCGTGAGCCGGCTGCCTGGCTACAGCCACTCCTGGTGTTTGTTTTCAAAGGGCTCTATCTAGCTTTGCTGCGGACTTCGCTTAAAAGGCGAAAAGCCCCCTCTCTGTTGCGGACGCCTCTCGGGGGCGCGCAGGTCCCCCAGTCCTCCTCCGAGTCCTCCCTGTTCCCGCGCCTTTCTAGCTCGCTCGCTCTCGTCTTTTTCTTGGAAGGGGACCGACGGGTAAGGAGCCCCTACCTAGGGCCTTGAGGAACTGGGGGCTCCCCCGATCTGTCGCCCCCCTCCAGACCTTCCCTCTGCGGGGCTCCCTCTGCCGCAAGGTAGCGCCTGGCGTTGGAGACGAGGGGGAGGCTGCTCCAGCCAGACGCCAAACTTCCGCACTAGCCTGTTATAGCGCGACGATTGCACTTTCAACATCCTCTGGAATCCTGGGGTTTGCAGTTTCGGGAGGGGCCGGCCGGCCCCTCCCGAAACTGCAAACCCCAGGATTCCAGAGGATGTTGAAAGTGCAATCGTCGCGCTATAACAGGCCAGTGCGGAAATGGCCCGAACAGATTTCGGAAAGCAGCCTGTTTGTGGGGCCCCGGCCCTTCTTGTGCAGACGCCGCGGGTGTCGTTGGCTCCACGCCCGGCCGCCTCTGCTCGAAGGTAAGTCCCCGCGGATGCAAGGGCTTCTGCCGAAACTGCAAACCCCAGGATTCCAGAGGATGCTGAAAGTGGAATCATCGCGCTATAACAGTTTAGTGCAGAAATGGCTCTTGCTGTCTCAGGCTCCTTCGAGGAGGCGCCGTCCTGAGGGTTTGGGGATGGCAGGCAGCGCAGCGGCGATGGAAGACAAAACTCGCTGGCAGGTGATGCAGTTTGTTTGTAAAAGTTTGTAAAAGAAGTTTGTAAAAGAAGAGTGCGAATTAATGGACTACCAAAAAGAGTCGGTGGTGTGGCACTGAGAGGGTCTGAGAGATCCAGATTTAGGCCATTTCTGCACTAGCCTGTTGCAGTGCTATCATTCCACTTTCAACATCCTACGGAGTCCTGCCCCCTCCCTAAACTGCAAGCCCCAGGATTCCATAGGATGTTGCAAGTGGAATGATAGGACTATAACAGGCTAGTGCAGAAATGGCCTCAGATACAGTGGAGGACCTTGGGGTCAGTCGCATCCCCTCAGCCTGATTAGCCACAAAGGGTTCTCGTGAGGACAGAGGCAGGACAAGCCCTTGTATGCTGCCTTAAATTCACTGGAGGAAACGTGGAATATTAATGTAACTAGTAGGTAAATAATATAAGTATAGCTACATTAAATATTGATACACTTAAATGAAGTCTGTGACATTAAAAAAAAAACCAGTGTCCACCAATTATCTTAGTGGCTTTATAGTGGAAACTGGGAATACATTTTTCTAACTTAGCAATGGGTAGAATATTGCCTGTCTTTTCTTTATAGTTCTATAGGTGCTGGAGGGAGACACTTTTTAATGCCTGTACGTATCCAGAAAGTCCTGCTTTCCTGTCATATACACACATTCATGAGTTAGATCATCTTAGTCTTCAGTTCTCTGCAAAGCAACCATGAAGTAAGCTGTATTCTCAAAGAGACTGTTATTATTAAGAAGACACACTTTGGAGTCTACTGTTAGTTCTGCATATTAATATCTCTGATAAGCAGAATTTAGATGGAAATTTTCAGCTCACAGACCTCCCTCTCTCTCTTTTGTATCTTTGTTTAAAAACAGGGACAGTGAGCTAAAACATTGTGCACTCCTGCGTAAGATTATGGAAGAAAATATATACGCTTGCCACCAACTTGTCCCTACCTCTTTTCATGTATTTGATAGATAGAGGTGGAATTACACTTGATAGAGTGAGGTGGAATTACAACAGCAGTTGCAGCAGTCAAGCTGTGCAAGAACTTTCGCTCACACTAGTTTTTCATAGGCGAAATTTGAAGTTAAGGACGTCATTTTAGACTTCAAGGGTGCTCCTTGAATTAGCGTGGCAGATATCTCTGGGACATAGGTTCATTGCACATGATGGAATTGCAAGTTCTTTCTGTGACCATTGTTGCTGCTGGTTATATGTGCTACATGGTTAGCTGGTTAATACAGGATTATAATAAAGACTGAAATATATTGATCCAGTCAGCAGATCCCCACTTCTCTTCTTCCTCCTCCTCATTATTGTTGTTGCATTTATTTTTATTTTCCAAAATTGGGTAATAAAATAAACATCGCTTTGACTCTACCACTCAGAACTGGATAGTTTTGCTTTGTCAGGAAAGTGCAGCTGCAATGAGACAACCTAAAGAAGATGAACCAGAAAATAATGGGGAGAAGAATGAATTAATTCCTTTAAACTGCAGAGTAAGTGACTGACAGTTGAAAAGTGATTGGAAGTTCTACAATATTTTGCATTTCTTGTTTCTTCCTTTTCTCTTAAAAAATATTATGCTTTATAAAAGCAGAAAAAGTATAAAGAAAACACTAGTAGGTAGAAACAATCAGAAACAGCCTAGTAGTTAATTCATAACAGAAAGTTAAAATAAAAAATAACTACTAATTATTTTCAGGAAAAATATAAAAAGAAAAGAAAAAAAAAGTAACACCACTAATAACAGTTAGAGGATTAGTGGTGTTGCCCACATTATATCCTTTTTAAGGAACCAGTTATTCCAGTAGCATTGGTTAAATACTCTCTACCCAATACTTCTTGAGCATTAATTATGTCATTCTGGCTTTCTCAGACTTAGGCTTGCTGTTAGTTTCAATTAACTGTTAATTATGGGCTTTTACAAGGAGATATTTATGATTTTTCTCCACCAGTCTGCAGCCATCTATATATTGGTTTATTAAGCTCTTAATAAAATCTTTTTTATCTTTAATAAAGCTATCCTGTAATCAGCATAAGAATATTAGTATCCAAGTGGAACACATTCCACTGTAATGTCCTGAGTTATTTTTCCAGTATCTTCCCACAATTATGTCAGTTTATAACTTAATCAGATTTAATCTGCTTCCTGTAGCAGGCTTCAAGTGTCATGGAAGAGTAGCAAATTGTTAGTTATTAATCTGTTGCCATTTTGCTTTGACTACCGGAGTTGGGGAGAGGAGTTGGTGGGATTTTCTGCCTCATCTGTCAAAATAAGTTGCCTGACTGTGCGGGTTGCACACCCTGATTTAGGTGAAGTGTGGGGTGGGTTTCCACTCCGCTTCAAGAAGCAAAGTGTCAGGCCATTCCTGCTATTGAGTGTGAAGAAAACCTTCACTGGAAGCAAGATGATGCCAACAATTGCTATGACTGTTTAATGTGCTCAAACTAATGTACAATACTGTTAATAGGGAAGTTATAACAATTCTTCCTGAGTGCGGTGTGGGCCGGTAACTTAGTTACTTTAGTACAGAGCCTTCTGCTATTTAAAACATAGCTTTTAATTTTGTGATCTTGTTCCCAAAATAGTTGCCTTTGACTTGTCAGGTTTATCATCTCAAGAGACGTTAAGGGGTAATATAAATTAAGATCTTTTTGAAACTTATTAATCAAAGTACACATTTGTACGTATTGTAGCCTAAGTTGAACTTGGTCTGCCATTAATATTAAAATTCAGGTAATATTCTTGACCTTTCTTATTTGAAAGGAATGCAGTTCTATTCCTTTTAGAAATAATCGAGTTAAAAATCATTTTACAACTACAAAATTCTTATCCCAAAGAAGTTGAGGTAAGAGAAGGCACTGGTGATAAAGAATTAATATTTTCCCAGACTTGTAAAAAGATTTATTTAATCTAGTTCTGTTTGATTTGTGTCTTTATTTCTCAACAGCTTCTCCAGTAAAATCCACTTTTTTTTTTTCCAAAATAAATAGGGCCCCAGTTTCTAGGGGCTTTGTACTGCCATACAGTCTTATTCAGTAATGATTGGACCTGAGTGGATTCAATCAGAAATGGCAAATGAAACTTGATGAGAATACTCATTTTTATTGCAGTGATAATTCTGTACTCTTTAATGTAGATTACAGTTGCCACTAAATCTTAGAAATAAGTAAATTTGTATTATTGATAATTGTTAGTACCTGCTAAAAGAAATATCTCAAAGGATGTAATGCACCACAGCTTCTGTCTTGCTTTACAGCTTCTGAGATAGCTATATGCCATCCTGATCTCATTTAACATAAGTACTGAGGTTCTTGGTTTTTTGGGAGATGGCAAGGAATTGTGTTCCCTCTGCTCAGCAAGGTGAATCAAGATCAGAAGTTGGAAAGGTCTCTTCTTTCTTTCTTTCTTTCTTTCTTTCTTTCTTTCTTTCTTTCTTTCTTTCTTTCTTTCTTTCCTTCCTTCCTTCCTTCCTTCCTTCCTTCCTTTAGCTTGGAATACAGCTTCCAGAGCCTCCCAGGCAATATGGACTGGCCATGCTGGCTGAGGGAATTTGGAGAACTATAGTTCAAAACTGTAACTGTTCCAGGCTCAGAAACAGACATACCCCTCTATGAATGGAAGGTCTTGGGCTGCTTTCCAGAAGAGGAATTGTGTGTGTGTGTGTGTGTGTGTGTGCGCGCTGCAGAGTGTGCTGCATTCCCCAACACCACATTCTACCACACTGTTCCTCAGTTCTTCAAAACAGCTTTTCCAGGAACCCAGAAGCTGTAGCAGGAAGTAGGAATTCCTAAAAATCACATCATCATCCCCTCTTCCTGTTCAGTCTAAAAGCGATACTTTGCCTTAAAGAAGAAATGGCTGCTTTAGCACTAAAAACAGAACTGTTTCCTGGTAAAATTTTAGCAGTGCAGCAGTAGCAGGGATGTGGCTCTCTGTGGATTGGGAAGGATGCAACATGAGCCAGCAGCAGTTTGCCACCCCTGGTCTGAACTGAGCGGAAATGCACAGCTTACTATGATTTCTAAACCCTGGATCTTATTCCATCGTACTCTTTATAAGCCAGGATTCATAAGTTAAACCCAAAACCTGGTTTCCAATCTTGGCTTTTTTTAAAGGCACAACAGGCAGAATCCCAGGTTCAGACATCATGGTGAGCTTTCTTGGTTTGTTTAGTTTCTAGTGGGTAGGGGTGAGAGGGAGAAAATGGATTGTACAAATTACAGAATCATAGAGTTGGGAGAGACCATAACAGCCATCAAGTCCAACCCCCTGCCATGCAGGAACACACACTCAAAGCACCCCAACAAATGGCCATCCAGCCTCTGTTTAAAAACTTCCAAAGGTGACTCCATCACACTCTGAGGCAGCATATTCCACTGTCAAATGGCTTTTGCTGTCAGGAAGTTCTTCATGATGTTTAGATGAAATCTCGTTTCCTGTAGTTTGAATCCATTGCACCATGTCCTAGTCTCTGAAGCAGCAGAAAACAAGCTTGCTTCATCTTCAACATGACATCCCTTCAAATAGTTCAATGTGGCTATCATGTCACTTCATAATTTTCTTTTTGTCAGGCTAAACATACCTAGCTCCCTAAGCCACTCCTCATAGGGAATGGCTGCCAGATCCTTCACTATTTTGGTCACCCTCTGTGGACACATTCTAGCTTATCAGTACAGAACTTGTTTACAGTAAGCCAGAATTTATCACAGGACACAGTCTTTTCAACAAGGGTACCAAATGTCATAGAATCATAGAGCTGGAAGAGACCCCAGGGGCCATCCAGTCCAACCCCCTGCTATGCAGGAACACACATCAAAGCATTCCCGACAGATGGCCATCCAGCCTCTGCTTAAAAACCTCCAAAGAAGGAGACTTCCTCACACTCCGAGGCAGCGTATTCTACTGCCAGACAGCTCTGACTGTCAGGAGGTTCTTCCTGAGGTTCAAGTGGAATCTCCTTTCCTGCAGCTTGAATCCATTGCTCCTTACCCTAGTCTCTGGAGTAGCAGAGAACAAGCCTGCTCCCTCCTCAACATGACATCCCTTCAAATATTTAAACATGGCTATCACATCTCTTTTTAACCTTCTCTTCTACAGATTAAAGATACCCAGCTCCCTAAGTCGTTCTTCATAGGGCATAGCTTCCAGACCCTTCACCATTGTGGTCGCCCTCCTCTGGACACGTTCCAGCTTGTCAACATCCTTCTTGAATTGAGGTGCCCAGAACTGGACACAGTATTGCAAATGAGGCCTAACCAATGCAGAATAGAGTGGTACCATTACCTCCCTCAGTCTAGACACCATACTCCTATTGATGCAACCAAGAATTGTGTTGGCTTTCTTGGCTGCCGCATCACACTGCTGACTCATGTTCAGCTTGTGATCTACCAAGACTCCTAGATCCCTTTCACACATACTGCTATCCAGCCACATGTCCCCCATCCTATATTTGTGCCTTCCATTTTTTCTACCTAAGTGAAGGAGCTTACTTTTCTCTCTGTTGAAATTCATTTTGTTAGCTTTGGCCCAGCTCTCCAATCTGTCAGGGTCATTTTGAAATTTGATCCTGTCCCCTGGTGTATTAGCAACCCCTCCCAATTTGGTATCATCTGCAAATTTGATCAGCATGCCCTCCACTCCTTCATCCAAGTCATTGATGAAGATGTTAAATAGCACTGGGCCCAGGACAGAACCCTGTGGCACCCCACTAGTCACTTCTCTCCAGGATGAAAAGCAGCCATTAGTGAGCATGCTTTGGGTTCGGTCAGTCAACCAATTACAAATCCAACTAACAGTAGCCCTGTCCAGCCCGCATTTTACTAGCTTCTTTGTAAGAATGTCATGTGGAACTCTGTCAAAGGCCATACTGAGGTCAAGATATGCTACATCTGCAGCATTCCCTTCATCTATCAAGCCTGTAACTCTATCATAAAAAGAGATAAGATTAGTCTGGCATGACTTATTTCTGAGAAATCCATGCTGGCTTTTAATGATTACGGCATTGCTTTCTAAGTAATTACAAACTGACTGTTTAATGATCTGCTCTAGGATCTTTCCTGGAATTGATTTCAGGCTGACGAGGTGATAATTATTAGGGTCCTCTTTTTTCCCCTTCTTGAAGATGGGGACAACATTTGCCTTCCGCCAGTCTGCTGGGACTTCTGTTCTCTAAGAGTTCTGAAACGTTATTGAAAGTGGTTCAGAAATGACTTCTGCCAGTTCTTTTAATATCCTTGGATGTAATTCATCTGGCCCTGGGGACTTGAATTCATCTAATTTAGCCAGATATTCCTGTACTACTTCTCTACTTATTCTGTGCTGCATTTCCCCCCCTCTTCCTCACCTGCTCCCCACCACCCAGGTTGAGTACTTCTATCCTTCTGGGAGAAAATTGAGGCAAAGAAGATATTTTTTTTAATTTTATTAAAACATAAAACAAGGAACAATACCTATATATCTATATCAGTTGGTTTTCATAAAGATAGGAAGATCTAATAGAGCTTTAAATATAAACAATAAAACATAATACTCTTATAGTATATCATGCTATACTCTCAATATATACATAGTATATATACTATTTATCTTGGCATTCTTAGGATCCACCTACCCACTTCTTACTTCTTCATTCCAATTCCATTCATTCTTCTTCCTCACTAACTTCCTGACTAGTTGGCCTTGTATAATACATAGGATATATACCAGAGGATCTGTTCTCTTATTTATTTACATCAGGACTCTACTGATATGATCCCTTATATAACATTCAACTTTATCTTTATACAAAATGCTAATATCTTTATTTGTATCCATATCTAATATACTTAAGATATACATTAAGGTGTGCTTCCTTTCTTTTTTCTTTCATCATATCATTCCTCAATCCAAAAAGCTTGCTACCATTGAATCTCTCCATTTGTTTTCAAAAAATTGGATAAGAGGGTCCCATTTTTTAATAAATTTCTCAAGAGAGATTCCTCTTATTAATGTTGTCATCTTATCCATGATTGCCATGTCGTACAAACTTAATTCCCAGTTTTCTGCATCTGGTATCTCTGGATTTTTCCAATTTTTAGCAAAATTGATCCTTGCTGCGGCAGTCATATAGAATAAAATTTCATCATATTTTTTTTCCAATTCATTTTCTGGCATTCCCAACAGATATATCTGTGGTAACATACTAAATTGTAGTCCTAGAATTTTTTCTATCTTCATATTTATTTGTTTCCAATATTTTCTAGCTTTTGGGCATGTCCACCACATGTGATAAAACGTACCCTTTTCATTTTTACACTTCCAACATTTGTCAGACCATTTGTATATCTTTGCCAATCTCTCTGGGGGAAGGTACCACTGTAGATGCATTTTATAAACATTTTCTTTTAGATTCTGGCATGCTGTATATTTTGTTCTTTTCTTCCAGGTCTTTTCCCAATTTGTTAATTCGATTGAATGGCCTAGATTTTGTGCCCATCTTATCACTGACTCTTTGATGACCTCTTCTTCCCTATCCCATTTTAACAAAGTTTTATATATTTCAGATATTATCTGGGATTTTTTCTCCAATAGCAATTGATCAGAAGTCGTCTTTTCTATTTGAAAACCATTTATTCTCAATTCCATTTTTATTTTTTCATTTAATTGTCTATGTAGTAACCAATGGCAATTGATGCCTTCCTTTCCTAATTCTTCATGTGATTTTATCTTGATCGAGCCATCATAGATTTTTATTAAATCCTTATATGTTAGCCATCTATTTTGTAGTATATTTTCTCTCTTGTAAAATGCTTCTTGCGGCGACAACCACAGTGGAGTTTTTGGATATATTCTTAATCTGTATTTTTTCCAAGTCTTTAATATTGGTCGACGTATGAAATGATTGTTAAATTCACTATGAATTGTATCTTTATTGTATCCAATATAAGCATGCCAAAGAGGAGGCAAAGAAGATATTGAGTAGTTCTGCCTTCTCTCTCCCCCTTGGCCCCCCGTTATTAATTGGTCACCTTCTCCACACAGTGATCCTATCATTTTCTTGTTTTTCCTTTTGCTGCGGACATATCTAAAACAGCCCTTTTTATTGTTTTTGATGTCTCTGGCAAGCCTGAGTTCATTCTGCGCTTTAGCTTTTCTGACCTTGTCCCTACAATCTCCTGGCTATTTGCTTGGATTCCTCTTTGGTGCTTTCACCATTTTCGCATTTCCTGTACGTGTTTCTTTTAAGACTTAGCTCAGCTGAGAGTTCTTTCGTCAACCGTTCCGGTTTCTTTAGACACCTGCCATTTTTTCTCCTTATTGGAACAGTTTTCAATTGTGCCTTCAGTATCTCACTTTTAAGAAACTCCCATCCGTCATGAACTCCTTTCTCTTTTAGCATTCTTGACCACAGGATTTCAGCAAGCAACTCCCTAAGTTTAGAGAAATCAGCTTTCTTAAAGTTTAGGATGCATGTCTGGCTACACTTGGCTTCTCCTTCCCACTGAATGACAAACTCCAAAAGAGCATGGTTACTCCCTCCTAAGGATCCTACCACCTCCACCTCATCAACTAGGTCATCCCTGTTGGTCAGGATCAGATCTAAAATAGCCGATCCCCTTGTCGCCTCTTCTACCTTCTGGACCATGAAATTGTCTGCAAGCGGGGAACCTTTGGACCTTGCAGTCTTTGCAGAATTTGACTGCCAACAAATATCAGGATAATTGAAATCTCTGTGAAAGTGAAATGTCTTCCAAACAGTTTTCAAAACTCTTGAGTGACTGCGGTTGCTGCTGTCTGATTTTGCCACCTATGTTGCCTTTTCATTCCTGTGCATTATTAGCTTTATTGAGTGTGTGGCTTTACTGTGTATTGTAGTTCTCAGTCTTTGTAGTTAACTACTTAGTGGGTCCATAATGCAAAAGACAGATTGGAAATGGTTTAATAAGCTATTTCATTTTTCCATGCAGAGCTCAGCACCAGTATATTGTGTGTGTTTCTTTCTGTAGGTATCAGAACTGATACAGGCCGATAGATGCCTGGAATGGAGACAAAAGAAGCATTTTTATGGGATGGATTTTTTGGAATCTCATGCATCCCTTTTTCATGCTATTCAGTCCATTGTAAAACCTTGGAGAAAGACTGCAGAATATGATAAGGCCAAACACTTGGAGGTCAAGAAATCTAATGGTATTTCCTTTGTTAGAGATGAAGAGGAAGATGTTGTAAAAGAATATTTCAGTTCACTGAAAGACAGAAAAGAAGACAGAGGCAGCTGCACACGCTTGCGTTCTAAATCCATCTGTAGATCTCTACACTCCAAACATCTGCTTGTGTCAAAAAGTAAAAGCGTTATTTTCAGAAAGCAACAGAAACCTGATCATGAAGAGTTGCCACCAGCATGCTTGTTCCCTTACCTGGTTTTGATTAAGAATTGTGTTCCCTTGCCACTCTCCATCACCCAAAGACTATGTCTCTCAGGAGAGATACTGTGCAGGACTCAATATTTTACATGCAAGCCGAGAAAGAAGAAAGAAGTAACTCTGCCTGAATCAGAAGAAAGTCCTATTCCTAAAGTGCAGACAAAAACAGGTTGGCAGATACAAGTAGGAATAAGTAAACATTTTAGAGTCCAGAACCACTCACAGCCCAGCTTAGGCCATTTCCGCACTAGACTGTTCTAGCACTATTATTCCACTTTCAACATCGTCTGGAATCCTGGGGTTTGCAGTTTCGGGAGGGGCCGTCTGGCCCCTCCTGAAAATGCAAACCCCAGGATTCCAGAGGATGTTGAAAGTGGAATAATAGTGCTAGAACAGTCTAGTGCGGAAATGGCCTAAGCTGGGCTGTAGTCAGTGTGACTACTAAGTGAAAATATTATGTTTAAGTCATTCATAGTTAATGACTAAAAAAAAAATGAATACAGGGCTGTAAGCCAACCAAGAAGGCCCATTTGAAGTCAGTGAAACTCACTTCTGCAGGAACAGGTTTAAGAATGTGATGTGCAAGAGCAAAAAGCTTAAACCAAAGGAATAGTTCCCAACCAGAACAGCTGTGCTGCATGAAGAAATTGGGCCATACTTTGTAATTTATAAAGTTATGCATTACATTAATGTCAGAGGAGGCAAATCTGCCACAGTCAGGAGTTGGACTTAGGCCATTTCTGCACTACACGAATATAGTGCTATTATTCCACTTCCAACATCCTATGGAATCCTAGGGTTTGCAGTTTAGGGAGGAGCATCTATGGCCTCAGTAAACTCAGTGGTGGAGGTTGGAGTGGGGGGAGGTGAGCATGGCTGCAGTGTGTGGGGGCGGGGCTATGGGCTAGGACGCCCCAAATATATTGCCACCCAGGGTGAATTGCCCCTCCCATCCTTACGAGACTGAGTAAACTACAAACAGCAGAATTCCATAGGATGTTGAAAGTGTAGTGTAGTGCAGAAATGGCCTAAGTGATGGGCAGTCTGACCCATAATCCCTTTCAGACAATGCATTTGTTATGCACTGCAGATAACTTTTTAGCCATCAGGTTTGGTACCTATAAATGGAAAGCGGTGTGTAAGAAGGAATGGGGAACCTTTGTCCTTCTAGATGTTGCTGGATTACATGTCCCATCATGCTTCACTGTCAGTTGTGCTGACTAGGGCTGATAATATCAAGAGGGCCATGTGCTGGCAACCCCGGTGTAAAGCTCAGTAAATGAAGAGAGAGGGTGTGGAAATTTGTGACGTTACTCACATTTTCTTCCATACATGATAGTAAACATCGTTCAACATTATGTTACTCATAGTTTCTTCTGTATAAGTTGCAGCATCATTTTCATTGGAAATGGTCTCTCTTATCAGGGCACATCTACAAGAAAATGGGATAGCATTGCTAAACTTCAGTTCATAACACATGCATGTGATCATAATAATGGATTATTGTCATCTCACAACTATGTGGATGTGGTTGCTAATGTAAAGTAGCCACTATAATATGAAATTTGGTGGGAGAGACAGCCTGGTGATTAGTTTATGTGAATGTTCTAGATTGGCAATAGACTGAGGTGAACAAAGTATAGTCCTGGGACTGAGTTTGTCTTCCTCCAAGTCTAAGTTTGCACCCAAACACTGTCCTTTTCTTGGCAAAAGGGGTGAATTGCCTTCTCAGAAGCTTCTGGGAATGACCATTCACCATGTAAATAGATTGCAGAAGGGCCCTGGACTTTTAGAAAAAACCTGTTCTTCAAAACCATTAAGTTAACTCTTGTCATTCCTTGTTTTATGGTTGGTTGGGGAGGGATTTTCAGAGTCTGTACAGATCCCCATGGGTCCCAGTGATAGAAAACTCCCCCCCCGATCCACTGTAGATGCCCGCCTCTAGCACTGACCCATTTTCAGATTGTAACTGGCCATGGTAAGTCACAATTTGAATATGGGTCTAGTCAAGTGGGCAATCTATAGTACTCCAAATGATGCTAGACCACAGTTCGCATCAGCCCTAACCGATATAGCCAGTGATGAGAAATGCGAAGAGTTGCAGTCCACCCAAATGTAGAGGATGGTAATTTGCCCACTGCTGGTTTAAGGCAACCTACATTTTGGGGGCTTTCCAAAAGACAGTGAACTGCAGTTGATTTACCTGTGCACTATGGCATGTCCCCAGTTCTATACCCACCGACCTGCAGAATTGTTTTGACCCTCTTAATAGTACTAATGATCAAAGTTGGAAAAATTACTGGGGCCATGATGCTTGGGATATTGTGGAAACTGCAGGTCTAAAAATGTAACTTCCTCAAGCTCTGAAGTTCACCAAATTTCAGCTTCTCTGTACTTAGACTGCTCCTGTTCATATGTTTTTGTGGAAGCAAATATTCACATATATGTTGTTGTCTTATGTTGTGTGTCTGTTCACTCAACAGTAGTGTGTAATAGCTAAATGTGCTTTACTGTGTTAGGCTTTAAAGCATGGTTCCATTTGAAAGCTCCAATGGGACCCTGTGTGCTTGACTTTCAGCCGTTCCTAAGCCTTTGAGCAAGCTGCTATACTACACTGTTTTAATTGGCTGTCTTGAAAGTGTGCTTAAAGTGTTCCATACTTGAAAAGGAAACAATGCATGTTGACATTCTTTTTATAGCTATATTATAGTATGTTTCCCATTTTTTGCCCCATTTACATTGCACCCAGAGCAGGTGCTCCTCTTTCCCCCTTTCTAAGACTGCCACTGAATGCGGTCTCTCTCTCTCACTCTCACCACCAGAATATCCCTGAATACCATTTCTTCTCTCCCCCACCATTAGGTTGTTTTTCTAAAAAAATCATTTGTATCTCATGTTTTGTCTGGGGTTTTTTTTTTGTTTGCTTTTCAGAGGAAAAATACATCACTTTTGACAGCTTGAAGGATCTACAATGGAAGTTATTTAAAGGTCTGGTAAAAAGAAAACCCAAAACTGTTGGAATGTGGAGGGAAGCATCATACAGTTTTGGGATTAAATTTGTAGCTTCTGTCGAAAAAGGAGAATACATCCTCCCCTTGATCCCTAAGGACTGGCTAATCGATGACTCTCTCAAGTTTTCAAAGAACATGACACACCTGCTTCTCCAGTATGATCCACACTCATGAATGGAAAGGCAGTATCTGAAGTTCTGGAGAAAATCCATCTAAAATGCATTGAACAGCACACAGTTGTTCACACATAATTAGTATAATGCTAATAGTACAAAGCAGCTGGGTCTCTTTTGTCATCTATCCAGAACACGTGAATAGCGTTCATGGTGGTCCGAAGTACGCAGGGAAGCCATCTGGGCACAGATACCAAGGCTTGCAGAAATATATCTCCAACAATGTCTAATGCTGGTAGAAGAGTATTCCACATAGTGCGGGTCATCCCATTTGATGGTCAGCAATAAAATGCAGAGCAGACCTCATGAAAATATAGACCCACCAGTACGTTCTCCTGTTCTAAATTGCACTTGAGCTGTCTAAACACTGTGCCACTTTGGCTCTCAAACAGGCCTGTACAGAAGAAGGTTCTCTTGCTGATATATATGTCCTCCAGGAAAGCAAGGGAATGGGGGAGGAAAAGGTGGGGGGAGGCAAGCACATGCCTCAAAAATAATCAGATTAGCAAAGGTCAAACCCACGAATGTGGAGGGAGGGCTGTAGATAAATGGGGGGAGAGAGAGAGAGAGAGATGCATTATATCACAGACACTGCCCTGAGAGGCCAGAATGGGCCCATCCTTGCTTTCCTTATATGAATAAATCAAAACGTTTTTACACTGTTAGGCTTTCACAAATTCTGATTCAGGGTGGGTTTTTAATGCTATGTGGTGCTATTTTTAAGTTTGTAAAAAGTCTCCTTGATGAATTTTAATATTTTTAGTATCTAATGTTTTAACTTTATAAATTGTTTGATTTTAAAATCTTACATTTATACTTTTATTAATGCTTTTGTTTACTGTTTAATTTGTATTAAATATGTTGTTAGCTGCCTTGAGTCTCATGATGAGGAGAAAGGCGGGATATAAACGAATAAAATAATCATGATCATCACCAATATAATTCCACTTTAACTGCCATGGCTACATCCTGTAGGATCCTGGGATTTGTTTGGGTGTGTTCTCTGGCAAAGAATTCTAGGTTTCCCTCCATAAATTGCAAATCCTAGGACTCCATAGGATGGAACCATGGCAGTTAAACCAGAATTAGGGTATTACTATAGTAACTATGTAATTTGAAGGTGGCCAAATGTGGAATTCTCCGTGTTTGGCATCACAATTAAACTAGGTCTATATTTATTTTAAGGGTTTCTAATGGCAAAGAACTAGACACATCTAGAAATACAGTTTATTGTAAAAGTTATGATCTACAAGTCTGCATGATTTGATTCCAGCTTAATTGAAAAATCCCATTCTCTCTTATTAGCCTTCCCAGATTTTGGGGCCCTCAGAGGAGCCCCTTCTCTTAGTTCCACCACCCCCAGGAGCACATTTGGTGGGAATGTGAGAGAGATTTCTTGGTGAAGTGCCGTGGCTATGGCGATGGCACTCTCTTCCAAGGAAAGATAGGGTCTTTTAAAATTGTGTTCAAAACTCTGTTTTTATAATTAAACTTGCTTTGTTTTTAATTGTATTCTTCTTTTATCTAACATTACTACCTTGGGAGCTGTCTTGAGCTCCATTTTTTTGAAAGGAAGGCAGGATATTAAATGAATTAAAATAAATAAATTAACCAAGTGTCCAGTCTCCTGTCCCGCCCCAGTTCCCACATGGTAATATGTAGCTGCTGCCATCTAGTGATCATAGTTTATTTGTATAAATAAAGTTAAATTTCTCTGTTTCTACACCCTGGAAAGATGGCTGAATGGATTTTCATCAAATCTGGAGAGTATGTTTAGGATAGACTGACTTAAAATAAATGCTGTGCGGTGTACATTAAATTCATTTTTGGTACGGGGACACCCCACTTATCTTTTTCATTGGATTTTACCAAAATTGGAGTGTTACTTTGAGATGATCTTCACATATTATAGGCTATATAGCATACACAGATTTCACTCCCAATTTTTTTTTATTCACACAGAACAGAAACCCTAGGACTGTTTTTAAGGAGTTTCTAACTTTTCAATGCTTAACATTGGGAGGCAGGTTGTTACTAATTTTGCCTACTTTCAGATTCTTTTTAGAAAACAAAACACAAAACATGTTACATTAAAATAACAAGCAACTGAAGCAGGAAAATATGCGCCTACCATGATAGCAGCAATAAAATTTAAAAAATGAAATATTATAAAATAGAGTAATTAAAAATGCAAATCATGTAACAAACCAAGGAACATATATGTAAGACCCTAGAAAGTGAATGCAAAGGTGCCTAGAAGATTTAATACCTCTGCCCCTGTGCTATACAATGTTAAAAGAAGAAGCTGTGAGCATATGTTAGATGATATGGAATCATACACTTAATAGACTTGAAAGAAAATGCAAAACATTTATCTAGCAAGCTTGAAGTACAGAGGACAAACTACAGAGAATCTCCTGATGTAAAAATTGGCATTAAGTGTGAATAATGAGGTAGTCACATTTGCTGATAATAAATTCTTCAGGGTAATAAAAACAAATACAGTTTGTAAAGGGTTCCAAAAGGATCTCCGTAAACTTGAAGAATAGGTTTTAAAGCGGTAAATGAAAATTCAATGAAAACAAGTGTAAAGTGTTACATGTTGGGACAAAATATCCCAACTTCATATATATACCAGTGAGATTGGAGCTGGCAGCAACTGACCAAGAGATCTAGGAGTCATAGTTGATACCTCTATGGAGATGTTAAATGCATAGCAACTGGAAAAAAGGACAGATTCCAAGTTGGGTATAATTAAGAAATGAATCAGAAAATAGCCAGTATACTATTACCCCTATATAAATCCATGGTGTGACTGCACCTGGAATATTGTTCTGGTCACTACACTTAAGAATATTGTAGAGATGAAAAAGGTGCAGAAAAAAAGCAACTAAAATGAGCCAAGAACTGAAGCAACTCACTTATGGGAAGAGATTGCAAACTTTGGGGCTATTTAGCTTGGAAGAAGTCAAGCTAGAGGAAACATGTTACAAATAAATAAAATTATATATCTGTTGAGGGGGTGTGTGTGTGTGA
The DNA here is from genome assembly GCA_948472985.1 of Iguana delicatissima. Lineage (NCBI taxonomy): Eukaryota > Metazoa > Chordata > Lepidosauria > Squamata > Iguanidae > Iguana > Iguana delicatissima. The sequence continues at coordinate 165,010 of CAOKZL010000764.1, forward strand.
CCAAAATGGTGAAGGGTCTGGAAACTATGTCCTATGAGAGTGAATTAGTGAACTAGGTATGTTTAGCCTGATGAAAAGAAGGTTAAGCAATGACATGATAGCCATGTTTAAATTTTTGAAAGAATGTCATGTTGAAGATGGAGCAAGCTTGTTTTCTGCTGCTCCAGAGACTAGGGCATGGAGCAATGGATTCAAATGAAAGGGGGGGAGATTTCACCTAAACATCATGAAGAACTTCCTGACAGTATGAGCTCTCTGACAGTGGAATATGCTTCCTCGGAATGTGGTGGAGTCATCTTCTTTGGAAGTTTTTAATGGATGGCTGGATGGCCATTTGCTGAGGTGCGCTGAGTCTGTGTTGAATCTGAGCTGAGTCTGTGTTCCTGCATGGGGGGGGGGAGTTGGACTCCATGGCCCTTGTGGTCTCTTCCAGCTCTATGATTCTATGAATCTTGGAGGTCCATTTTACCTGATCATTTTGGGGCATGGGGGAGGACCTCAGCCCTTCTGTACCTAGTCTTGCGGGGACTCAAGTCCCCTTGCCCCAGCCCTTGTTCCAGGCTCCATGATATGGAGAATTGTGTGACAGCCAAAGGGGGATGCCTGTTCTCTGAAGGGCAACCAAGATTGATATAAACTGTGAAGAAAGTTTCAGCACCCAGAGAGATAGGCAATCATCTTTCAGAGCACTTGAAACTGACGAGTTCTTGACAATAATTAATGACCCTCCCAAGCAATATTGAGTACTACAGCTAGTATACAAATAATAGTTGAATGTCCTGCTGTTAATAATCACTCCAGAGCTAGATTATTAAAAGAACTGGAGCTGTCTCTTATGTACATTTTGAAGTAATGAGCTTGGTGAAAATATTGCGTGTATTTTGGAAGTGAGGGGTGGCCTATGCTTTGTGTTTCCTACCTTCATGACAGCATGTAATAATCTTGTTACTAGAAAAATAAAAAAACATATATTGCATCTAGAGCCATTTCAGTATTTAAAACTTTAATATCTTACTGTGATCAAATATGGTCCATTACATCCTTTACTATACCAGTGAATACCAGGTACAGTAGGCTATATTTCAGAGGAAGGAACTGACAAAACCATCTATGATTATTCCTTGCCCAAGAAAATGTTATGAAATTCATGAGGTTGCCATAAGGCAACAGGCAATTTGAAGGTGTGTGTGCGTGCACACACACATGTATTATAAGTACGTAAGAAAAAACATGCAGTTATTTCCTCCCCTCCCCTCCCTTCTCACTGCCAAAGTGTTCCTGCCTAAAGTAATAATCTACATGGTAAACCAAAAAAGTAAAAGAACAACAGCCCAAGGACAAATACAATAAACAGGCCAACGTCTAAACCTACACATTTAACACAACAAGTGCAGAACAACTGAGTGTCTTTCACACATGCTACAGGTTCTGATGAGTCAAATACATCTTTGATCAGTGGCAACTGTATGACCTTGCTCCTATCAAGAGTTTGGACTACAGAAGGGCTGCAGGTTGTGGTTGTACTCAGCCTGATTTTGTGCTGTTGTGGGACCCTGCCTTGTCCCTAAATCTACTGGAGTCAGTGATGTAAACATACCTACCGACAGCAAAAGACAGGCAGCAAAAGAGGTTTCAAACCCTCTCAGAGGTTTGAATCTTCTGGAGCCCTAATCCATCACTCAGAACACTAGATCATGCTGGATTATGCGACCCAAGCCTCAAGACCCTTTTTTTTGAAAGCCCAGAACCCCTCAGACCTACACATTCGTTTCTCAAAAATGAGGCTTGCTGCTGAAAAAAACCTCCAGAACATCATTTCTCCACTAAAGCAAAGTGTGCCCTTGTTCTATCCTAAGCTGCTTTTATTTTTTAAAGCAGCCATTGTGTTTTTCCAAACCAGAAGCGACAGGCTGCTCGCTTCCAGGTTTGGGGGGGCTGGTTGGCTTGGCCCCTAGAAGGTCCCAAGGCTTGGGAAATAGTCCCTGGGATGTGCTCATGCCTGGCTTAACTCTCTTTAACTTGTGCACTTTTCATACTAAGGAGCAAGCTGAACGTTGTGGTAGGAGAAGAAGCTAAATGAGAAGGATGATGCCTGAATGACCCTTACCACTGCTGAGTTGTTAAAGGGGCTGAGACTGTGTGGCCCTACAAATAATGAACTGCAGCTTCCAACATCCTTTGACTATGCTGGCTGTGCTGACAGGAGTTGCCATCCTTCTACCTCTGGAAGGCCATACTTGGCCTGAGACTTGAGAATTAAGCAGACAAGTATGAACTCTGGACGACTCAAGTTTTCACAGCCCATCTTGACAATGGTTACAACTCTCCCTATGCTTTGGGGCAACAGGACAAATTTCCATGGGCAAGCTGATAGTAATAGATAGGGTTGCCAGTTCAGGATCATCAAAACCTGAGACCTGGGGTGGCCTCTTGATGTCATTAATCATTATGCATTAAGTACAAACTACAGTTGTTCACAAATTGTCATTCAAACACATGTATTACCTCATATCTTCCTGCTTGGAAATTAAGACAAAAATCTTAGCTAAGGGACTGTTCCCAAATCAAGGTGAAGTGAGAGGAGTACTCTTTCTCATTTACTAGGGAAAAATAACATTTAATCTAGCCTAATCTAACCAGCACAGTCTAGTGGTTTGAGCATTGGATTATGACTCTGGAGATCAGGGTCTGAATCCCTGCTTAGCCATGAAAGCCATGGCAAGTCACACTCTCCTACCTTCAGAGGAAAGTAAAGGTATCCCCTTCCCTGAACAAATCTTGCTAAGCAAACCCCACGATAGTGTCCCTGTAAGTCTGAAATGATTTGAAGGCACACAGCAACAAACTTGCTTCTAGCCAGAAAGCCGATGCATAGGAGGACAAGCCCTGGCATCACAACAACCAGGAGGAAAGAAGAAAGTAATGAAATAACTACATAGACCCTAGAGAGTGTCTGCAAGCTGAAACAACAAATCGATGAAGCCTTAGACATTGTAGCAAGCTGCTGCTCTTCCAGCTGAGCCAGAGATTTACGCATTTCCTCCGGGCTGCAGCTGAACCCACCAAAATTGGAGAATTTGCATCCTCATCTCCTGCCCATGAAAAATGGAGATTCAGGGCCAAACCCTGGCAACTCAGATGAAACATTATTGCAACCACACCTATTTATGTAGCACCTGCTGCATCTGTGGCATGGTGTGTCCCCGCCAGAACTTGAAAATAAAGCCTTTTGGACTACACCTTCCATAACCTCCCAGCCAGCACAGCCAATTTGACTTTTAATCCAAAGAAAGCAACTTTCCCATGCTTCGGTCCTAAAAGCATTTATTGTTGCACCACTGATCTCAGAAATCATACTTGTGTGTATGACGCATATTCAGGACCCCAGGCACTACTGTGACTCATAGGAATTAATCTGACATGATCATCTGTGTTTTACATTGTTTTTGAACCACAGGAGACTCATACATGTGCTCAGAATATACGTTTGGAAATCATAACATAATTTTTAAATTATTATTGGAAATCTATTTTGACTGACAAAAAGTGAGCGCAGGTTGAGCAGCCCTTATCCAGAAATCCAAAATCTAAAATACTCCAAAATTGTTCAAATAGGTGTCTGAGGCCATTTCCACACTACACTGCTATTATTCCACATTCCACAGTGGTATTATTCCATTTTCAACATCCTATGGAGTTCTGGGATTTGTAGTTTACTGAGGCCAAAGAGCTCTTTGGCTGGGAATTCTAAATACCTCTCCCTAAACCACAAACCCTAGGATGCCACAGGAAGTTGAAAGTGGAATAACAGCACTATAACTGTGTAGAGCGGAAATGCCCTGAGACAGTGACACTTTTGCTTTTTGATGATTAAATGTACACAAACTTTGTTTCATGAACAAGGTTTTCATTTTGCACTGATCACAAAACAAAACAAAAAAAATAGAAATTAACTAGCAGGCAAGGCATCGATTTAAACAAAATAAATTTATGCTTTAAAATTACAAACTCATTATGTTGAATTCAGTCATGTGTATATAATATATTAAAGTCTAGAAAGTACAGTTCCTATAACTGTTGCTTTTGTGCTCTTCTGTTAAAATACTTTCTGCTCTTAGATTTAAATTCTGGGTTGCTTACAAATTTTGTATTTCAGCCAACATTTCTTCTTCTTGCTTGTAATCAAACTACCAACAACTGACCTTTCCTACTTTATTTTTTTTTTAACCAAGCATACACATACATAACCCAAGTGGAACAGGTTTCTATGAACTTAATTCTTGTGCAACTGGTCCAAGCACAGGGCTGGCCCTACCATTGAGCCAAGTGAGGCAGCCATCTGAAGCAATAAATGCTGAGAAAGAGGGAGTGGTGGGCCAAGTGATGTAAGGATGCGGTTTGCGTGTCTTGTGTACACTAACTGACTGGTGCCCAAGAGGGCAACTGAAGAACAATTCTTGAAGGGATGTTCTCTGTCCAGGTGGATTTCAGAAAGGGCAGCAAGGAATCTCTGGATGCCTGTTCTCAAAGATCAACAGTTCTAACTGATACAGTAGTATCTGAAATTTTGCCAAGAGGGAAATGAAATGCCCCTTCAAAGAGCAAAGAAGAGGAGGAAATACAGTCCTGCTGTAAAGGAAAGTCCACTGGAGTAAAAATCAGACCCATTAACCTGAATGTATTAATTGTGTTCTTAATGCAACAATCTAGAGAAAAAGAGAAACCACACAGGAGCAAGATGTAGAAGCCTTCGTTTAGTTTGTGGTTTGCACGATTGAGAACTTCTTGGCTTCAGAAGAAAGAACAGGAAATAGTATATGAAGGGGAAGAAAAATTGGCCAGGGCAAGTAGATAGCAACATTCCAATTAACAATGTTCACTTTCTCAAACCTTAGGTAAAATATAATAATTCATCTGCCATGTAACACTGTAAGTTTGCAAATGCAAATATGTAATTCTATAATCTATGATATAATTGTATTATTGATCCTATAGTGTGATTGTGTTTAATTAAAATCCTAATTTACTACATCAGTCCAGGGCCTTCCAGTGCAGTAGGATATTGAACTAAGTCTAAGGAATCAACTGTGTCCGCTTGTGGTTATTTCAGAAGCAGCAGTTTCTGCAACTCACATCAGCTGCAGCCAGTATAAACAATGGTGAGCCAGGACAGGAGTTATAGTCCAAGAACAATTGAAGGAACACACATTTCCAACACCCTATGAAAATTGGGCAAGTATGATTGGAACTGTGGTTGATGGACTTGTCAGTGGACTTTTTTAAAAAAATGAGGGAAGGCTCAAACAGTTTTGAGAGGCTTCAGGAGCTGCACCTTGGACTTCCAAAAGCTGCATGCAACCCATGGGCTGCACGTTTCCCACCCCTGGTATAGAATAACTCAATAACTCAAGTTATTTGCAGCAGAGAAGAAGGGATAGAGATCTAGGAGGCAGAAACAGGTCTCTCATCTCCTGGGCCCAGGGTGGAGAAATATGTAGCCTACTAGATAGTGTTGGATTCTCTTTTTGGGAGCCAGTGTGGTGTAGTGCTATAAGTGCTGGACTACCCCAGAGACCAGGGTTCAAATCCCTACTTGACCATGAAAACCCACTGGGTAGCCTTGAGCAAGTCACACTGTCTCAGCTTAAGAGGAAGACAAAGGCAAAACCCTCTGAACCAATCTTGCCAAGAAAATACATGACAGGGTCACCTTAGGGTCACCATAAGTTGGAAATGACTTGAAGGCACACAACAGCAATAAAGGTGTTGTTGGACTGCAACACACATCAGCCTGCTAGCTGTAAACAATGATGAGGGAAGACAGGGATTTTAGTACAATGTCTGGAGGAGCCTGTGTTTCTCATCTGCTCTCTGGGTGGCCCCAATGTTTAACATACTTGCAGGCTGAGAGGGGATGCCAAGGAAGGATGGGGAAAAATCAGGCTTGACTGAACTTTACAGAAGTAGGGGCTGTGGCTGGTGGCTGGCAGGGCTACACACCAGCAGTGAGGAAGCATCTTGTCACTTTTTCTTGTTGTTGTTGTGTGCCATCAAATTGTTTCCGACTTATGGCAACCCTATCATGAGTTTTTCTGGGACTGAGAGCGTATAACATGCCCAAAGCCATCCAGTTGGTTTCCATGGCCAAGCAGGGATACAAACCCTGGATTCCAGGGTCATAGTTGATTGCTCAAACCACTAAATCATGCTGGCTCTAGTCACTTTCTCTACCAAACCTTTGTCTTTCTGAAACCCATTTTTCTCTCTGCCCAAAAGTTTGCCAGTAGAAGGAGAAACTGATTTCTTTCTCTCACCAGAAGCCTTCGCTGCATGTTCACAGTGAGCTTTTCAAGCAGTTTTATAAATTCAGGTGCAAAGCTTCAGGAAACCTAACAGAAGCCAGTTGCCACACCAGTTCTATGCACTTAAAGCTCCATAAAACCCTGCACAAAAAAACTGTTCTTTTAATCAAATCAGTATGGTTTACTTCTGTTCTGTCTTTTCACTGAAAATGAGAAAAATACAGATAAAAACAAAATAAGATAAATACAGATGAAAACAACAAAAATGTAATTTAAACATCAAAAGTTCACTTGCTGAAAAGACATCAAACAAAAACAGGAGGAAGAGGAGGAGGAGGAAAAATAACATCATCATCATCATCATCATCATCATCATCATCATCATCATCATAGCAGCAGCAGCAGCAGCACCGAGATGAAAACTCCATTTCAGTTGAGTTGGCTCTAATGCCTCATAGTGACCTGAATAAAAATGTCGTTGCCTGACACATTGCTATGGTATGATTATGAATTCTGAAGGTGGCCCTTATTTGGTAAAACAGATAGAGCTTCTACAAGGCAAATCCAGGCCGGCTATACTACCCATAAGCTTCATAACAGAGCAGGATGGATCAGAAGATAAATACTGCACAGCTTAGATAGCATTCTGCTCAGTCATTCACAACCCTACGTTAGTGTGTAAGCACTCTGTGTCATGGCATTTAAAAAGCATATTTTATTGGAAAATAAAGCTCCCTGCTCCACTTCCATTTGGCAAGAGCAGCTAGCTTCAAATATTATTTTATGCTGAGGTGCAGACATTGGAAACTGAAAATGCTTTAAGTGTTATATTCCCTAAACTTCAGTCTAATCCCTGAAGTAATATGCACAGTTCATTCTCATATCTCCTCTTGCAGTACGGTTTGGAAGCTGGAGACACCACATGGTGTGAAGTTGCTGTCAGTAGGAGTGCTGCAAGACAACACTGTTGATGGCTGGTTGGCCATCATATTGAAGGGGTTAAATCCAATGCCACTTGAATAGGAAAAATAAGCGAATTGAATTGTGCCTCTGAGTAAATTGCAGATGTCTTTGTCTTATCTCAAATTTTAGGAATGGCCTTGCAACACTGAAAGGTCTGGGAACTAAATGGGAGTAGGCATACTCCCTCATTTTGACTACATGCATCATTTTGTATCATTTTCTAACTAACTCTTTGTTCATCCCTGTGCCAGTCAATGATGTAATGGAAAAGTTAACTAAAGATCTTTTTCTTCAGTGATGGGCGGGCTAAATAAATGATTGATTGCTGACATAGAAGGCAAAAGGTATATAGTGATGCTACCTCAATTAATTGACACAACAGTTCTGGGATAACTGTTGTCCTTGCGCAAGTGAATTGTTAAACAATAAAATGGCTTTTTGATTTTTCCCTGGAAACCTGGTCTTCGTCTCTTTCCTGGCCACAACAATATAATTTGTCTTGGCTGGAAAATGAACCCAAAAAATGACGTGCAGGGAACAACCTGACCAGACCTGAGACCTCCTCAATTGGTAGGGCTGAGATGGAATGCTGTGTCTTCATCCTAACCCCTTCACTTCTTTAAATGCGGTGCTTATGTTGTTATTGTGTGCCTTCAAGTTGTCTCTAACTTATGGAGACCCTAAGGCTACCCTATCATGGCATTTTCTGGGGCTGGGAGTGTGTGACCCAGTGGGTTTCCATGGCTGAGCAGGGAATCAAACCCTGGTCTTCATGGTCATAGTCCAGCACTCAAATCACTCCATCCCACTGGCTCTTGAAATGCCCATCCCCAGGCTATTATCCTGAAAGCTTGGGCACATGATAACAAACAATACAACTCAACTAATGGCTGCTCCATTTCAAAAGCAGCTTTAAAAACCAATTAAATCTCAGAGTGAAACAACAGATCAGACTGAAAATTAAAAGAACTCCAGATGATAATTATATATTCCACTGAATCTCTAACAGGATAGCCAACCAACCATGTATATACTACATTGTCAGATTTAACTCTCTCTGAAGATTCTTATCAACTCTAACCTGGACTGCTTTTTTTTCTACTCCCTATATCCCATTTGCAAGGGTACTTCTGTAATAAGCCACCTCATTTGCAAAATAAGGGAACAGAATGGCACAGATAAGTGGAAGGAGAGAAGTTTTAGTTTTCACTCTCCATGACACTTTGGTTGTCTACTGTAGTTTCTGCCACTACTCCTCCAGTCTTTGTATTCCTTGTTCACTCACAACAATTTCTTTTCAATAAAATAAAGCCTGTTTGTGTTACGGAGAAAAGTCCAGGAATGCTTTTCGGACAATGCCAATATTGTAAGCTTCGAATATCCCATCTGTCACCTCCCAATATGAGTGTAGTGTAATGTAACATAATATATTTCATACAAAGGGGAATTTGTAGCCAACATATAAATCATGACTGTGGGGGCAGTTAGGTCAGGGGAATGCAAGTGGCTGGATATGGTTTGTCCAATTTCTGGAAAAATGTTGCAGGTCTTGAACTTGTCAATAAGTAAGCAGAAATACAATTTCACTTTGTGATATGTCCTAAAGTGCTGCATGGAAATGAATGCAAATACACTCTCTCTCTCTCTCTCTCTCTCTCTCTCTCTCTCTCTCTATATATATGATGTGTGCATGTGTGTGTGTGTGTGTGTGTGTGTGTGTGTGTGTGTATGTATATGATAGATAGTTATATGCATAAATGCATACACATACATAAGTGGGGGAAAGAGAAACAAAGAGAGCTCAGGGCTGAACCTTTTATCTGGACAACAGTGCCTTCCACAAGTGCCTCATGATTTTAGCCACGTACTTCCTGGAGATGTGTGGACTGAAGTCAGGCAGTTCCAACAGATCCGTGGAAACAGTTGGCCTCCTGAGACTCAAGTCACCCTCTTAGCTCCTTTGTTCTACTCACTCCCTTTTGTGAACAAGGACTAGCCCTTCCTGTGTAAACATTCAGTCTCTTCCTGTAAGAATACTGTCTTTATAGCAAAGCATCTGTTGTGTGCACCAGCACCAGCCCATGGACTTTGTTCCTTGCTTTCACGCCACTTGTTCCTGCATGACTCCTAGGCATTGCTAGTTTTCTTGCTCCCCATTTTTCTCTCTTTCCTCCCAACTCATTCATTCCAGTTATATTTAAATTACCTGCCTTGACTGCCCAGAATCCACATCCTCCAAATCATCCAGCCCATGATTTTGCCTTACCTTGTATATAAGCACTGACAACATGTCACTTTAAAGCAAGGGTGGGCCACTGAGGAAGGAGTCTGCATTACTGCTGTAGGAGACTTTGGAGGACCTGACCTGCTCCCACCAAAAAAGCCCCCAAATACCTCTAGGGGTGTGTGTGCATTTTCACCATATTTTGCGTTTCAAAAAGAGCCTCTCATTGTTCTAGGGGTCTGTAAATTGTGGAGGACATGCACCCTATGCCCCCAGTGGACAGTTTGGAGCATCTGGGGGCAACCCTCCCCCCTTTTTTTTGCAAAAATTGTTTTTTACACCTAGGGGTTCGAGGGAGCCTCCAAAAATGGTAGAAATGCCTTCCACACCCCTACAGTGCATTTGGGGACGTTCTGAAAAAAAAAATATTTTGGAGCCAAGGGAGTATATGCAGCCCATGTGTTGTACTTTCCCCACCCCGGTGTAATGATTTATCAAACTGCATAACTTGAAATAGAATTCCAGCTGACAGAAGGAGGAGGACACAATTCTGTTTTACTCAGTCATACAAAACTAACAAGTTCAGTACCCATGAGCCCTCAATATGATGACTATAGACTGAGGCAATGACGATGTGCAGTTTACTATAAGCCATCAGTGTACAACTTATTTTATTTATTAATGATATGGCCACAAAAACAGAATACAATCCAACAATTATGTCCTGCAGCACACTCTTTGCATTTCCAGTGAAAAAGGGGACAGCCAGTCCTTCTGGTTTTCAGGTGAAAGGGAAATCTTGACTTAGATTTGAGGAAGAAATTCAGAACTTAGAGATCACTCTTGGTTTCACTATTCTCATAGAGGGTCTTTTCCCAGCTGTGCTGGTATTCCTGCAGTGACCAGATCTTGAGATGGATAACTTGGCTGCAGTGACAAGCTGGAATGTGTCCACAAGAGGGCAACCAAAATGGTAAAAGATCTGGAAACCACGCCCTATGAGGAGCCGCTTAGAGAACTAAGTATGTTTAACCAGGAGAAAACATGGTTAAGAGGTGACATGATATCTTATATCTGATATCAGAGTTGATCTAAGATCAAGATCTTCTGGGGCAACACTGCAGAGAGATGCTTCTCTAAATGATTTCAAGAAGCAGTGGGAGAACATTAAAGTCATTGAAGGGAAACAAACAATAAAAGGCTTTGATTAATTTGATTAATTTGTAAGGGTGGTTACTTACGTTGTAGAATATTACTAGAATTTAGATATGAAAATAATGTAATAATATACCAATATCTGAGGTTATCCTAATTCTTACTGATTAGTAGTTTATATTTTTATATATATATAAATAAGAAATGTAGAGGGAGTACAATAAAGGTATAATAATAACCGATTATTCATGGGGGGGTTGGTAAGTTAAATTTGTATTCCCTTTGTAGTAGTTTAGCAGCTTAGTGGCTAGTTTGTATTTGTGTAGTAGGCTAGTATAGTTTTTGTTAGCATGTTGTTTCTGTATTTGTTTTTCCCTTATATGATATGTTATTTTTAAAAGCGTTTTAATAAAAACATTTTTAAAAAAGATCTTCGGGAAAAGCTTTTTCTTGGTTTCACTAATGTACAGGTCCATTTGGTGAGGCTGGTCCCCTCTTTCTTCCACCAGCAGCTAAAAGCTTTTTAAATTTGAACTGGTACTTGGTGATTAACTAGCTATGCAGAAATCTCATTTAATAGGATGGATGTGTTATGCATTTATTATTATTGTCATGTTTTAAAATGATTATAAACTGTTTTAATGTACTAATGTTTTAATACGGTAGTTTATCTAATTGTGTTTTAAAATCTTTTTAGCATTAGGATTTTTTCCAAGATGTATCTTGCTTCAATTCACCCTGTGAAGTGCTTTGAGTCCCATATTGGAAGAAAGTTGGGATTTTAAATAAATAAACCAGCCACGTTGCCTACCTCCAGGAACTGAGTTCCACTTTTAAATAGATAACAGCTCCCTGCCCATTAGACTCTAAAAATGATATTTTTTCAAAGATTGTTCAATTCAGCCATACTCAGTTTTGCCTCCACTACACACTTCTTTTGCATGTCATGCCATGCAATCACCAGAATATTTGGGAGTAGGCAGCAAAATTAACCCCTGGATCCCTAGAATTTGCCCACCTTTGTTCTCTGCTTTCACTCAACATTCCCCTGTGCTCTTCAGGTTTAGCATATTTAAGAGGTATGTGAGAGCCACCATGATATACTGGAATTAATACTGGACTACAGCTCTGAGGACCATAGCGTGAATACCCACTTGGCCAAGGAAACCCACTGGGTGACCTTGGGCAAGTCACATTCTCTCAGCCTCAGAGGAAGTAAAAGCAACCTCCCTCCCCGAACAAATCTCGATAAGAAAAGCCCACGATAGATTCAACTTGTGGTCACTATAAGACCAAAATGACTTGAAGGCACACATCAATAACAACAACATTTAAGAGGTAGTTCTTTAGATCTTCCTCTGGCAGACAATGTATAGTAAAAGCAACCACAGGTCTTTCATTTTTGCTCTTGTAGCCAAGAAGGTATCATTCAGAAAGTTTCAGCATGTCTGGGAAAATCTCAAGGTGTGCAGTAAATCCATGGCATAGAATGCTTATGTTGGGGAGGGGTGGAAGAAAACAGGGTGGGGGGAGAAATGGAGAGAAATCCTTCAATGAGGGAATGGCTGGTTTGCTGAAACCCTGAGCAACAGAAGTGCTTTGTACAATCTAACATTCTGTTACAGGTCCCACATGACCCTCTCCTTAAAGCTGAGCAACATTCCAAACATAGTTTTTATTTAGAAAAAAGGATTACACCTAACTCTTAAACAGGCAGCTTACTGTTCCGTGACCTGAGCTCTCATGGCTCTTTTGTTTCCAACCTTCTTAAGTGCAAACAGGATCCTCCAGCAGCTGAATTAACATGCAATAATGTTACTTTTTCATTCCTTTAAGCAGCGGCCACTCTGATTATTCTTTTCTTTTGAAAACCCCACATAATATTGAGATTGACAAACACAAAATTCCACTCCCTTTTTTTGGCTTGGAGAGATCCCTGATTTCATACTCAGATTATAACCAACTTGGACATGGCAGAAAAACCCACGTAGGGAAATCATGTAAGTGTTTTCCATGAATGTAAAGCACCTCTTCAACTTGTTAAAATTATACTAGTTTAGAATGCAATTTTATATAATTTATGTAGGAGTAAGCCTATATAACTGAGTGGGAATTTCTTCTGTATAGACAGGCACTGAATTGAACTGTTAAACATACAAACTGTTCATATGGCCACCTAGGAGCCCAATTCCAGTCAACTTGTTGAATATTTCACGGCAATGTTTAGTTCCATTTCTTTCTCTATCTCCCACACTGAGGGTGAGACAGTTTCTTTCTAGTTATCTTGTTTGTGACTCAGAGTGAAAATTTCAAAGCCACATAAGTAAACACCAAATGTTGACAACATCACTTTTTTTGTCAGCCTTCCTCAGTGACTTGTTCCTCATTGCAGCTAACAGTACTCAAGTCTGTATTTCTGATGGTGCAAAACCTTTGTAGAGTGTAATGTGCCAATGCCTTGCCAAAATTACAGTTGAACAAACAACACATCACATCACTGTAATAAAACCTGTTATCTGGAAATTTATGCCAGGAAAGATCTAGAAAAAAATCCCATTCTTCTCATAGCTGAAGACATAAGTCTTCCAAATCAAACAGCAATTATCTATTTGTTCCATTTGAAGAATTCATGTAATACTTTTTTTTAAAAAAAAGAAGGAATAGTCTAGTTATCCAGATTCTTAAGAGCTCTGTGACAATATTTTATTCAATCACAGTTAGTCTTGATTAAAGAACAACATTGGAGCAGGATTAAATGTACAATGGGGTAAACACAAAGAGAATGTTAGATGGTAGCAAGAATTTATGTTTTAAGCCACCAACAATTACATATTTCTATTGATCATATGCTGCAAATGTTTGTGAATATTCTACTAAATCCAACAAAAATATTTGACACATTTAAAAAGTCATTATTAATGGTCACAAACCAACACTGTTATACATATGAAAGTCCACTGAAATTAGTGGGTTGAAGGGACAGGTTGGAAAAGTTACTTTTTAAATTACAATTTCCAGAACCCACCAGTAAGCATATCTTACCATTGCTTTGTTGCTGATTTGGCTGGACAAACAATTTTATTATTAAACCAAGAATGAAATGCAGCTATAATTTCTAGCACACAACAGAACATTTCAAGCAAATAATCTATCAACCAAAAACGAGAAGAACAATGCCTTTTAAAAATCAACACACAATTACAGAATATGCAAGTTTGCAAATTGGGGTGCTGAACTAAAAGGTAGCTCCAAATGATGCAGAAATGAAAAAATAATAAGGTGACTATTGCTCAGAGATGGCATGAATAATGGAACACCTCATTACTTTTAAAACCATATAAGCAAGAATCTCAACTGAAGACAACTGCCTTACAGTAGAGTTCTACATCTGTGCATTCAGAAGTAAGTCCAACTGTTTTCAAAGGGGCGTGCTCTCTAGAAAATATATTTAGTGTTGTAGTAATGCAGCACGCATATCTACTCAAAAGTAATTCCTATAGATTAAATCCAGTTAGTACCACCTAAAGTAGACCCAATAACATCAGTGGGATTTAATATAGCAATAACCAACAAATCCCATTCATTTCAGCAGTTCTTCTCTAGGTAGGACTAAGACTGGATTAAGCCCAACCTATCTAATGGATTTAACTCCATAAATGAGTCTGTAGGACTGCAGTCTTCATTTATCATTGCTGAAAACATGTAGGTCTATTCAAAACCTACATAGCCATCATGATCAGACAATATATCTTGAGCAGACTATAGTGAGTACAATCCATCACTTCTTTGTATTATATCTAATTTTTGCATAAGGAAAAAAACACTCACTTTTACTTGGAAGATTATATGGTCTAAAATGTGGTTTTCAAAACATCTGGAGGGTAGAAGTTGATAACTACTGTTCTAAAAGCACTGAACACCTGATAAAACCAGATGCTCCATCCTTATAACTGTATGGGGATTTTAATGTGTGCATCACTCCCATAGGTTCAATGAATAATAAAGGAACATCTCTGAGATCTGTATTCCTTCTGAAATATCACTGTTTTTCCCTTGTTAACTCACACTGAGACTTCCACAACATAGAATGAGGGTCAACTTCAAGTTCCATGTTAGACAGTAGGGATGGCCAACTTTTGTATTCTAAGAGTCAGCAGTCACGAACTGGAATAGTATCTTGTTGATTAACAGATCCCTTTGCAGAGTATGGAAACTTATATTTTCCACTACTGTGCCCAGAATCCTCTGGCAAGAATGGCTTCAGAAGTAAAATTGTCCAACCACTGGCTTCTATGGGAAGCTGGCAGTATCTTGCAGCAAGGGTATTACAATTAACAAGCATGGCCATTGTCCCTCAAAATACCGGCTGATTTCAATAGGTTTGGGCCTATATCTATGCTGGATTGTCTCCCACACATGCTCAAACATACTACTTGACATTTACATTACAAATAACATTACATTAAATTTACACTTACATTACAAATTCAGAAGCTGCACATTGAAGCATGAAATATTTGTTTCCACATCTTGAAAACATTCATTTCTCCCTTGTAAATGACAAACTGAAAAATTTGTTATGTACCTTAATTAAAACATGATATGGCCATTAGAGATACAACAAAATAGCTCCATGGTGCAGATCTGATTTCAATTAGTGAGTTTTTACTGTCTTCAAATGAGCACTGCTGTTAGTTTCATGATGTATTTGAGAACACAAGTCTTCTACTTCATCATGTGTTTGTATGGGAGTGGTGCTACTGTTGTGATCCACAATAGATTAGTCCAAAATTGAATAGTAAGTAGGTTCTTACGCACCAGCTGACAGCCAGTGTTTGTTTATAGCACAGGCCAATTTTTTTGGTAGCCTTTGATCACCCCTAGTCAATGGTCAAGAATTCTGAGTTGTAGTCCAACAGCATTTGGGATACAAAGTTGGGACCCATCTCTCTAGAGCAGAGCTTTCCAAACTTTTCATGTTGGTGACACACTTTTTAGGCATGCACCATTTCGCAACACAGTAATTCAGTAAGTAAATCAGTAAGTGGAGGCAGCCCCTCCACCTGAGCCTGGCCTGCTACCCTCGCTGGGGTCTTCCTTGGCTTGGGGCAGCTGCGGCAGCAGCAGGAGAGGCAGCCCCTCCACCTGGGCTGTTACGCGGTGGCAGGAGAGGCAGTCCCTCCACCTGTTACGTTTGCGCAACACACCTACACACTGCAGCCGACGCACTAACGTGCCACAATACACAGTTTGGAAAACTCTGCTCTAGAGGATGCAATATTAACATGGTACCTCAACTGCTCATCTGCTCTTGTCCTATTTATTGCTTATACTTAGCTCAACACTTCTATCTTGTACATGAGCTTCAGTTCCACAGGCTCACAGGACTTCATGTTCCTGTGTTTCATTGTTTATTGCCTATTTCTGCCTTCCTTTATCCACTATGATCTTGAGCAATGGTCATCCCAATCCTAAGCACCTTCCAACAAAATCTTCACTCAAAAATCCCATTAAATGCAGCTGGACTTAGATTTGCCTCCATGTTACCCTTATTGTATGGTCAGGGTTCATTTTCATGCTACCACTCAAATATGTAGAATGGTTCAGTCTTTGTGTTTTCTCACTGCATCAAAAGGAATGTTTCAATATGACCATTAAATGTTATTTCCAAGTATGACGGTAGCCACTACATGGTTTCAGTCTCATAAATCCACGAAGATATGAAAATCATTAAATAAAAGCCTTTCTGGATTATACCAAATATTCATGTAGATCAGGGCTGGCAACTGTGACTTTCTAGATACAATCAGATTGCAGCATTCATCATCCCTCGTAATTGGCTCTGCTAACTAGGGCTGCTGAGAGAACATCTGAAAGGCCACAGCACACTCACCCCTCTTCTAGATGTCAAGTTTTACTTTTATGAGAAAGAGAGCAAAAGAATTTCTACCCACTTTTTCAGTCCATTAACAAGTTTGTAGGCTTCTGTCACAGTGCTCCTCTGGTTCGCTGGGCATTTAGACCTTCATTTCCAAGAATTCCTGGTCACTGGCCATACTGAAGTTGAAGTCCGAAACATCTGGAGACTAAAGGTTGACAGGCAGCCTTGTCATATTACTTCTTAGAACTCCCCTTACTCATCCTCCTTTCCCAAACTAAAAACGGCTAACATAAATTGTTACTTTCTAAATTTTGTCTAGATCTGTGGCATCTTTTTGGAGAAAGGACGGCAAAAATTGCACAATGTGTACCAACCTATAAACATACATCACAGATAAAAGAACAAGGACAACCTACATCCCAAAAGAAGTTACTTTAATACTGCTAATGGAGTTCAAATTTTACTGTCCTTTGTCTTCATATGGTTAAGAAGGGCAACATGTGTGTCAATCCTTCTGCAAGGATTATGCTGACCTTCTCTGTATCATGTCAATATTTAGTATCAGTGCTGCCCGAGCAACCATGGTGGTCTTAGGGCAGTTATTTTGTGGAATCAAATTTTAGATTGATTATACTGCATTTGAAAATGATTTATTTTAGTCTTTTCAGTAAACTATTCATGGCTCTTTCTCTTGTTCTTTTACCACCATCTTCTTTTTAGGTTAAACCAAACATTTTTTGGGTTACTTTTGCATTTTCTTAGCCACATTTGAAATAACTGCTTACTTTCTTCTTCTTCTCTTTTTTTAATATCTACCTGTCTGTCTAGGGAGTGAGGAGAACTTTCATTTTTACCACACAATATTTTAAAAGCTTCATGCAATTCTTATCTAGCATGTAGGTAAGCATAACAAATCTAAGACGTGGATCTCCTTCCAAAGGTAAAAAGCACTTATTTTATGTCCATCTGGTTGACTAAGGGAATAAATAAAGACATGGCATAGTAGTATATATACTACAGTTATGACATGTTAGGATAGGTACTGCATGAACATGGATTAGTCAGTGGTATCTTTTTGTTTGTTTTTCTAAGTTGTCTTTGCTTCTTCCAGAGATTGATATAGGTATGAATTAGAAATAATAAAGTAGAAATAAAGTAGAAGCTGGGGGCTTAGGTCAGAGGAACGGAGAAAGATTTAAGAAGGGTAAAAAGGTCACCAGAGCCAATGTATCAGGTAGCTAGGGTGCTGACCACACAGTCAGGGTGTTGTTTGTTTATTGACTGGCTGCAGTAATTGCAGATTGTAGATAAGCACTTTCCGGGGTCTGAGTGCGGGGGTAATTAGCTAGTAACAGCATGTGGTATTTGTGACCCTGGAGGGGCAGACCGAGATATGCCTGTGATCTTTGTGTATGCTGTCTATAAAAGAGCTGTGAAACTTGAATTCA
Organism: Iguana delicatissima; assembly: GCA_948472985.1. Lineage (NCBI taxonomy): Eukaryota > Metazoa > Chordata > Lepidosauria > Squamata > Iguanidae > Iguana > Iguana delicatissima. The sequence continues at coordinate 182,983 of CAOKZL010000764.1, forward strand.
GGGCTTTTGGTCTTTCGGAGATATCCAGCCAAAAGCCCGCGCGTAATAAAGCACTCTTTTTCTTGCTCCGTGGTCTCTCTGTTCTCTGGGCTCCTGCGACAAGACAGCAAAAAGTGAAGTAATTTTAATACTTGGTGAGACCAGGAAAATCGAAAGCAGAAGTAATTTTAATATTTTGTCTTAATACCTGAAGACTTTTGTTGTTGTTGGACAACTCCCGCAGTCCCCCAGCCAGCAGGACCACTAGCCAAGCTGCCCGGGAGGCGCGGGGGGCTGCAGCCCGAAAGGCAACACCCCGACCCCCGGCTTTGCCTCTGCTTCCCCTGCGCTCCGCTGGCGCTGGGACCCGCCCGGGCGCGGGCCCTTCCCGCCAAGAGGCCGCCTTTTCCTCGGCGCGGCAGCGAACGCCAGCGGCAGCCCCTCGCAGCAACCTGCCCGCCCGGCAGCGCCTCCTCCCGCGGCTTCCTCGCCGCCGCCCCCGGCACTTCCTGCTCTGCCCGCAGCGCCTCCCGCAGCACCGGCGCCTCCGGCTCCCCTCCCCGCCGCCTGCTGTCTGGCTTGTCTTGGCTTCCCCGCAGCTCCGCTCTTCCCCTCAGCCAGACCTTTCCCGCTCTTGCCTTTGGAGGGCGCCGGGAGAAGGAAAGCCCGGGGCCGCCTCGTCTTCACCTCCTGCCTCCTTGGTGGGGGAGCGTGTGCCGTGGGGAAGGAATGACCCGCTAAAGGGCGGCCCTTGCGGGGAAGGGGAAAGGCTGCGAAGGGGCCGGGAAGGTGAGTCTCTTCCATCGCAGCCGGTCTCCTCGTCCCCCCCCACCACTTCCCGTTCCTCCTCGCTTTTCTCCCGCTGTTCGTCAGGTTTGCCCGCTGACGACCTTTCTCCCACCCGCCATCGCTCCCTCCCTCCTTTCCTTCCCAGACCCTCCTTCTGCCCAGCTTCTGCTTTCCTGGGCAGCCTCTTCTCTGCCCCCTTTTTTTCCCCTCGAGAGGTTTCTAATACATGCAGCCTTCCTTGGACGGCGGTGATGTGGAAGAGAAGGAAACGGGCTCCGTCGCCCTGGAGGGAAAGTACTGAGGCAAAGGGGAAGCTCCGGGGCTTTAGCTTTCCGCAGGAGAAGCAGTATTATTGGGAAGGAGGCGCGTGCGTCTGCCTGCCTGCCTGCCTCTATCCGTGTGTATGGCGGGGAGGGGGCTTCCAGCTTGCCTAGAGAAAGCACCCGCCGTGCTTTCCTTTGTTGCATGCGCCTCCTTAGTTCAAGAGAGCAGCTCCTTCCGTCTGCCTCTTTCGTCTCCAGCTCCGTGTCTGCGACCCACACGCGACTATTTCCACAGTCTGGAGTGGCAGGGGGAGGCGGTGGGCAGGGGCGCGGCGGTTCCTCCCGCTCAAGTCGGCAGACCGTGGTTTCTTGCCTGTGGAGCCCCTACCCATCCAATCTGTGGAGCAATAAAAGCGACACCTCCCAGAATTCGGGCTCTGAACCTGATTTATTTAAATTTAAGAAGGAAAGAAAGGGAAATCTTGGCTTGGGAAAGTAAGCAGAAACTTGCTTGAGGTTGGAATCTGGCATTTCTAATGAGAGATGTAGCTCTTGGTGGCTGGAAAATTTAAATGTGCCCAGTCATGGTTACTATAAATTGAGACCAGAGTTGAGGTATTCATTTGGAAATGAGTATTGAAACAAGGCAAATTGAGCTTGTGGTATTTCAGTCTTATGGTGCATGCAGGGATTGCGGGGAGGATTGTCCCATAAATTCAGAAGAAACCCTCATCTGGTGAGCATATATTTATGTTTGAGCTACTGCTGCTGCCATTATCCCAGACCCAGTTACTCAGAAGTGGTTTGGCTTTTAAAAGGACTGAGGGCAGTGGTTGAAAACAAGAGCCTGTGATTTCCTTAATGTTTTTTAAAAAAACCCTTTCTCAGGGGTATGAATAGTGCCTACCCAGTGTTTCAAAGCTTGTGACGTTTATTTGTATTACTAACTTTGGGAAGGTATTGAAAATATTTTGTTGACTGTGTCATGTTAAAATATATTCAACCTCAAATAGCTGTGTGGTATGTATGAGTTACTTGATCTGTAATGTTTAGAACCATAGGTCTGTTGCACCTTACAGTCTTGGGAGATACGGTTTTTAATGAAAATGGAACTTCTGGTTTTTAACTGGACTATACTGCAGTATACATAAGAAGAGAATTTTTTTTTTAAGTGCTGAAGGTTCGGGTGAAGTAGCTTAACTCACTTTGCTATGGTATGTAATGCTTGTGTTGCAGAAAGTATATGATACTTTGTATGGATAGTTAGTGCAATACAGTATTTTAAAAATTCCAGTAATACATGCTTCATCAAACAAAGAATTTGAGATGCAGTATTTTAAAGATGACACCACCATTTGTTTTAAAAAATGATCCTATGAAAGACTGTTGGATTCTTGAGATCTAACATTATTTTGTACTGAGAAACTTGAGTGACTTCAGACAATCTAGAATTTAGGCATCTCAGTAGATTGCTCAAAAATGAGTCAACAGTGTGATGCGGTGCCTTCCTCCAAGCGTTGAGGTAGCTATAGGCTGCATCAACAGAAGAATAATGTCTAGATCAAGAGAAGTAATACCACCACTCTATTCTGCTTTTCTCAGACCCCATATGGAGTCTGAGCACCACTGTTTAACAAGGATGTTGGTAAGTATACCCAGAGGTTGAAAGTCATGATGGTAAAGGACCTGAAAACTGAGCCCTGTGTGGAACAATTGAAAGAACTGGGTAACAATTGAAAGAGCTGGCAAAGGGAAGATTGAGAGATAATATGATAGCCATCTTTAGATATCTGATTAGCTGTCATAAAGAAAGTGAAGTGAGCTTGTTTTCTGGCACTCCAGAGTACAGAATGCAAACAATGGATGCAAATTACATGAAAACTGATTAAACATTAAGAACTTCCTTACAGTAAGAACTGTTTAAAAACCTCCATGAAGGAGAGGCCATCAACTTCTCAGGTAATCCATTTGACTTCTAAACAACTCTTTTGAAGAAGTTAGACAGACATCTGTCAGAGATGGGTTAGTGGCAGATTCCCATACGACAAGGGATTGATCAAATGACTGTTAAGGTCCCTTTCAGATTGATGGATCTGTGAAAACCAACATATTTTCCAAGGATGAACCAATATTAATGAGATTCTTAGGGCACATGAAAAACTAACCAGTTTCATTTGATACAAACTTTTGAGGATTGCAGCTCACTTCATCAGACATAGAAAATATGCACAATCTTCAGCAAAGTTATGGGACTACTCACCTTGGAAATCAGTACTGTTACTATCTTGTGAGATAAAATCTAACACCTTGTTTCACCTACAAAGTCCCTGTGGGGGAATACTAGAAAGACAATTTCTCATAATATCTGCCAGACAAGTGTTAATATTAATCTATGGTCTGCTTAGTTGAGAAATTATGTTATTCTGCAGTTGTATACTGAGCTTTGATCATACAGTAAAATAGAGTTGCACTATTTTCACATTTTTTTATTAATTTGTTTAAATTTACAGACAGATAAGCAAATATACCAAAAGAGAGAAGAAGAAAAGAAAAAAAAAGCTAGATCTCCCCTACAACAACAACAACAACACATTATCCAAAGACATCCTCCAAACATAAACTTCCCCATCTCCATTTATGTTTTCTGCACAGTATACTCTATTTGCTGGCGTATAAGACTCACTTTTCCCCCTGAAAAATACTGTTTGAAAATGGGGTGTACCTGATATATTGCATTTAATTGAGGCACATCTTATATGCTGGCAAATACAGGTACCGTATTTTCCGGCGTATAAGACGACTTTTTAACCCAAGGAAATCTTCTCAAAAGTCGGGGGTCGTCTTATACACCGGGTGTCGCTGAAACTTCGCTCACTCACTCGCTCGGCTAGTGTGCTGCAGCTGCTGCTGCCTCCCAGTGCTGCCCAGAGGACATCCTCCCAGGAAAGGAGGAGGAGGGATATTAAAAGGGGGAGGGAGGGAGGGAGGGAGCAGCTCAAGTTTGCTCAAAAGTCCAGCGGGGCTGGCAGGAAGCGCCTGGGGCTGGCGAGGCTGCCCCTTTTTGCAAGGATGTGAGCCCGGTGCTTGGCTGCTGGTTCCTCCGGAGCGACGGCGAGGGAGGAGGAGAGGAGAGGCTCTCAGCGGCGCCCCCCCCCGAGAATGAGAGCCGGGCAGCCTTTCTGGTTCCTCTACCGCTTCCTCGTTCGCCAGGCTCTTGTAAGATAAACATGTAGAGTTTCAGCTGGAACACGGCTGGTTTGGAAAGTCTGACCTTTCTAGCCATTTGCATTTACTTAATACCTCTCTCTGTAGCCGAAGGGTAATGATTGTTGATTAACATTGCCTAAAGCAGATGGAGAGACGTCAGGCTTTGTAAGATCTGCTTGTTTTTCCCCAGACCCTTGGGGGTCTACCACCCAGAGACAGGCATAGAGTAGTGGCTTGTGCTGCCATGTGCTCATTTTAGGAATTCCTAATGAAAGATGCGCAATAATATATATATATATATACACACACATATATTTTAAATCCCACCAAGAGGCATTCCAGGGCGCCGGCTCCACTTTCCCTCCCTCTGGACAACTCATTCGCAGTGACTGGGGCATCCGAGTTTCCTGGATCGGGCGAGCCTATCAGCAGCCGCGGAGGGAGGGAGGCTGGCCAGAGTTGCTCCTGTTGCTAGGCAGAGGACCGCCGGGAAGGAGGAGGAGGAGAGGACGACGGGGGGTGGAGCCAGCGCTGCGAAAAGGGCCATAGAGCAGCGCTGTGCCCAGAAAAACACGCCTCTTTCACCCACCTGGCCCGCCCTTATATCCTATTACCGTACCTCCTTCTCTGCCTCTCAGATTCACTGCAGTCCTCAAGAGGGAGATCTATCACTTTGATAGTCTTGGAGACAGAGAGGGCTGGGCAGGCAGGGAGGGCTGACCAGTCCAAGCAGGCTTTGTATACAACAACCAGCCAATTGCCAGTAAGGTACATCGGGCTGGTTGTTGTATACTGGGTACCACATACACTACAGCACCAGTATCATCACCTGTTCATACAGTGTAGCACCAGTACATACAGTACAGTATACAAATGTCCAACAGTCAAAACCCCATCATGGCTCCACCAGCAAGAAGAAAGAAATATGAAGCCAGTTTCAAACTTAAAGTTGTAAGCTTTGCCATGGAACATAATAACTGCGCTGCTGCAAGACAATATGGAGTAACAGAAAAGATGGTTCGGTACTGGAAAGCAAATGAAAAAGCATTAAAGAGTATGCCAAGGGGTAAGTGTGCATTAAGAAGAGGCACCCCACATTGGCCAGAACTCGAAAAACATGGGGCAGACATGGTGAATGAGCATCGCCAAAATGGTTATGTAGTGACACGAAATCAAATACGTTTGTTTGCACTTCAGTGGGCCAAATCTAACCCAGATCACAGCAACAAATTTAAGGCCACTGTATCCTGGTGTACTAGATTCATGGCAAGGCATAATATGGTACTGAGGCAAAAGACAAAAATTGCCCAAAAATTACCTGCAGATCTTGATAACAAACTAAATAGTTTCCATCGATACGTAATAAAACAGCGCACTAAACATGGCTATGCGTTAAGTAGTATCGGAAATATGGATGAAACTCCAATGAATTTTGACATGGTTGGAAATAAAACTGTCCATCAAAAAGGTGAAAAAACAATTTTACTTAAAACAACAGGACATGAGAAGTCTAGTTTTACAGTGGTACTAGGCTGCACAGCTGATGGTGCCAAACTGAGACCAATGATTATTTTTAAAAGAAAAACAATGCCAAAACTCAAGTTTCCTGTTGGTTGTTTTGTACATGTGAATGAAAAAGGCTGGATGGATGAAGAAGGGGTAAAGCTATGGCTTGATAATGTATGGAGCAGGCGACCAGGTGGACTTATTCAAAAACGCAGTCTACTGGTGTGGGATATGTTCAGGGCTCATTTAACTCCCAGCACCAAGCAAAGGCTTGCAAGACTAAACACAGATGCGGCAGTTATTCCTGCAGGATTGACATCGTTGGTACAGCCACTGGATGTGTGCCTAAACAAGCCATTTAAAGATCGCATTCGAGAACAGTGGAATGAATGGATGGTTAGCGGTGAAAAGTCATTCACAAAAGGAGGAAACATGCGTGCTCCACAGTTGGATGTTTTGTGCAAGTTTGTCATAAAAGCCTGGAATGATATTGATGCAGAAAAAGTAATCAAGTCTTTCAAGAAGTGTGGCATATCAAATTCATTAGATGGTATGGAGGATGACTACTTGTGGCAAGATGAAGAGGAAGCCGAAGCTGAGACCACACCATCTGATACGGAATTTGATCCATACGATGACTGCCTTACAAATGTATCACAAGATGTCATTGATGTACTTATGACATCAGATGACGAACAGGAGGATTTTGAAGGCTTTTAAAGGGAAGCTGTCGTGCCAGCAAAACCTGTAAAAATACTGTAGCTTGCTAACTGGCCAGGGACTTGCCCAGCACTTGCTCTCTCTCTATAGTTTGTTATCTTCCTCCTATCATCATCAGTTCCAGTTTGGTTGACAGCTTAGAAAACAAACAGCATGGCAGCTCCCATGGGTTTATTGTCTTATCCTTCCTTTCAGCTTTAGAGTGAATTAGGAAAAGTTTAATCCACTTGCACTATTTTATGTTTACATGTTTGATGACAAACAGCCTTATGTTTATAAGTGACAGTTTTCCTGCTAAGTACCTGCATGTCATAAGCATTTGAATTAAAATTACCATATTGAAATCAAATCTGATGTTTTTTTTATTTTTTATTTGGTGTGCTTTGGAAGAGGGGTAGTCTTATACGGTGAGTATATCCCAAACTCTATATTTTAACTGGAAAAGTTGGGGGTCGTCTTATATGCCCAGTCGTCTTATACGCCGGAAAATACGGTATTTTACTTTTTCTTTCTCCTGCACATACAAATAGCACTTACTGTTTCTGTGAGAACAATTTCATAGAATATGTATATCTGCTTATGGTATCTTTTATATTAGTTAAATATAAACTTCATTAAGATTTACGATGTTAATGCTTAACAGAATGACAATGTATAGAATTGTTCTACAGCGTATTTTAGGAGGCATTGTTCCGATTAAAAATGGAGCAGAAATATAGTTGATTTGTTAGAATTGTACAAAGGCTTGGATCCTTTGTAAGTTTCCTTGCAACGTTTCCTTCCCTGCCCTGGGACCTTCAAATAAGGCTTTCTGGGTAGCCAAGGTAGCTGTAGTAACAATAGGGACAGAAAACTTGCCCCAAAGATGTTTTTCAAAGGTACCAAGAAAAGAAGAATGTAAATAGGTTAAAAATAGATTATGTAAATAATATGTATGAATGTCTTTAAGCTAAATTATTTTAGGATCCAGACCAAAAGCGTTTTTTGTATGTGTGTTTGTCTTGCATTCTACATACATCAGATATTATGTTTGTGGAATAACATTTTTGTTTCTAAAGTAGCCTTCCCAACCTGAAGTCCTCCAGAAGTACCGGACTTCCAATCTAGTTTTACTCTGACATAAGTTGCACCAAATTGGGCAACACTGCTTTCAACACTGAAAGCACTGAACACTGAAAGTTGCAGGAATAGAGCAGCAGTAGTCTGCCTTAGATTGTTGGGAAAGAGGAAGAAGAATCTTGGAGTAACAGTATGGCATGCCTTATGAAGGCTGGTGAAAGGAAATCTGGACTTAAAGGTGTTGAAGAAAGGAATATGCCAAACAGTGCTCTGCGTGTACCTGTGTGGGATGATGGGACATTTTCATCCACTGTAGTTTATGAACCTGCATCTCACTTTTCTTTTCTTGTATTTCTTTATTGAAATAAAATGTTTTTAGCATAAAAATGAACAAATTTTACGATTCCATTCATATATAAACACACACAAAAAATACTGGGAAGTAGATATTTGCATCGTTCATTTCTTGTTTCCTATAAGTGCTTGTCACTATGATCATATAGCACAATATTCGTGCTATTCTAGTCCCTATTTGACTCCTCTTACCTAAGACTAGGTTTGCTATATTTACTAGATTATACAAACCTCCATCAGTGTCCCTATATAAGTATTGATCTGCCATTTCTTCTATGAAATTAACTTTTATGCAGTCGCATAGGGATGTGAGAATGGGGAGGTTGATTTGCCCTGGGCGGCAATGTTTTTTTGGGCATCTTGGCCTGTAGCCCCGCCCCTGCACACCCTGGCCACGCCCCCCCACACCACAACCCTGCCCCTGCACACAGTGCCCGTGCCCTTCACACCTGAGGCCCCCTCCCGCCCCCCTCCACACACTCCAAGCTCCACCACTGCTTCTAAAAAAATAGTCTTATCATTAGTTCCCACATTATTAATTGTATATTTTTTCCCTGTTAATTTTATGGAGTGACAATCTGTATTACTGTTGATTCTGTTTTCCATCTTTCTCTTGTAAAGTTCATAAGTGGATTCCATTCCTCTTCAACATCTTTGATCGGTTTTCCTCTAATTTGATGTGTTAAAATATCATGGCTCATCTTCTTTATTAAATCGTTCAGCCATTGATCTATGTCTGGGGTAGAACTACTTTTCCAATTCTTAGCTAACATAATTCTTGCTGTTGTTACCATGTATAAAAGGATTCTCCAATTTCTTTTTGTAATTTTATTATCTAAACCACTTACCATATTTAATAAAAAGAATTCAAGGTATAAGGGAAATTGAATTTTAAGGACTGCGGATATCACATTATGAACTCTAGTCCAGAACTTACAGATTTTTGGACATGTCCGCCAGTCATGGTAGAAAGATCCTACTTTTTCTTGACACTTCCAGCACCTGTCATTGCCCGTATGATACATTTTATTCAGTTTTGCTGGTGTGAGGTTATTTCTGTACATCATTTTAACAAAATTTTCTTTCAAACTTTGGGAAAGTATAAATTTGTTTGTGTTCCTCCATGCCATTTCCCATTGCTCCAACTGAATATCATGATCTATGTTCTTGGCCCATTTAATCATTGCCTCTTTAATTGTCTCTTCCTCTACCTTTCTCATTGGTAATAACTTGTAAATATTAGAAGTTGTATGTCTATTGTGTTTAAAAATTATATTTTCAAATTCATTCAGGTATTTGTTCATAAGGAAGCTTTGTATTCTAAGGTCCGTTTTGAATCGTTTCAACAATTGTCTGTGAGGAAACCAATAGCAAATAAAACCAACTTTTCTAAAATTTCTCACTTTTCTAAAATTAGAATGCATTATTTAATGTTTCCTTATAAGAAAAGGAACAGCAAAAAACAAAACAACACACCCCTAATGAAGCAACTAGCCCTGTTTGACAGAATCTGAAAAAAATATTTGAAAAATATAATATCAGAAGATAAATGCTTTTCACCTGTTTCATTATGTTCACCAGCTTGGTTCTCCATTTGCTCTGAGTGTTGTCCACTTATGGTTGTAAAGCAATTATGTTACAAATGTTACTCATTAACTCAAAGCGATGGCTACATTTGACTTGCCGTAATTCATTCTAAGGGTGGTTTTATGTGTGTCTTCACAATAGGAGATCAAGATTTCTGAGCTAAAAAAAAAAAAAAGAAGTAAAGTTTTAAAAATGGCACTGAAAAAATACAAAATTTAATAAAATGGTAAAAACGCTCAGTGTGAAGCATTTTTTTCCAAAGGTGCCAAGAAAAGAAGAATGTTAATTAGATTAAAAATAGATTAAGTAAATAATGCATATCTTGTGAGAATCTATTTTGCTGCAACAGATTAACACAGCTGCCCCTTTGGATAGTATACATAGTGGCTAATTATAGTTAAGCATCTCATGTTAAATAAAACAAGAACTGATTGTATGGATTTACATGGACTATGCCTTAGCTATAAAAAGTGATAAACTTCAACTGATCACGCTGCAAATCAGCATCAATCACATATAAGAAGCTTGTTTTTATTAAAGAACTAAAGCTCAACATTTCTCAATTGTTGTGGCTGAATACAGAACCGTAAATGTTAACATTATAAATACTTTTATAATACCTCTCTAAAAGAATTTGTACCTGATGCAACTCTAATCTATCTCTTATCTTCTAGAAAGAATTTAAAAGATGAGAGAGCATAACATTTGTTCTACAAATACATTGCAAGCTGTTTTTAATGCATATAAATAACATAAAATAGCACAAATTGAAACACGCACACAAACAGTTGATTTATGTGTTGAGGATTTTTAATGTTCCAATCAGTTGTATTAAATCTGGACATATATTGGCCAAAAGTGTCTTTCCCACCCATCTAGGAGGCATTTGGGAAGCCGAATTTTTCCTGTTCTTTTTTTTCTAAAGTAGTTGTTGTGATTTCTTTTTTTCCCAAAAATTGAAAAGAGACTGGGGGCTTGCATTTTCCTATTCAGTTTTAGAACATGATCAGTACTGAACTGATTATTTTCCCACATAGGAGCAGGAAATGGGTTTGTCTAACAATATTGTCCTATGTTGCAGACACTTAAGGTTGACAGGGTATGACCAAGGGAGTATGTCTGCAATTCTGAATTTCACAGTGCAGCAGAAAGCTTATCTCTTGCTCCCTGCAGACAAGTCATAAGGTGTGAAACAGTTACATGGAACAGCTGAATGAATGTGTGCAACTGACAAGTAAAACAGGAAGATAACAAGAAAAAGCTTGAATGGGTCTGGGAAGGCATGGCTGTCTTTTCTGTTACATTCTATATCTCTCACATTTTCAGGGCTGTAAACACAGTGTCCTGTTCTTGATGCATCAGTTAGCTTGTGCATGAGCTACTGGCCTCTTGTATATTGCCCAGTCTAGAAATTCCAAAGATTTCTCCCATGTATTATGCATCTCCAATAAGATGGAGAGAAGAAATCTCATAGAAGTTGAAATATCCATTCTGAGCATGAGCTTTTCTGTTTAGTAATTCAGCATGTGCATACCAGTCCTGTCTGCTTTTTGTAATATATGGAAATTGTGCCTCTAGGGAAAGACTTTCAAGTTTTTGTTACAAACAAGTCGTCTGTATGCAATGTCTACTAGCTTTATGCCGTTGGTTATAGATTTTCAGACAATTCATCAGATAACTAGCATGTGTGGCAGCAGTTATTTAAATATAATTTGCAGCATGCGGCAGACGAGAGTAGAATTTACTTGTGGTATATTTTATTATTATGCTTAACTGCCAAGTTAGATAAAATAATAGAGACGATTTGCTTTCTTCTCCAAGCTGGTGTCTCAATAGATGATGGGGGTGGGGGAATATAAAACGTGCAGGTATTTCTCTTTGCGTACATGTGAATATTCAAAAAGATGTATTCTTTAAAAGCAAATCTGCTTAGTTATTAAATAATCGGGTAATTAAAAATGTCTGTCTTCCAAGACACTTGGTGCTGTTTTTGACTGAGCTGATAAGCAATGTAACAGCCTTTTTCTTTTATGGAAGTCCTTGTTCCAGTGGTTTTCAAATCACTTAGTAAGTGGTTATGCCTTTAATATAATTTATCAGTCAAGTTGTCTATTGAGATCATTTCCACTTGTATCTTATTTTAGAGAAAAACTTAACCGTTCATGAGTCCAATAGAACTCCAGCATTGCTCTTGAACTCCCTTCCTGTTCGTACTGAGGGTTGCAAAATGGACTTCATTATTGAAAAGGAATACCAATATAACATCAAATTTAGGATTGCACATTCTTCCACAGACTACAGGATGTTTGTACATAAGAAAGAAGGATGCATTTCAAAATAAGTACCTAGTGGGAAGCTAAGGTGATAGATGCATACAGATCCATTGTGACGGACAGTGTTTTTCAAGTGTGAGAGAAGATTATATCACCATTGTAAAGCCACTGATTGATTTCAGAAGCTAAGCAGGGTTGAGCCTCGTTAGTATGTGAGTGAGAGGCCACCAGGGAATTCTAGTAGCTTCCAGGTAGGGTCAGGAAAGAATCCTTCCTGAAGGTACCCTAGGGTGCTGTCATTGTCAGTCAAAGTCTACGATATTGTACTGGGCTAGATGGACCAATGGTCTGAATCTGTATGTAGTTGCTTCCTATGTTTCTCTGGATTCTCACATCCACTTGAAAATACTATACCAGTAAAAAAAAACTTGTCTGAAATTAACAAAGCTTGCCTCTGTTTTGCCATAATGTTTACGGTTTGTTTTAATAATTATCCCACTCAAATTAGTGGGAACAATTGCATTCAACAAACAGCCTATACACACTGCTTTTATAGAAGTATCTGTTCTTAACAAATTACATTTTCATTTATGCATAGGGTATTGGAAAATTAGAAAGCTGGAATTTGTAAGTAGATTTAATTGTTGGAACCAACAAGGTTTAATTTTAAAACAGAAAGAAAGCACTTCCATATGACAGGTGGAATGTTTTTGGTTCTACTATCAGTTGGAAAAAAAAAGTTCAATGAAAGGAAGTATAAACATGCCTTTTCCTTTTAACCGGCAGAGATTTATATCTTGTCTTTATGATGGTGGGACTAGGGAATAGCCGTCGTGGGATGAAGTCTCCACCTCTTCTAGTAGCAGCACTTGTGGCTTGCGTAATTGTTCTGGGATTCAATTACTGGATTGCAAGTTCCCGGAGTGTTGATTTACAGGTATTGCTATACTATTGGTTTTCAAGCTGACTAACTGGCAAAATGTTTTCCCCTTTGTTTCAGACTAACAGGTAATACCTCAAGTTTAAAAAGTTTATTAGAGCTTTCAAATCTTTATATCTGGCAGATATTTGGATGTTAGCCATAAGAACAAACATGAAGAGAGAAAAAAAGTACCTGAGAAAGGACTGTAACTAAAATAACAATACTGCATCCTGCTTAATCAGGAAATTCTATAGCTTTATGCAACTGGTGTTGCCTCATATTTCTAGGAATAAAAGAAATCATTTTTCTATTTGCTTCTGAATCTGTCCTCATGCATGTGTACCTGCATGCAGAATCAGACCCAGCGTCAAAGCTAGTACTTCCTATTTTAATCAATATATGAAGATTGTTCTCCAGCCTCCTGGTGCAGACTTTACCCTACTTCATTATTATTCATGTCTGCTGTATTGTTATTACCAGTGATATATTCATCTCCATCTGCTACCCATTTTCTCAAATTTTGTGATATTATAGCAGTTCACAGCAGGAAGGGCTCACCAGTGACTGGCTCTGTGTGCGCGCATTTTTCTCTTATATATATCTTTATGTATGTCATGTGCATGCCCCTGTCTGTGAATACATGTCCAGGTAGAGAAACAAGTTCAGTTTTGCTTTCTGTATGGACAAAATGGGAAATGAATTTCTGATTACAGATATTTCCCAGGCAGACTTTTAAAACACCATCCTCCCCCTAATTTTTTGCATCTATTACCTCATAGAATCGTATAATGGAATTAGAAAGCAGAGTCCGCAGAGCAGCAGCGGAAAGAGGTGCTGTGGAACTGAAAAAGAATGAATTCCAAGGAGAGCTAAAGAAACAGAGAGAGCAGATTGACAAAATCCAGTCCATGCATAATTTCCAGATGGAAAGTACCAACAAAATGCACAGGGATGAGAAGGTAGGTGGGTTTATTCCCCTTTAGTTCTGCTGTGGGCATCACATACGATTTTTCATGAAAAATAAATAGCAAGTTTATTTAATTCTCTGTTAGAGCCTGAATTGTTAGCACTGTCTCTAAGAATAATAAAAAAAAAGATAAAAATAGCATAAAAAAGGAAGGCCTTTCTCACTTTGATAACAAGGGGTCTTTCACATTTAGAAGCATATGTTTAGTTTTGGAAGGATAACGTGTCTTCTTAGGGTGGGGCAAAATAGAACAAGAAAGTACTTCACTGGTGTACTGTGAAAATGGTACAGGAGTCTGTGATATCCACCATCCACATTGCAAAGACTTTACTGTGATCATGCTTGTTGGAAATATGAGCTTCCATTTCATAGTGCAATGATCTTTGGGCAATTCAGACATAACTATGATGTTATTCTGTAGAGAGAGCCTGAATTTGCTACAAAACTGAGTTTGCTGTGAAAGTGCACTTGTCCATTTATATTTTGGAAAGACATACTGTACATTAACTGAGCCAAAGGAAATTTGTTACTTGGTTTTGTGAAGGGGCTGTATGCAGCTCTGATTGGTTGACTCTTTTTTCCATCAAGAAATTAACTTTTTCCATCTCAGAGTAGTTTTTCAAACATGAGAAAACCTGATTGGTATGTAGGGATTGAAGGGGGGAAACCAGTTAATTAAAGAAGTGAGACAGCTTATCGAAAGCAAGGGTAAATAGATGTAGAGTTACAAATAAACATATTTAATTCAGAAGCAGAAGTTGCCAGTGGGAAGGTTGATATAAGCACATTTCTTCCTTCAACAGAAAATGCACACCATCTTCTGTGTACGGGGATACTTCTTTGCAGTCAAGGAAGGCTGACATTATCACAATGGGAATTACTGTTCCTGCAGTGATGAAGCCCCTGTGGTCTGAAAATGCAAAAAGGTTTATGATATTGAAGAATTCATGGAAAGAGAGGAAATCTCGTCAGCTTTCATTCACTGAAATACAATAACTCATAGAGATAATAAGACAATATTGCTTATAGCAAAGACCAGCTGAAATGGTGACACATGCTAAGAGTTAACAGTTCAGCAATGTTTTTAGGGCATCCTTTGGTGACTGGCAGAACATGGTTTCCTACTCAAGAGCCACCTCTTTCTGTCCAGGTGCATTGTCTACCTACCTACGCTGATAAGACGCCTGGTCGGACTTGGTCACCCTCTCCTCAGAATGGGTTTGGAAGTTAGTGCAAGGGGCAATATAATTTATAATCAAGAGGATTCAACCATTCTTTGGGGCTGATAACGTCATGCTGACATGAGATGCTTTGGGGACAATTCTACTCACAAACTCTTTTGTGGTTGTTAGATTGTCATCAAACAACAGTTGCTGATTAGTCTGACTCCACGGATCAGACTTTTCTCTGGTCTGTTCAGACACGTACAATTTGAGTAAGGATCATAAGAAGTTTGCTTACAACAAATGTCATCTTATTAGGTTGGGGGAGGTCCCAGACCTCCCAAAAACACAAAATAGCATAAACTAGTTGAAGCTCTTGGCTGTTGAACCAGCTCTCTCTCACTTTCATCAATTCCTTATATGTAAACTTATGCTAATGCATATAGTTTGGTAGCATGTGAACAGATAAGGAAGATCTCACTCCTGTCATGCATGACTGGGGAGGCCTTTTCAGCCCCTAATCACACAACCCATTAAGGGGGCAGATTTTTTCATCAGGGAGACTCTGTATCCAGAGGAGTGGAGTCATGATCCACCCAGAGAAGAGAAAGAAGCTTCATAGGGTATTTGGCATCTTTTTCTCCTGGTCAATGGAAGCCCAGGATACTCTTGACTGCTTCCTGTCATTAGGCTTTTCATGAGGTTTTAGTGCCAGTGCAGATAATATCTCAGAAAAGTATGGCATCACTATGGCATACCATTGTTCACAAATGCCGTGGTTTTCCAAAATAGTACATATATCATATATGGTCTTCCTTCTCTCTTGTTTCAGGACCTAGTCCTACACTTGAGCCCCAGTTTGCTATACCTACCTATCTGGTGTCTGTAAAGAGCACTTATGTGAGCACTGCGAGTCCTCTGAGAAAGTAATTAACATGCTGCTATGTTCCTTTTATTGCACCACTGTCAGGATTTATAATATTTCCTGGAAAGTGTTCTATCTCTGGTGTCATAAGAAGTTTATTAATTTCAAGAATGCCAGTCTCAGAGAAATTCTTGAATTTCTAGAAGCTGGATGGCCATGAGTCTGATGAGTCTTTTCAACTTATTCTTCCAGTTGTTATGACTTGTTGATCTGGAACTTGCATGCTGTGCTTAAGGCATTAATGCAACCACTCCATTAAGTGCTCTTTAAGTCTTTGCCCCATATTTCTGTTTCTGAAGCTCATGTTTCTCACAGCCTTTTCATCGGTCAGAAGAGTTTCAGAGTTGGGAGCTCTTACCATGAACAAACCTCCATGTGGATTTGAAAAAGATTCCATCACACTCTGAATGGACCCGTATTTTCTCCCAAAAGATTAACGTAGGCCCTTTCCGCACAGTGTAGTCACTGTGTAGCTGTGACGGCTTGAGGAAGTGTGCATCCGCACGACATCATCGCTATTAAGTTGATGTTAAGTTGCTGGCATGCCTTTGCATGTTGCTAAAGCGTCGTTTTTGAGCAACAGAAAAAATGCGTTTTCACCCCTGAGATCGTTTCTACTATGTTTCTATGACTACACGTGGAACTCGTTGAAGTGCATTCTTGCAGGAATGGGTGGGTTCAGGGCGGGCCCGGCTCAGCACACGTGACGTCGTGTCTGTGTAGGGATGTCCTTCCCAGGACTTTTTTTTAAAAAAGGGATCCAATGAAATGGGCTGGGGCAGGCCATAGACGGAGCAGGGGAGTGGTGATGAATGCTGTAATGGGGAACGAGAAAGTGGTCTTTGCCACCTCAAGCGGGGGGCGGTGTGGAATGCTGCGTCACAGAAACGCAGCCATAAACTCCGCTGCTACGACGCCATGAGGTGTTTTTGCCATCTTGTGCGGAATGGCCCATAGTCTTTCACCAGACTCAACCAATATCTTTCTCCCCGTTTTGTCCTATTCCTTCCTTGTCTGTCTGAGAAAAAGTGGCACAAGCTCAGTGCCAGGAGAACAAGAATAAAGTCCTTTGAGAATCAGAAGGCTTCTTCATGTATTTCTTGCCTACTACATTAGGTAGTAGGAAGATAGAAAGGTCTCCTCTACTTCCTTGGCCAAGTGGTTGAAGAGGTTTTCTGTTTTAAGGATGTTGTAGGATGCTTTTTACTCAAAAGAAACCAGGGCTGAATGTTTTGAATGCTGAAATAGTTTTTGGAGTGGGGGGCAGCTGTCCATGGAGGCCCACAGTGGGGCTGCACAGTTCCCATCCCTGCCATACATAGATGGCTCCTTTGTTGCAGACAGAGAGTGGAACCTTGAAAATTACTGTGAACTGTGTATATTCCTGTAGACAGAGAAGACATCAAGTAACCCTAATGTGGAAGCATCCCCAAACTGATTTATCTTGTCATCCAGTTTGTGACACACTTCTGCTTCTTTTGATTTTTTTTCCCTACTAGTTTGCTTTCTAATAACAATTATTCATGCTTGGCTATGGAAAGAACTGGAGGAGATGCTAGAGATCCATAGTATAAATGCACTTCTTTGGTCATGTGGCCCTTTCCTAGCTTGGGAGGATGTTGCCTTTCTTGCAAACAAGAATAGACACTTGCAGTAAGTTCCCAAAGTTCCAGTTTCCTCATTTGTCAATATATATATTTCTTTTCAAGGAGAAGATACTTCCAAAGGCAATGAAAATATGAAGGCCCAGAATAGATTATTTATACTGAACTTTTCAAGGCTGCAGCTGGATTTTTATAGTCTCATTTACTCTCCTGTTAGGACAGTCTAATACACTATGAAACCCAAATCAGAGAAGCATGTTCACGTTGGAAATCTGGGACAAGTTCACCTAATTACTAACATTTTTAAATGCATATTCTGTTCCATCCCTCAGGATATCACACAGTACTTTTAAAAAAAAATCAGATTCATCTGCACAAAACCCTGGAGAAAGACCATAATTGCTGATGATTCTGTTTTATACTGAGGGAGATAATCCCTTGGGTGAGGCTATGGCTGAGGTGGTAGCATGACTTAGGGTTTGTCATTCTTTCTCAACCATAATTTCTATTTGCAAAATGAGAATGACAGTGACCTATTTTGGAAGGTGGTCAAGCTAATGAATGAAGAAAGAATTCTCAATCAGTGTGAAAAACATCATGAGCTGCCAAACCTGTCTTTCCTAAGCATTTTCCTTTGCAATTTCCCAAAGATTAGTAAAAACAATATGAATCTGTTTGTTGATCTAGCTGTCTTGTTCCAGCTGTTTCTGAATGTGAGGTTTCAGTTGAGGTTCCATTTGGATTTTGTTCAGTTAACAGTTAAAAGTAAAATCCTAAAGACTAGGGCTTATTTTAACCCCAACCTCTTGTGTTTTACTACCAAGAAATGGGGAGATGTGCTTATGAGATTTTCTGCCAAAATAACTGGACTAGTCACTACTTGGGTAGTGCTTGGGTAGTGACTAAGGGCAGAGAGCATTGCTGCTTCAGGCAGCAAAATGTCTAGGGCCACCTCTATCTGCCAGTATAGATTTCCTTGGCTTTTCTACACTACAGAGGGTTTGTAGTAACAATGTTTCAGCTTTGTTTTGATGCCTTGTACCATATTTTATCGATTTGAATAAAGTGATCTGGGCTTGTGGAAGGGTGGTCTACAAATGTTTCAAACAAAAATCCTGTTATGTAACAGCACAAATCATAAGTCATGAAAGTTGCTGGATGAACAAGGGAAACATCACAGGCAGTGCAAAGTTGGCAACAGAATATAAAGGATTTAATATTCAGGTTCTAATGTAAAATGTAGTGTGTGGAAGCTTCTGTTAATCTTGATGTTCCTTTTTCCTTTATTTTTTAGAAATAGAATGTATGTGGCTGTTGAAATATTTAATTGTAGATTTTTTTTTTGTTATTGTTCTGATAATTCAGCCACAGAGCCCCTCTGATACATTTATATTTTCATACAACTGAGGTGTTGTGAATAAGGAACACTAGATTCTGCAACTTCCAGTAAACTAGGTATTGATCTGATACGCATCAGTTTTAAGTTCTGTTGCCCTGTTAGATATGGCCTGATTTATCCCAACCAATTTATAGAAATGTAACTTTGTCCAGGACTATTATATTGTCTTTTTATTAGTCTAAAATAGTTACTCATTCCTCTAGTTTAAGATTTTCATTAACTGATCATAAAGAGTTTGTACATTTGAACATGCCACTGTTACTAATATCCTTGCAATTTCTCAAGAGCCAGAGAGAGCTGAAACTAATGTTCATGGCCACTGGCAGCTTTATCTGGGGCTCATTCACACTCTGGGAGTTTACCACATGTATTGTTTTTCAGTTGTCATTCTTCCTGCAGGAACTCTCTTCAAAAATTAAATATATTCAAGGGTCTGTTTCTGCATGTGATGCTTAGTTCTGTGTTTGCACAATAACCTGGCAGAGCGTATATCGGAATACATTTTTACACACTGTTTCTGACACAGACATGCTACTTACACACAATGAAGCAGTTTATACGTTGTCTAGACCATTTTACACAGATGTTCTTTCCCCAGGAAATTTCTAGCTGCAAGTATTATACCATCTGCCTACCAGCTGGGGCAGGACATTTTCTGCACAGCAAGTGAAAGCTCTGCTTTGTGATATCTGAGCTCAAGCTATAATAAAGGAATCTATTTTTTTTCTTTTACATGAACAAGGGCTTGCTTTAGAATTTGTCCTTTTTAGGTAAAGGACGTGATAAAAGGACAGTTAATACAATATCTCTTCTGTATTTTCCCTTCCCCACATTCATTTTGCCTAGGTTTTAGTTCATTATTTTCAGAAGTAAAAAGCCCAATTTATTTTGCAGATAATGTATTTATGTGTTTGGAGTGCTTAATCGTCACACACAACTTTAATGACTGATTAAACAGAGATAGTTAGGGAAAAAGGGTTTAATGTTTTGATACAAAGATTGAATGCATATAGATGTATATTTTGGAAATTTATGCTGTGATGAAGAAAGAAGTGGACCAAGACAATTTTCTTGAATGTTCACTTGTAAAAGAAAGTACTACTGGAAATAGTTCTAATTATCTGTGTTACGCTCATTCTTGTACTGTTTTATGCAGAGGTGGTTATTATGTGTCCCTTGAGGATCAATGAGAAACTCACTCAATTCTTGTTTTCTTCAAAATCTGCTCAAGGGTTTAGGTGTTCTTTCACTAGAACAGGTACCAATGTTGACCATGCATTAATGCCCATGTACTAATATTGTTGGGCCTGTGGTCAAGCTAGTCTTGGTTGTTGTTGTTTTTCTACCTGCAGCTTTTTTGTCCTTTTTAAGGACAAGCCAACATTTATACTTTACAGGGATAATACAGAAGGTAGATGTAAGGTTTTGGAACTGTATTCTGACTAGCCATACTTAAGAGCAGACCTGCTGATATCTGTAGAACTTCAGTTTAGTTATGCCTAAATTAAATCCCAGTGAATTAATCTATTCTAAGTATGACTAAACCTTGGATACAAATAGTAGTTTATCAAACAATTTCCTCCTTGTTTCTTTCAGGCAATGCTACTAAATAATATCACAATAAGTGAGAGATTGATCCAGAATCTTCAAGGTATGTTTAGTTCTAGCATTGTGATTAAAATATGTGTGCAAGTGGTATACAACTAACCAAATAGTAGGGATTCTTATTTAATCAGAATCCTAAATAGAGATGAGTACAACTGGTTAGACATGCTGTAAGTTACAAAGAATACCAATTTGTGAAAGATTTAAATCAGAGTTGGAATTATGTGGCCCTCCAGATGTTGCTGGATTGCAACTCCCAGCAGCCCTAGACAGCATGGTCAGTGTTCAGGAATGCTGGGAAATATTGTCCAACAATATGTGGAGGTATACATGGTTCCCATGTACAAGTTAAACTATATAGCTGGCGCCCTGTATTGCGTTTATGAATGCATAACCAGAGAGCTGTGGCACAGTTGAGTGGGGTGCTTCAGAATGACATGGCCAGCCTCCTCCTGTGGTGCAGTGAGGAGACGGGCTGACCACATAATCTTGGAGTGCCTCATTCGGCTGCATCGCAGAGCTCCGTTGCTTGGAATACCCTCCTGGAGTTTAAGGTGAATTTTAGGGGGTCAGTACCTTATGTCATTTGTGGCTACAGTTACATAGCTACAAATGTGGTGCAGGATCTTGGTCTGCATTTTTTTATTGGTGGAAGTACATTAGAAGCTTAAATCATATAACTAATGAGGAAAAGCTGCTAAGAATAGGGAAGATTGTATAACAATCACCTCAGAGTTTTTGCTGAAGGAACGTGATGGAAAGGAATGCAATTTATATTCTTCTATCGTACATTCAAAGCATACTGTCTTAACATTCACTAGCATCTTGGGGAGAAGCTTTAAAGGAATATTAGGAAAAATGGTGGTTCTGCTCTCTTCTTATGGGATAGTTTGGCATGCATAAGTAAGTTGAGCTCTGCAGAGGCAGGTAGATGAATTACCCTCCTGGAAGCAGGGAGATGGGAAGGTAGCCCTTTGGAATCTTAAGTTGTGTTTCTGAGGCTGAAGCTCTAAACATGTGTGCTGGGATTTTGCCTAAGTGAACATGCTGAGACTTAAATTTGAATAAAAACAAGTCATGTCATTCTGCAAACATCACAATGATAAATCGGAAGAAAAGTTTTAATCTCAGACAGGGTTGTGTTTTGTCAACCTGTCTGTTTAACTTGTACACTGAATGTATTACACCTAAAGCTGGATTAGAATCGAGGAGGGAGATATGAAAATTGGAGGAAGGAACATCAGCAATGTAAGGTATGGGGATGACACCATACTACCAACAAAAGGGAAAAAAAGCGAAGACTTAGAATGACTATAGAAGAAGGTCAAGGAAAATAGTGCAAAGGCAGGGTTATAGCTGAACAGGGTTATAGCTGAAACAAAAATAATGACCTGCAGATGATGATGATGATGATGATGATGATGATGATGATAGGCAATTAAAACATTGAAATAGTGGAAAATTTGCTGTGTCTTGGCTCAGTCATTGTTCAAAATGGAAACTGCAGTTAAGAAATCAGAAGAAGACTAGGACTTGGAAGGGCAGCTATGAAAGGACTAGGGAAGATTCTCAAGTATATAATCAGTCAGGCTTGTCCGTGCCATCGTATTTGTGATTTTTGTGTGTGGTGACAGCTGGACAGTGTAGATAAACTCATTTGAAATGTGGTTCTGGAGAAGCGTTCTATGGATACCATGGTTGCCAAAAGTCACAAATGAATACAAATGGATCCTAGAATAAATGAACCCTGAACTCTCCCTAGAAGCCAAACTGACTAAGCTGAGAGTGTTGTACTTTGAACATATCATGAGAAGACATGATTCACTAGAAAAGAGAATAATTCTTGGCAAGGTGGAAGACAGAAGAAAAAGAGAGAGACCCCATTACAGATGGAGAGAAAGCCACAGCTCTGAGTCTGCAAGACCTGAGTGGGACTGTTGAAGAGAGGATGAGTTGTAGGGGTCTCCTTCATAGGGTAAATATAATTCAGAGTTGACTTGAGATCAGTTAACAACAGCAGCAACTGCTTAGAAAAACAAATAAGCACAACATTTCCTATCCATCACCCCTATTTCCTCCTCATAGTTTTATGTCTCCTATTTCTTGATTTTTTTGTCTGCTCAGAACACCTGAAAGAGCTGCAACAGGAATATGGAAAGCTCCAAGTGGATGTATACAGGTTTCAGAAAAACCAGACTAACCTTCAGAGGAAATTTACATATGATATGTAAGTTTGTGCTACTTGACTACTGTTATTATAGGCAAAATGGCCACAAACCAAGTTTATGTTATGCTTGACTTAAGACTTGCAAAATTATTCAGGTTCAGTAGAATGGAAGGTGCTATCCTATTCTTATAGATACTTATGTGGGAGTAAATTCTGTTGAAGTCAGTGGGAATTACTTCTGAGTGTGCCTCCATAAGATTTATAAGAACTCTTGATCAGATTAAATCAAAGTATGTTTTTTTATGTACACCACTTTACTTGTGTGTGGATCCTCTAGTCAAAATTAGTCCTCTAGTCAAAATTAGGATATGGTGTGGAACTATGTTCAAATCAAAAGTACTAGGAGCTTACATGACTTATATTGAAATTAAGGCAGTTCCTTTGTGACATAGCCATAAAATTTGAAAAGTGGTTGCAAAAGTAGCAATTTAAAAAAAAGAATTTTCTTTTCTTTTATTTTTTAAGTAAGCTTGCACAGTTTGGGACTGTATAAGCTACATGCCGATCCCCAGCCATATACTGCAGCCCGTCAGTGGTTCAGTAAGCGTTATGTTCCTCCTGATCCCTCCAAGTTGGCCAAAGCAGAAAGATTTGAGTGTCTTGTAGTCGACAGTATGTGGTTGGCATGCTAGGCTTAGAATATTTATGTGTTATTCATGATCTGCATTTACTTCAGTGAACTCTGTCTAGCATGCATAGTTCTCTTAAGAGCAACAATAGCAATATAATTTTGGATAGTAAATTAACTATGGATGATTAATGTCATTTATGTAAAGAAAAAGATGAAAATGTTAACCACTTTTGTTTGTGGAGCAAGGCTGCAAAGACTGGATGTAAGAAACACCATGATAAAGTGGCTGCAGTGATAACATTGGAGCCTATGTAAAAAGTACAATTTACTTTTTGCAAGAACTGGAGAGGGGGGAATATAAGCCTGCAAATGTCATTGAAAATGGTAAACATCTTATGGGAATTTAATAAACAATTAGAGTATAATATGCCAGGCATAACTGTGGTTGAAGAAAGGAAATCCTGGATCACAGAGGTGGCAAGCCTGGAGGGTGGATGCAGTTTATTAAAACCAAACAGAGGGAAAAGATTAAGAGATATTGAGACCCACAAACCAAGATTCTACACCTCTGAGAAAAGAAAGCAACTGTGGTTCCTGTGTTGACAGTTACTCTGGGAGCAATTCCATCCAAATAGACTGATAGAACATCTAAATGCAGTCACCACAGATAAGATCGCTACAGTGCAGTTACAAAAAATGACTCTGTTTGAAGCATGACACATTATGCAACAATACCCCACTGATTCCTAGATTCTTGGAGAGAATCCAAATAATTCATGATAAAAAATTCCAGTCACTAACACCTGGGAGACTGTGAAACCAACGAGATGGTGGTGGTGATGATGATGATGATTCTCCTTCTCTCGCCACAGTTTTATCCTCTCAGTAACCTTGTGAGGTCGGTTAGGCTAGGAGAGAGTGGCTGGCCCAAGGTAATTAATCAGCTTCATGGTTGGGTAATGATTTGAACCGAGTCTTCCCAGTTCTAGTCTAACTCCTGACTTGGCTACTGCATTGAACTTATTCGGTGCCTTACAAGTTATGCAGAATTTTGTATGCAAAAGAATGTCTGTATTCTGTACTTTGATTTAAGGTCTCAGTGTATCAATCAGATGAAGGAACTAAAAGAGCAATGTGAAGAAAGGATAGAGGAAATCTCAAGAAAAGGCGGTGAGATACCACAAGAAAAAGAGAAGAAAAACATATCAAATATATCAGACAAAAATTACCATGTAAGTTTTAAAATTTAATTTTAGAGGTGTGCATTTTACACTTGCAGTAGCTGACCCCTGCCCTCTCTTTTTGAGGTTCCTAATTTCTTCACTGCTATGCCTTCTTTGATGAGCAGAATGGCAACATCCCTCTGTCCTTCCTGTGGAGTCTCTGTCCAGGGATGATTGTATTCCAAGCATTCTCACTATTCTACCAAATGTCCATTGTACCCATTATATGCATTTTCTCCATTAAAACCTGAAACATCCCTCTATCTTGGCTTATATTCTAGGCATTAGAATATAAATGCCTACCTATCCATGGCTCTGCTCTCCAAATGTGTTTGGTGGATTCATTTTTCCTTGTGGTCCTTTGTCCTTTTAGCCTGTCGTATACTGTGATTTGCTGGTGTATAAGACTCACTTTTTGCCCAAAAAAATACTGTTTGAAAATGGAGTGTATTTTATATGGCAGTGTGTCTTATATGCTGATGAATAGTATTTGCCAGTGTATAAATGGGGTGTGTCTTATTCACCAGCAAATACAGTATATTATACGTTCACAACCCATTTCCAGACCTTTGAAAATTACTTGTTACATGAAAAAAGTGTGATACCAGCTGCCCCATTATTTGCAAAAAGAGTGTAGGATTCTACCTTAAACTGAGTCATGCCATTGATCCATCAAGGTCAGTATTATTTTTTCTGACTGGTGGTGCTCTTCAGGTTTAAGCGGGTTTCTTTCCAAGCCCTACTTGGGAATCTCTGGCATTGCTTGGTTGTCCCCTGTCCAAATATTAAACAGATTCAACATAGCTTAGCTTCTGAAATTGGATGAAATTACATCTATTCAGGGATGGCATGTCTGTTGTTCTGCCCTTGTTAGCCTTTAGAGTAACATTAGGCAAATAGTTACTTCCAGCCTCTTTCTGTTTTGACCTTGCCTCTATTTGATAATGAAAAGCATGTTCACCCTCATACCCTAAGGAAGATTCAAATCTCAATCAGACAGTCCCCAGCTCCTGTCAGATCTCAGCCAGAGTTCATTTTAAAAGTTGTTCTGTCACCTTTTTGATGTTAAGTACCAGAAATCCAGTTCCTTCTTCCCTAAGATCCTCATTCTTCATGACTTCAGAGGAGTAGTTGCCCTGGAAATAGGGTGCCACTATCACATCCTAGGGGCCTCGTTCACCAACCTCAGTGCCTCTCTCCACTGTTGCAGTCATCAGTCTTCATCTTAAAGGACCACACTTGTCCTCAGAGAGCCTGGAGCTCATTGCACAGCAACTTGATTGTCCAAAATTCAAGCTGTTTGGTCTGTTTAATGCCTATATTTGATCTGTTTAACTATTAACAGGACAGGGAGACAGTTGACTGAGGTGTTACTAAACTCATAGAAGGGCTTAAATCCCATGAGTTATTATTGTATGGTTCAAGTCATTCCTGACTTATGGCAACAATAAGGCAACCTATCATGTGGTTTTCTTGACAAGGTTTGTTCAAAGGGGGGTTTGCCATAGACTTCATCTGTGGTTGAGAGAGTGTGGCTTGCCCAAGGTCACCCATTGGGTTTCCATTGCCAAGCAGGGGTTTGAACCCTGGTCTCCAGAGTTGTAATCCAGTGTTCAAATCGCTGTACCAAGCTAGCTCTCAATTAATAGGACCCCTTACCCTGACAAGAGGTTCATTTGGAAACTATGCTGCTAGCAGACTTGCCTTTGCATTATTGTTAGAGGCCTTAGGTTGAACAGCTTTTAGGATACAGCTGTAAGCCTGTTTAATGCAGCAGTCTTGTTGCTGTTATTTAATACTTCACCATGTATAAGACTTGATTCATTAATTTTACTTTTTAAAAAAAAAGTAATAAAAATTATTGAATATTTTACATTTTCAAGTGCAGTGGTGAACTTTCCGTTAAACACCTGTTATTTAATTAGTATGACTGCTTGTATTAAGATCTTCCACCTTTAGATTTCTATAATAAATACTATAGCTCCATTCTAAGCAAATAGGTAGAGTTTTGTTTGCTTGTGTGATTTTTTTTTATTATGAAGATCCATGAAACTGCTTGGTGTTCTTTCAATCCAGCTATACACTACATGGCAAAACTCTCTTGGGTCCTCACCAAACATGCCTGTCATGGTGCTGGCACTGGAAAAAAGCTTTTCCCCAAAGATCTTACAACTCAGGCGGGCTTATATACAGTCTTTCAGATAGTGTAGACCCAAGCAATACAGGGCTTTAAAGGTCATAACCAGCACTTTGAATTCTGCCTGAAAATGGACTAGCGTATGTGCAGTTGTGAAGACTAGCATATTAATGTGGCAAAACCATTATCTTTGTACATACCGCTGCTTGTTCCAGTGTGTTAGAGATGGTATGAATCAGATCCCAGCATATTAGCAATGATGGCAGACTACTGTCACTATCTGTCTCCACAAATAGGAATGAACACTTGCATCATAAAAGCTTTATATCCATTTTATTATCAGTGGCTAGAATCATTATGACTAATCATTGGAAATGTGCTGAGGAGGTGGAACTTCTTATATAGTAGAAGAGGATGTGTGATCTGGCATTTAACAAAAAGTTAACAGCTAAGTGTAAAGTTCTTAGAGCAGAATGTAAGACAGACAAGTTTGTTGAAGTGAGTCACTGCTTTTGTACAAAGTACATCTGATAACCAGAGGCTACCTCAGTTTCAGCAGAAGCATTGGAAAAAAAATTGTTATGGAGTCCCTGACATTTACTTTTTGAAAAATGAAGATTCAGAATTATTCACTGGAAAAGAAAAAAAATACTCTGTTGGAAAAATGATTTTATCTCAGAGAGGATTTTTTTTTAAATATAATTTGTTTTGTCATGATGTTATGATGGTATATTCACATTTATCCTTTTCTGCTTATCTTTTTGTGTTGGTATAAGAAGGAAACTAACAAAAAAAAATTCTTTTTTAAAAAGAGTTTATCCCTATCTTCTGAATTGGCTGTGGTTCCCTTTCCAACACAAGTTGTCCATGGCTCCCTAGTGTATTTGTATACAGTGATATATATGCATTCTATAAGTTAAACAAGCAATCTTAATTTTCAAGCCATAATACATTAGCAGGTAATACAAAATGACCTGTTTTTATATTTTGTTATAGTATTTAGTTCTGCCATAAAATTGTACTCTGTCTGATGGTATATTTAAAAAAGAACAAAAAAAATGGCTAGGGCATTTGTATTAAATGAATTAAATGGATGTGATGTTACTATTGGATATTTTCCAGGTTAATATTCAGGTGCCAACATTTGGACAGCCAGAGTTTCAGCATCATGATCTAACAAAACAAGGAAATGAGCTTGAAGAAAAACAGCACACCTCTGAGGATTCTTTGAAATTAGAAGCATCAAAGCCAACACTCATTGTAAAAAATGTAGCAGGACTGGATTATCATAGAGAAAAAGGCAAGAATATAGCAACAAAGATGACAAATAATTTCTGATCTTGTTGCCAGAAGTTAATATGGGATGTGGACCTGAGTTTCATGAGCCAAACTTTCACTGAGTTGCAACATATTTTCCAACATGTTAACATCTAATTACAGTCATCCCTCTACTTCCATGGGGGTTAGGGCTGAAGACCCCTGCAAAAGTGGAAAAACTGCAAATCAAAATCAAAATTATAAACACTTTTTTAAAACTTTCCAGGAATCTCTAGGTCCTCCAGCATGAATCTGTGGTCATCTTCCAACAGAAGTGAGCCATAGAGTCATGCTGGATGACCTAGTAGTGCCTAGAAAAGTGTTCTCTAGGAATTGCTAGGTCCTCCAGGACTACTCTGTGCTGTGGACCTTAGAGTCAGGCTGGAGGACCTAGAGAGAAATTATTTTTCCATGAGAGTAAATACAGTAAGAACTTTTTTAAATAAATAAGCAAAATAACCTGTGAATAATCAAAATCCCTGAATGCTGAACCCACAGAAGTGTATGGGGCAAACTGTATTATGAAATTACTTTTCAGATCAGTCAGGAGTTCCAAACCTGTTTTGTTATAAAGTCCATACTTTTCAGTTTTCACCTTTAGGCCTGTTGGCTAGCACCTTGTTAGTGTCTTATG
The DNA here is from genome assembly GCA_948472985.1 of Iguana delicatissima. Lineage (NCBI taxonomy): Eukaryota > Metazoa > Chordata > Lepidosauria > Squamata > Iguanidae > Iguana > Iguana delicatissima. The sequence continues at coordinate 211,414 of CAOKZL010000764.1, forward strand.
TGGCCACTGTTAAATCGCTGTTTTGATCATTGCAGAAGTCAGATTTCTTTAGCAACCTTGTACAGTGACCAAAATCCCCTGTGACCCACCTTTTAGCTGCAGGAGCCACCTGCTCCGTGTCAGTTTAGTGATGGGTGGCAAGCAAGGGGCATCAGAGAAACATCTGGCTATGTCTCTATACCCATACACAGAACAATAACATCATCCACTGAGAGCTCCTAGGGGAGGAAACTCTTGCCTCCATGAAGTATGATGAGGCATGAGACGTAAGAGTAGTTCCACATGTTGAATACCCATATTAAGATCCCGTATTTTGAAAGAATATGTTTCTTGGTATAACACTTCAACTTCAGCTGAAATTGACCTGATTTGACAAATTCTACCTACCTGTTACCTTTGGACTTTCTTCTTGCCTGTGGGTGAATATCAAACTGGGTTTCAGTTGAGACATTTCCACTGATAGGGAAGAGGAACCTGATTTCTGCTGATTCCCTCTGTTGCTCCCAGCACCACCTTTCTTGCAGTGTCACAGGGATGGATGGAGATGGCACTGGAGTAAGAAGTGTAACTGCAGAAGTTGACTTCTTCTCTGCCAGTGAAATCCTTCCATTGGTTCAAAACCATGGCAAATCCAGCTGTTGTCTCATTGATGCAGCTGTAAGTTTATTTACCATTCCCTGTAATACTGCTGGACTCTGGCAAGCCCTGTCCACCATTATCCTCTGCAGATGGAGCTGTCCTGCCAGGCCAAGATGGGAATCCAAACCCTGAATGAGAACTGTTTCCTTCTTTTCTTTTTGATCTCCTTAAGTAGGGCCTTTCTACTCTTTCCTCCCATTTTGATCATGCTAGTAGCATCTGCCTACCGTTGGAAAACAGGACCCAGCGTTATGTACACATGTTACATCTCTGTTGTAGTTTCAGTGCATTCCCTGGTATCTGCGCACCTTTGTGGGTGTAATACTTGCGCAGTACACATGAAGGAATACAAAAAATATTTTGTGAAACTTTTTCATTACTTGAAAATGGCATGAGACTTGCTGCAACTATTGAACTACATCTAGCCAATTTCAGCTTAATTCCCAATGGTGTTTGCAAATTGTCTGCACTTCTGCTTTTTGCTGCTATAGCAGTCAGGATAACATGTTCTGCTATGTCTGGAAAGGTTTGGCATGGAGGATCTTATGTCAGTGTTGAGATCAGATTATGTACCTTTTCAGATCTTTTTTAGTCACATAATTGCCTCTGCCTATGAAAGGGTGTGAACACACAACTTTATGACTATCTTCAGAATTAGAACTGTGTGCTCAGTAATTAACTGGGCTGATAGGCTTTTTTTTAAAAAAAGTAAATAAAAATCAGTACCTAAATCAGCTGGAACTGAAGGGACTTTTAAGTTTTATTGGTTTTTCTGAAACTGCAGTTATGTGAAATAAACTAAGCTAGAAAAGAGTAGTTTATTTGGTTGAGTTTAAAATGCTTAATTTTGTTAGTAACATGGTTCTTACAGTTAATTCTAACTGTGGGTTTTATGATGGCTTGCAGAAGGAACTGATGATGGTACTGCTATCACTAAAGAAGAAGCTACAAAAGAGGTACTTCCTGTTGACCAGGATCATCCACAAATGTATGTGAAGCCCAGCCCAGGTAGTAAAGAGCTGCCCCCAGAACCAGGAATGGATCTGAACCCAAAGGAGAAAGTAAGAAATGTTAATGGAGAAGACGCAGTTGAAAGGCAGACTGGCAAACAGCCAGAACCCTTGAGCCATCAAAACACCAATGAAGCCAAAGCAGATGATGAAGAAATTGAACGAGAGCAGCTATTAAATGATGATCTACAGCAGGATGACCTGGAGCCCAGTAAGGATGGTTGGTAGAAAGATTTCTTTACTCTTTATGGATCCATGACTGTATTGGGGGTTAAAAATCATTGCCGAGCATGTAAAATATATCTGTTAACTGTGGGTTTAGTATCTCTCATAGTAATAAAAAAGATACGCAAACATTCAGAAGTGTTTTGGATCTGACACTCAGTGCTGAACAAGCCTTCATTCCTAAGTGAGCTAGTACTTGTCAGTGAAAAAGTAAATTGCAGAACATTTACTTTCCCCAGTGTTGTTCCATTTTACTCTCACTGCACCTGTAAATATTTTGTCTGGAAAAATATTAACAGGATTTTACAGGTAAGTCCCCAATATGCCACTGTTTTAAAAGCCCTAATTAGCAGTTTCTTCCCTCTTTATGTTGTGATGCTGCAATTTGCAATCAGTATTGTTAAACATGGGTAAGGAAATAGCCACTAGGTTTGAGAACTAAAGAAAATAACTTGTTCAAAACCAGCATTTCTGAGTAGCAGATGTTAAACAATGTGTTGCAGCATGCTCTGCTTCAGTGTTCCAAAGCGGTTTATTTTATTGTTTCCTTTATAATCCACATTTCTCCCAGAACCGAGACCCAAATGTGGCTTGTCTGTCCATCATAGGAAACAGTATAGGGGAATATATGGATTGACCTCCCCCACTGTGACAATTCTTAGAATTAGGAGAAATGACCTTGCTTCACTTTGGTCTTCCTTTCATTTCTCCCTTTTGTTTGTCTGCAGGGGTGGACAAAGTGCAGCCCTTGGGATCCCTAAGTGTGGCCCCAGAAGCCCTGCCAAATCCACATCTCCCCCACAATTTTTTTTTTAAATCAGGCTGACCTTTCGGGGAGATTTTCCTCCACACTAAAGCAAATTGGGAAGTTTACTTCCTCCAACCACCCAGAGCCCCTCCCCTGCCACCAAAAGCAAAACAAAGAAATTAGGAAGGGGCTGCTTGATAGCATGAACTCATGTCTCCCTTGATATGGGTAGGTAAATAGGCTTACATGTGTGCAGCTTCCTTTATACAGAGGTGAGTCATGCAGTTCTCCAGATGTTGTTCTAGTAGGTCTCAGCATGGGGTGTGCTGGGAAGGGCTGCTGCAAGTTGCACTCCAATAACATCTGGAGGGTTGTGTTGATTCCTCGTCCTGCTTGGCATCAGCTTTCCCATTTTTGCTCCTCTAGGACTAGGCAGTTGTGAAGTCACTGACAGCTCCATGTTAGTCTTTGCTTGAAATGCTTATGTACACCAGTGTGTAGTTAACTACTGAAGGGTAGTTTGGAAAGTCTTACTACATGCATTGGCTTGAATGTATTGAGCAGGGTGGGAAACTTGTACCTCAGTTCTAGCCAGCACTCCTGGCTTAGGTACCTCATACATGCATCATCCCTGGCACCAGCCCAGTTGAAAAGACATAGCGTGAATATTAAAGATGATCTACTGGGTTGGCCCATTCATTAAGAGGTTTACATGCATTAGCAGTTCCCTGGGGAGTGCTGCTGCATGGAAGCAATTTTCAGTAGTTTTCCTAGACTGTGCAGGATGCTTGTTCTTTATAATAATCTCTTAAGAGTGGAATGGGGACAGAGAGAGTAGTATGTCTGTAGGGATTAAGCCACTTGTCTTTGTCAGTACCTTGTGTTAAATTATCATCCATCTTCAACCTGGCTTTCAAAAGAAACAATAACCTAAGGCCAGGCAGCTAACCGGACGCTGAAATTTACATTTGTCTCCAAGGGGACACTAGAAGTATTAACTTAAGGGAAGAAGATGCTTCATAATACACCCCAGCCTCTACCTGCTTTTCTAGACCTTGACTAGACAGAAAGATCATTCAGCATCAAGTAGGGACCATGGAAATACTGGTGCAACATCCATAGCATGCTACCATTACTATGTACAATAACCAGTGTCCTGATTTATTTGCCATCCATGGTAATAATTTATCACACTATACATGCTTTAGGGACAAAGGAGCAATGCTGGGTTTTTAACCTATTGATAATAGCATCTTTCTCTAAAGTTACTGAATCTAATTGGAAAAAAGAAAGCTCCAAGTGAACATATTAAAAACGAGTGTTTGAAATTCTAGAATGTTAAAAGCAGCTTGATTTTTCCCTAGCACAGAAGGATAAAGGTATTAATGGTACATCTTTGTAGGTGAATTTGGAATCAAAAGAGTGAACCAGGATATCAAAAGAGTAGACTACAACTTAGATGTGAATGAAGCAGAATCTGAAACTGATAAGCAAGCTGCCTTTGTTGATCAGCAAAATAAATTCAATGGTAAGTCCTTGCATCATCCTGCCTGAATTGTCCTCATTGTTCCCGAAGTTTTAGAACACCATGAAAACTACTTTGCAGTAGTCATTTGTCTGGCTTTCGATTAGCTTGATGCTTTTGGAAATGTTTTTCTATAGGGAATTCAGTGACCTTAAATGATTTAGAAATATGGAAACAAACTACATATTTGCTGAAAATTCTTTGTGAAGAAAAAGCTTTACAAGTAAAAAAGACTTGGTCTCAGTTGAAAACACTGACTGTATACTGCGTTTTCTATTAACTGAATATTGTGTGATAGGTTTATGAGTTATTCTAACACATTCAAAATAGAATTCATTAAAATGTTACTCTTTTTCAGTCCAGAATCTTGATCCCAAACTGCAAAACCGCCTGTTTAATCTTGAAGACCATCAACAGAAACTGTGAACGAGTTCAGTGGGTGATTATTGCAAAAACTACTACAGTTGAACCCTTCTGCTGGAGGCTTGAAAAGTTCAACTCAGCTTGATAACTATGGGATTATTTAAAACAATTCTGACCTCTTTTATAGACTTGTCTTCTGACTTAACTAGACTTAACTATTGCTTCAGGAGAAAGAAATCTGTCTTTCTTTAAGGTGTATGAATTGTTTGTTTGTTCTTCAGCTTCCTCATCTGGTTTTTCATTCCTGAACTAATGTGATGAAACGCTAGATGCAATTTGTCTTGCCACTGTCACTGTGGAAGACCGTCGGTTTAGAATTCTTCCCAGCGACCCTCTATCTCATCTCTTCCCGTTTTTGTGGGTTCTTGCTTTTATAAGTAGAGCAAATAGAGTTTATTTTGTGTAGCAGTTTCCTCCAGAACAAACATGTCTTACAGCATTCTAGGGCTGTGCTCTGTTAAATGCCTTGCTTTGAGGTAGATCATATTTATTGATGTGGGGCTCAAGTTATAAGTCTTTTGCAAGAATGCATCAGACTGACTATATTTATATATCCTATTCAATTAAAATAATCTGTTTTGAAGAACAGGACTTGATAAGAATGGTAACTGTAATGCAATGGAAGGCCACCTGGATTTCTGTAAAGTAGGTTTTAAACAATGTGGAATTTTCATGGACACTCATTGCTGACCCTGTGATTATGATCTTGCCACCACTTGAATACATGTGGAAAAGAAACCTACAAGGGCCTACTGTATTTGCTGCTTCACATCAAGTATCTTATTGAAGTGCAAACTGACTAGCTATAATATTCTAATTGTAGGAAAGGAAATAGTAAACATCATGGTGCTAAGCTGATACCAACCAAAATGTCATAACACAATCAGAGCGTATAGATATGACACAAGTTTGTTCCATCAGAGGGTAGTTTCAAATAATTACTTTAGTATTTTATCAAATTTAACAGGTAAATACCTTTTCAGTTCTGTAGATCATATTGGCTTGATTTTAATTACTTTAATAAAACTGAATCTAATGTTCATGAAATGAAAACCTATTATAGGATCAATGGTGAATTAATGGGTTTACAAGAATTTACTAATCTGGTTTATAGCATCTTATTCCCAATAAAATACTACACAGACTGTGAAACAGTGTACTAAGTTATTAATACTTGAGATCCAAGCAGTAACCCAATATTCTTCAAAACACTCCCAAGCTACCTGCTTGATAGTTGTATAGACAAATCTTTACTTTTAACACTGTTGCTTGCAGAGGTTCAGCTAATACTGAATATTTTCTTTTTTAGATATGTAAAAAAAAACCCTGATGTATTGTGCCTCAAAGCTAATGTTAACACAATTCATAGAACATTTAACAGCCTACACAGGAATGCATCCAAATATAGTCTTCACTTTTGATGGAGAACCTGCATGTGTGTAGCCAGCTTAAAAAATATAAACACAGGAACTTGCCTAAAATACCTAAAACTAGTGCAAAATCCTTCATATCTACCCCGAGATGCTTATTAACAGCCAGATCAAGGAGCTACGGGAACCAAATCAATAAATATGGCACCTTTCCTGTGTACCTGGAATATTAACAAACGTAGCCCAGCAGCGATCATAGCAGGAAACAAGTTTTAAGTCTCCCCTATCTTCAATTTTAATAACGCACTGCCAGAAATTATTGTCTAAGCTACAGTGCATAAGAATTAATGTATTTATACTTATATGTCCGGGAGTCCCAGGGAAATATTCAGCATCACCACTAAAGCCTTTCTATTTGTTTTTGTTAGAGGAGTAATCTGTTTTCACTCACCAATGTATAAGAGAACACAACAGCTCACTTGTTTCAAAGCAGTCAAGTATGTTATGAAATGTGTATATATGTTGCAAGAACTTTGATAAAACTGATTTATAGATAAATGTGCACAAAATCAAAACATACAATGCTTTAATAATGAAATTGATAAAATCAGCTCCAGTGGTAGCATGTGACACAGACCACTTTATAATAGCAGTTGTCATTCACATTGTGTAAGGAAGTCTGCACAGGGTTGCTTCCAAAACAACAGTACTTTTGTCCAAGAGCACCATGTCCTTTTTGAGCACAGTGTAAGAGCGAGTACACAAGGCAGCTCTGTTACACAAATTACAGTTCATTTGTTCTTCTAATCCTTTGTCTTTCAAACAAGTTTCACTACAGGGAAGTATCTATGAGGAGAGAAGTCAAATTCTGGCGGTATCTAGAAGAAATATTTTACAATAATTTAGTGAACTCTAAATGACAGTTTACTAAAAAATCTCTAATTCCTAATAGTTCTTTAAAACACCAACAGAGTAAGAAAAATCCTGAAGCTAAACTACAACTGGAGGAGAAGACTATGATCTAATACATGCACTTTGAATCCACAGAACTTGCACTGATTTTAGAAACTTGAGATATCCCAGACAGAATTTAGCATACAATTTGTGATCCCACTTCTGGCGGAACTGAACCAGACTGAGATTCTTATGAAGAGTTTTTATATGGTAATTATATAATTAAATCATCTCTGTACTGAAAAAAAAAGGATACTGTCAGGTATATCCCAACTACAGTGGTTTGGCATCAGCTAAGAGAGTCAGCATAGTATAGTGATCTGAGCATTGGATTATAACTCTGGAGACCAGAGTTCAGCTGCCTGCTCAGCCACAGAAATCCACCAGATGACCCTGGACAAGTCACACACTCTCAGCCACAGAGGAAGGCAAAGGCAAGCCCCCTCTGTACAAATTTTGCCAAGAAAACTATAAAAGGTTGACCTTAGGGTTGCCATAAATGAGAAATGACTCGAAGACAACAACTTGTACTGAAACTGAACACTAATGGCATTAACAAAATCACTTAGTCCTGCTGCCCTAGTTGGTGACATATCTGCAGTATGCCCCCACCCTCTTTTAATACTATAATATGAAACATTATGTTTTCAAAAAAGCAGCTTATTTGTGATTTGCTTACTTTAGAATCCTTTTTGTGACCACCTGCCAGCAACTTCATAACCACAATATTGGGTTTGGCAACTTTAAGAATACGGCTGACCTAGGCAGAAATAGTCAAATTTTTAATAGTTCAGACAGGAAAATAAATCTTAAGAGGCTAGTAGCAATGGATACTTGATACGACACTGGCAGTCATTACTGTGTTGAGCCCTTTAGAGAGAGCCAAACTGTTCTTTGATATTCTTTACTAAACTAATTATAAACCAGCAAAGTACTCTTTATATAAATAAATATTAGTCTGGTTCAAAGACATAAGAAGGCCAAACTGATGCAATGTTTTTCTTTGAACAGATAAAACACTGATAATATTCCATTGCAGATACAGGTAAGCTAAAGTCACAGTGCAGTAAACAGGACGTAAACATATTGAATAGCAACATTTAAAGGCTATACAGTCCTCCCTTCACATTCACAGCTTTGATCTTTGCAAATTTGATTATTTGTGAGGCACATGTGTGCCCCCTCCCATTCCCTTGCCTTTTGCCCAGGTACATGTGCCTTCCTTCTCTGCACCTGGGCAAAAGGCAAGGGAATGGAAGAGGCAGCACCATGTTTGGAAAAGGAAGGTGCACACATGCCTCCCCCACCATTTCCTTGGCTTTTGCCCAGGTACGGAGAAGGAAGATCAATGTGCTGGGGCAAAAGGCAAGAAAATGGGAAGGGGTGTAAGGGGAATTATTCATGGCTTTTCCACTTTTGTAAGGGTTCTGTGCCTCAAACCCTTGGGAAAGTGGAGGGGCCACTATACATATATTTGAGGATACTGTTTTTCACACTAGATGATAGGAAAGACCTTCAGAGTCACTTCACCCAAATCCAAAGTTTTGTGGACAGTGAATATATTGCCACTGAACAGCCCACTGTTCCCCAACAACTGAATCAACTGATAAGACAAAATCAGAAAATTTGCATGCCACAAGCCCGGAATCCTGATTTATCATGCACAAGCAGTGCACGCATGGACGCTGCTTGATCATTCCTGCTGCAACCTGTTTATTGTGAAATGCAAATATGAACAGCTCCCCTTCTCTGGTTTATTTCATAGCAAGACAGAGAAAGAACCCAGCATTTGTTCCATTTGTTCTTGCTTGGTTAGGAGAGAAACCAGAGAAAGAAAAGCTGCCCAATATATAAATCAGGAAAGCAGTCTCTTTAGCCAGGAACGGTCAAGCAGTGTGTACCAGAAAGCTGCTTGCACATGACAAACCAAGGTTCTTGCAAACCCCCGGCTTGCTGTTCTCATACTAGTAAAGCTTCCCACTAACAGGATTGGGTAGATTCCACCTGTGCCCCTTCCCCCATTTCTATGTATGCCAAGAAATTTCTCATTCCGCAACAAAAACTACTAAAAGGAATATTGTTTAAAATCACAACTCGTGCAAGAGTCAAGCCTTTCACCTCTCTATTCCTATGTCTAGAAAGTGTGTCTCACCTCATGGTCTGGGTTAGGGATATTTTCCAGTATCATTTTAGCTTGCTGGAAGTGTTTGCTAGCAGCCATGTAGAGATCAGAAGACTGAGGAGGAGGACTATATTTGTTTAGGTCAGACATTTCCTAAATATTAGGAAAAAAGTAAGAATCCATTAAAAGAAATTGCCCCCAAAAGAGACCAATCTTTATCTGACTTTTTCAGAATTAGGCTGTCACCTGGAGCACAGAGGACACAGAACTTTGAACTGCATAAAAGTAAAGATTTTTTCCAAAAGAGAGAAATCTTTATCTGACTTATTCAGAATTAGGCTGTCATTTGGAGCACAGAAGACACAGAGCTTTGAACTGCATAAAAGTAAAGATTTTTCATCAAGAAGGAAGGGGAAAATGACTAGGACAATTAAAAGTGTTTTAACACCCTGGAAAAACTTTTCAATATAACAAAAAGACTCTGTTAATATACAAATTACCTAGTACAAGTTAGTAATATAACTATGGTTCACCTTGAATTGCAAATAGTGTACCGGTGGTGGTGTTATGACACTGTTGAATGGTGCAAACCTATGTTCATATCGAACTTGTTCACTATCGAGTTCAAACTTTGGCTTTCTCACTTTGCCATCCATGTCAAAAGCAATCATAGTCTTCAAGAAAAAATGGAGAAACAAAGGTAAGTGAGGCCCAGAATGAGAAATCTGCTACTTGTGACACAACTGCAACAGAAGCAGTGGTGCATATTTCCCCCAAACATTACTCTGGAAAAATACCTGATACGGACTAAATGTAGTCACAACACAAAGAAATCTGATATACTTGGGTGCTATTCATCTGTCTCCTTCAAAAGAGGTATCACAAATATTCACACATTTACTAACCTGTCAAACTAATCCCAATAGTCTGGCTCCTTAGAGAGAAATGATGCCATATCCATTACACCGGTTAGGATGAGCAAGACAGAAAAACACAGTCTCTGCCCTCCCAAGCAGTGGAGAAGTTAAGTCATTGCTGGATGCCTCCACCAATCAAAGTGAAAAAGAAATGTATGAAATAATGCTGCACAAAACACTGCTAGATCCAATTTGACATCACAAAAGAGAAAGAATGCCAAATATTCACATGCTGATCATTATTATCTGTGATTTAAGTTACAAGGTTAAGAAAGTACGCATGCTCCTTGGATTATTGTCTTTGGCTTTAATAATCAAGTTATGCTAACTCTATATGGAACTATTCACAAAGTCAACCCAATATTTAAACAAATGTTACTGTATAAGATGGTGTAGACATGCCCTGCAAATTCCTTAACTGTGATATTATACCATCATGCCACAACAACAATGGAAATTCCTGACAGCCTTAAATCATACAATATGCTGTTTTGTTGACACTGGTGTTAACAGAAGGCCTTTCCACACTATACTGTTATAGTTCTATTATTCTACTTTTAACATCCTATGGAATCCTGGGGTTTGCAGTTTAGGGAGGGGCATTCAGAATTCTCAGTCAGAGAGTTCTCTGGCCTTAGTAAACTACAAACCCCAGAATCTGAAAGAATGTTCAAAGTGGAATAACAGTACTATAACAGTGTAGTGTGGAAAGTTCCAGAGTTAAAAGTAAACTAGGGTTCTCTTTACCCAGCAACTGAATTGGCTTCAACTGATTGTTGAGTAGTTGGCAGTATTATGTCTGCACCAGTCCTATGTAGACCATTATTTAGATATATAATACTTCAAGAATGCATAGGTGCAATTCTCAATTTTGAGAATTCTACTTGTACCTCATAATACTTTTTTAAAAGGTTAATTTTATAATCACAATCCGTAATACGTCACCTTATACATCCCAGCACACATGTTTTGATAGGCTTGGCTCATGGTGATCTCTCTGCTCAAAGGACGAGCTGCAAATTTCATGGATGAAAGTATTTTACTATGCAGTTATGAAAACTTCGCTGACATTTAAAAATACAGTAGGTCGACATGTGACTGAGCTTGGGCATGGCCACGTATCCTTTGCAAGGAGCATAATGCCCTCCTACTTTGCAGAATCCAAAATGTAGACTGCCACCTTGATTAGGCCAAATTCATGCTAAAACTTCTCAGAGGGTAACAAACAAAAATTCTAGCTGCACATAGGCTGGGCTTTTCTGGGGGAGGGATTACTCAGTTATACTAAACAAAAATCATTAAAATGAAGGTGGTCAATTGGGGCTGGGGAAATCACCTTCACAGACAAGAGGAAACTTGTTTTGGTCCGAGGATAGCATTGCCTCAGTGGCAGTCTGTGAGAAATTCAGTGGGTGGGGCTGAAGGCCAAAGTAAATGGGGCTGGTGTGGGCAGCATCCAGGGTCTCCCCACATTTAACTGTCATGCCCACTGCCACACCATTTATTCATTTATTCATTCATTCTCTCACACCCATACACGATCCCAGTGCACTATAGTTAAGCTCTGAAGACACCTTCTAGGCCAGTGGTTCTCAACCTGTGGGTCCCCAGATGTTTGTGGACTTCAGCTCCCAGAAGCCCCAGCCACTATGGTCAATGCTCAGGGCTTCTGGGAGCTGAAGTCCACGAACATCTGGGGACCCACAGGTTGAGAACCACTGTTCTAGGCAAAACTAAGAAGGTGCCTCCCAAATTTAAGGACAGCAAGAGGTGGGGAGTTGTTCCAGCTTGGAAGGTGTAATTAGCTCTCACTTCCCACCTGCAACCCTTTTCCCACCCTGCCCAGAGAGCCTCAGTGGAAGGCTTTTGCCAAGCTTAACTGTGACATTTGGACAGGGCAGAGTCAGGGGATTATGTGATGGAGATGGCAGATATCTTCCCCAACAGTGACCTCCACAAAAATGCCAGCTCCCCCCAAGCATACACTGGCACTGGTAGCAAAAACATTTCCTTTGGGAGCAAAGGAGACACTGGGACAGAAGGGAAATTGTGGGCTGGCTGAGGAAGGCCCACAGACCACAGCCAGCTTGTAGCCTTGTGAGTCTCCCATTCCTGAAAAAACTAAATTGTATGACAGATAAATAAAACGGATGTTTTATAGCACTACAGGTAGGTCACATGGGACTGAGTACTGGAGTAGTTTACTGAGGATAGAGATATGAATATTGGAAAGAGAATTTTAGAAACTACGATCCAGAGTTAAGACCTAATTCTATTTAAGAGTGGGGAACAACAACAACTCTGTCATTCAGTCATATATGAAAAGATCTTTTCATTCCTCAATTTAAAATTGTCACATACAAACATTAAATGAAGCTGAGAAATGAACTCAGACAGATTGAATTCTATGCCTAAAGAACCAGTGCCTCCTAATTTAGATGGCTGCACAAAGCTGAAAATAATCACTGTTATCTTCAGATGCTTTAAGAGAATCATGAAACAAACAGCATACACATGATCTAAACCACATATATACCTTTTTTCTTTTTCTTGGATTTTTTATTACTCCGGCCTTTCTGCTGCTCTTCCATTATTCTTTCTTCTGCCATCTGAGAACTATCAGCTCGACTAAGTGTTGACATTAACCAGGCATACAGAAACTCAGAGAGATACCTACAGGGGTAATTTGTAATTAGATATTTGAAGATAACTCCAGAGTTTAAGCATATAGGCCCTTTAGAGCAAAACCTTTTAGAGAAAAACCTTGCACAGTAATAAAAATTGTAATTAAAAACATTTCTATTGCCTCTCCTACATTTTAACCCACAGGCAACCATTTTCCTAATTATTTCAAAAGGGGAAGTTAATCTGCTGAATCCAACAGCTTGGATCCTAGCAGAAGAGTTGAGAGAACACAGGTCCCCTCCTAGATCCTAGGAAATATCTCTCTGTGAGGTCAGGGAACCCTCTGAGTACTACGTGATGGGACTTTCAGGGAGGAGGGTACAGGAACTTTTCTTTCATGAACTTCTTAACTTAGGATCCAAGCCTGCTTGGGGGGTGATTCTATCCTATGATTAGGCCTGGATCCAACCCTACGTAAGCAGTCCCTAATGTACACATACAATTCACAGTCCATTCCACTGTAGAATGCTCAGTTAGAGAAGCACCTGCTCCCAGTTCTTACCAATATATGTAGTAATATTCATGCATACTGTACAGCTCCAGTTCAAACCCACTCAGAAGATACTGTATCATGATGCGAAGGTTATGGTAAAGGACCCAGGTGCCCAAACATGCCAAGTGTTGCCTTTGGGGTTCTTGTTTCAGCAGCATACTGTGAAGTGCTGCATCCACTTTCTCTGCCTAGAAGAGTGAAAGGAACAGTGTTCAGCACAAGCATCAGAGCTGCTAATTTCGCAAATTACACTGACAGAATTCAAAACACTGCATCCAGCATGCTGCGCTGGGGCTGATGACAGGGCATACTTCAAAGCGTGGCTTAGGAACTATTATGCCCTGTGTGACTACGAATGAGACTCGGCCTCATCCTACCAGACAGGACATTTTAGTATCCCAAAATCATGCTTAATTGCAAAGCTCCCAAAAAACTAGACCAGCAAAAGTAGGCATTTCATAATTTTCTTCACTCAAGAGTGCTGAACAGTTTTATTGTATATGAAACATCTTAATAAAAATTACAAGACTGGAAAAGTTTTTAAAAAGTATCCCTGTTGCCTACCAGGTACATTCAAAGGAAAAACAAAGTAGAGCCAAAACAGATCCCATCAGATTTATTTCATTCTAGGGTACAATTTTACAAATATTGTAATTTAAATGTATTGGGACAAAAATATCCCACACCATTTTATAGTAAAAACAGAAAGCAGAAAATCTGGTGTGAATACTTGGATGAGCAGGCACTACCATGCTCTGTGTTCAAAGGTTGCAAGGCAGCAAGTGCACACTCACAGCAAGGGAGTGAGTGTAGCCTGCCATCTGGAGTTAGGGCTCTGGGTGAGAGTTCTGTGGACAGTGATGTCAGGTGTGATTGTGCTAGGCTCATTAGAATGAGCATGTACATAACAGGACAGATAAGACACTTTATGACACCATATGTTTCTGTACCATAAGTAACCATTAACAGTTTTATTATCTTCTGTTTAATAAATTCATCTGTTAACATACACATATGCCACTTGGATCACCACATTGCTGTTAAGGTTGCATTATCTGATTATAAAGTCAGGTACTTTAGTATCTGCGGGCAGGGAACAATGGAAATATAAGTGGAGTTATTATCTCTGGTAACTGGTGGTAGGTTTGTAGCAAAATGTTTGCAAAGATGGCTTGCACAAGGAATGCCAGCAACAATTCAAGCCGGGTGTTCACAGATGGTGCCAGCAGATTGGATAGCCAGAAAAGAGTTATCACAGGTTGCTTGCAAGGAATACAGTAGCATTTAAGTGCCATGCTCTGACTATTTGAGGAGTGGTTAGCACAAAGAATGCCTCTTAATTGGTGGACATATTCCTCAACAAAGACTATTTTCTTAATGGGGTAAAAATTACCTTACATCATAAATTTAACATCTTCCTACAAATAAATAAATAGAGTTACTTTCCTTCAGGTTTTACGTCTGTTTCCTAATTTTTTTGGTTCATAATCAAATTTTCAGTGAAGGAATAGTAGTATTTTTTATTAAACAGAAATTACATTGGTTATGTTATGTGGAAGGAAATGCGGTCTGTTAGCTGCTCAAAACAAAGTTATGTCTCACATCAGTACAAGGTTTCTGGTTCTGGGTGTCTGGGTATTGTGGAGTACTCTTCATTTTCCCCTCATAAGCACGGAGATGTGAGGGCTTCATCACACAAGGTAGGTAAATTGCAATTACAGCAGGATAATAGCGTCTTTGGCTGGGACTTATCACATTACTCTGTTCCTCTTCTGTTGTTCTCCCAGTGGGAAACAGTTTGGAAAGTGTTTCTTCAAAGGAGGTCACTAACACATTAATCCAGCCAAAGACACTATAATCCTACTAGAAATCCTGTGGGGAAACAAAATACCCCTGAGGTCACTGAATGTGTCAACATCTCCATCAAATGTAAGAGAAAGGAAAAAAACATAAAAAACAAAGCCATTGCCACAATAGCAAACTTCATACAGTGTTTTCTGCCTCTAAGTTACCTCATCTTGCAAAGTAGCAAATTCTTCAAGAATATGACCAAGTTTATCCCTTTGGCGAGCTCTATTGTGCCCATGAATCTGAATTAAACTACAGAATGGCTGGAGGGAAAAAAGAAGACAGGTTAATTTTTAGACTTTCACATCATTCTCGTACCACAGACTGTAGCAAAGATCTTCAGACTAACACTGTGGGTAACAAGGGGCAGGCTGACAGTCCTCAGTGCCAATCTGGAGCCTTCTGAAACATGGCTACAGGAAATTTGATGGAGCTCTTGGCTCACCTCTAAGTTAGCTTTTATATTTGACAAGGCAGATAGGATAGGCACATAGGATACTGATGACCTGGATGGATGTACCCATTGTAAATCACAGAACCAAACACAATTAGGATGGTACTGAAACAAGCATGGACAAAGAGGAGCATGTACAATAGGATGCCACTCAGACAGTATTTTCAGCAGTAATGGCATGGATGGAAATAGGCACATGAAGTACAGTTTCTATAGATGTATAGCATTTTAAGATAACAACTAAAAAACAACAAGGATGAATCACAACTTTAAACACAGATTTTTTAAAAAAAATTCTGTTCCTGACAGCTTCACTGAACACAGTATGAGGAGATCAGTGATCCAAGGATAGCTAGTGTGACGGATCTTTTGTTATGACCCCATGACTTTGGTTTGGCCAGAAATATTAGACAACTACTGACATTTTGCTCATGGCTGGTGCCAATCTATGACTTCCTTGTGTCTGGTATGTAATTTCATTTATTCTGTAAACAGCAATCTAGCAAAATAAAAGCTTGTCACCAGCACCCTTAAGGATAAAAGGCTGCTGTCTCTTGACTTGTTTGGTTGGAAGTGCTTTCTGAGAGTAGGAGAAGAGAAACTGCAGTGGCAGAAGCTCCCTGAGCCAACAGGTCCACCTTAGGTTGTGACAAAAGATAAAGTCTGCAAGTTGTCTTATTTCATCTCTCAGAAACTCAATCAGTACCACGTAATAACTGTTCAAGCTACAAGATGGTCTTTGTTCATCAACAGTAGGCTTGGCCTGTTGAGGGAGCACTCAGGCCCTTAAAAACATTAAGTCCTAAATTCAACTTAACCTCAACAGGGTGGAGATTCACATGACAACTGGCTGTGTACAGCAGCTGTTCAAGAGATTGTGTAATAACCTGCATAACCACTCAGACAACCTTTTGCACAATTCATGGTTTAATAACCTTACACAGCAAAGCACATAATGAAAATATATTGGATACTACTCTTCTGCTAATTCTGAAAATGTACACACATTTGCACAGTGTGCCTTCCAGTACCCCAATGACATAACTGGTTACAAGCCTATCCACCTTAATATAAGAACAGGTCTTATCCTACGCTGCCTATTCAACAGATCCAAAGATCCGTCTGCTTTTCTAAATAAGTGAATGAATTTCCTCTTTGTTTTGTGGGGGATAAGAACAGTTTCACTGTTTCTAGCAGAGACTTTGCCCCCTTCCAAACTGAAAACACTAAAAAGAAACAATCTGGGAAGCAGGGACAAGAATCTTCAGTTAGCTCAGGTGCCTGTGTCGTTTCTTGTTTATTTCCCAGAAGAGAAGGAGGAAACCAGAGCACAGTCTTCACTCATCCATTGAGTAATCTTCTATCTCAGGGTCTTTGCCTGGTACACTATGGCACCAACAGCATCCTTGAAGTTCCAGTTCACAGGGAACACATTTTCCCTCAGAAAATTCCCTTTAACACAGAAGAGTGCCAATTGATCAGGACGCCTGAGGACCCAAAAAGCCACTACTAACAGGGATACAAGGAGTGTCTCCAACTAAGTAGGAGCTGTGAGATAAAAACATGGGTTTTAAGGCTCTCTGTAGTGTCCAGAAAAGGAATCTCAGGACCTCACTTTTTGCTGCCTCAACAGCTGGAGCACTTTCAAATAAAAAAAGCCTGGCTGCTAGCCATCCTCTGAGCCTGAAAAGTTCTCAAACCCTATTCAGATACAAACAGTAGAACTGAGGTGGTTATTTGAACTTCTGTATCCCCACTCCTAAGCCACTACAAATATTTCATTGGTGTGCTGGGCTGATTATATATAACTGGACTCAAAGCATAACGGCATGAATTGATGGTGGCCTGTAGCATGTGAGGGAGAAAAGCTAGCTTCAGGGAGACTTTATAGCACCGTCTCTCTATTGCTGGGATAAGTTCATAAAAGGAATGAAACTGAGCAATGACTTGAGATGCAACAGAGTGTTTCTAAAGTACACATTTGTTTCTAGACCTTAAAGCCTGTAGAGAGGATACATAAGGAAAAAAAAACTAGAGAGTGACCCAATTTATTATCTAGATAGAGAATTTCTGGGGATTCAATGCCATTTTTAGATCTTCCTTGGAACACAATTGAGCATTATCCAGAAAAATCTCTAATTTGGCCATCAACGTGTCTATCCTTAGACCAATGGTGACAATAAAGAGAGTTCATCTTTATTTCTAACACAGAAATAAACACTCATTTTGTGTGGAATTTTTAAATCGTTTTTTAAACATTTTGGAACCAGTCTTGTCAATGCACATTCCAATGCAAATAAATTCAACACTGTTCCTATATATTTGTTTGGAGAGTGTGCTGTAGGGTTGCCATAGCATCAACTGGAGATGGTTCCTGTATCTTTAATGGTTGTGCAGAAAAGAGAATTTCAGCAGGTGTTCCTTGTTACCTGCTTGCATGACAAGCAACACCAGCTGAAATTCCCACTTCTACCCAATTATTGAAGATATAAGAACCCTCTCCAGTTTACAATCTGGCAACCCTAAGAAAGAATGATTTACAACTGAACTACAGTGTAGCCCACCACAGATTACTATCAGGCTGCTTTGGATTTTCAGTCAAAAATTGCTCATACCAATCACCACATTGGTTGCAGCAAATGCTGAAATCACAACCTCCCACTTCTTCCCAATCTGAATTAAAAAAAAAAAAGGAAATCTTGTGCTCAGTGGATTTACATGAAAGACACATTATACTCTGCCACATTTAACTATTTTACCCACATAAAACTAGTTAGAAAGAGCACAAAATTCTATCTTTCCTGTCACTTTGGGGTACAGATCCCAATCACATCAATCATAAAATTGAGGATTTGATCACTGATTTCTATGGGCAGAAGGTAATAGAAACCAAAAATTTAGGATGCACATCATTGTGGTCCTTTTTTAATCTCTGTAGATACTACAGCCTGCTGCGAAAAAAAAATCTGAGATTAGAGGAGAGCATGATGTTCCTAAACGGAGTAGCTGAATGGCTTTTATCAGAAGATGCATTTCCTACTGGCCTAAGTCAAGTACAACCCTTCCTATGGAATGCAGTATCATAATTGGAGGGATAGGAGGAATCATAGGTTCCTCTATAACTATGTCTCTCTTTATGGAGTCGTATTTGAAATCATATTCCTCACAGATTATCATGTCTCCAAAATAACAAATTACTAGTAAGTCAGAAAAGCTAGGAAGATCATTCAGTTAAAAGCCTCACTTTACAAAAACATCCTGAATTCTGAAAAGATACTCTTTATGCATATATATGCCCAGGAATTTTTTTTAAAATAAATCCTTCATAATGCCACCAATACTCACACGAGCACAATGTGTGACAAAGGAGTCAATATAATCCTTAGCCTGATGATTATTATACAGACAACACCTAAGAGAGAACGAACAAAATACTGTCAGTGAAAATCACTGTCCTAAGGACAGAGGGTGAAATTGGGCTCATGATAATAGCTATATCATATTTTTCAGTTGAAGGCCCCCATGCTGGTGGAGGGGTAGATCCAGAGTCGAAATAGGAAGGGCCACCTTCTCCCACCCTTTCTGTTCTCTCTCTCCCATTTCTCCCTTCCTCCCAACACAAAAGGCTGTTTCAGAAGTGACACTCTGCTCCGGTCTGAACGAAGCATTTGCTTAGCATATCTAAAATAACAATGAGGACTGCATCCCGCAGTTCCAGACCCAGCAGATGCTTGTGCCATCCAAGAAGATTAGCAAATTACAATACTGAACATCAGCACAAAGTATGTCATTCCTCAGTGGCCCACCCTTGTATGAACTGGATGAAATTACTCCTTTAAAAAACTGACTGAACCTGAAAATGGAAATAGCTAAACTCTGTAAAGGATACACATGATTCTTGAAACAACTAGGTTGTTTAAAGAAATCTGATCCTTGATGATCATGTCTTAAATTCTGGCATGAGATAATTTGCAATGAGTTGTCATTTGGGACAATTATAATCATCCTTAGCTGTCTTAGTGAAGGAGACAGTTTTTGCCTTCCATGTTTTAAATTAAAGATATTGGCTAAGAAGCTAATATTTGGTGGTTGTCTCAAGTCTTCAGTGAAAGAGAAAGATGAACACTACAAGTTAGCAGCCAAGAATCTTCTTTTACAGCTGCAACGTCATTGACAATTATTAGTTATCCAAACTCAGAGAAGTGCTGTGGTGATCTATAAGGAAAGCTAGATTTTATTGGCACCTATACCTTGTAAAATATTGAGACATACAATAAATATGCAGGGTAAGTACCAATCCTAGATTCTGCTACTCACTTAGGTGAAAGCACTGGAGGACTGACAAATGATCTCAGGGCATCTTTCACCATATCTTGCATAAGATGAGTACCAAATACCTTTTTGTTATCTACAAGAAAAGTAGTCTGCAAGAAAGAGTAGTATTGTTACTTTCTTCAGTTATAAAAACACAACTTAAAACATTTTAGCATACACGGTGCTTCCTTACTTGCCTGTAATAGTGATCTTGAAAGAACACAAGGTGACTGTTCACTAAATTCACAGAAAAAGTCCTATCACAAAAACAGAATGGAGATGGAAAAGAGTCATCATTAATACCACAAATATAGCGGGACTAGGAAGGGAGGGGTAAGGTAACTGTCTGGGAAATCAGCAGTTACCAACTGAGGGCAGACTCTCCCTTCAGAAATGTACAAGTAAATGTCACAACACAACTTTCCCCTGCTCTACTAGTCCACTAGTCCTCTAAGTTTTGTTCTCTAAGGCTACAGTCTTTAAACATACTACTTGCACACTCTGGACTCAGCAGGACTTACTTCCAAGGACATATGCATAAGATAAGACTGTAAGCTTCCACTATGTTCTTTTACTGTTGCATGAAACCATATGAAACAAGAAGTGCATCAACAATTAACATTCAGAAACCTTAAGAACTGTTCCAGGCAGCTACCCTTATATTCTAAGAATAAGACAACTTGACAGAGTGCAGACTTACCAGTATGCAGTGCAAATTAGTTAAAGTAACAACTTCACACACAGTTTTTATTCGGTCAATAAGTTTTGAAAAATAGTTGACCATTTCTTCCCTTTTAATAATCTTTGCATATCGAGGGAAAGTTGGAGGAAGCAGTCTCTGATTAACAAGAGGCTCAAAACCCATCATAATAGGATGATCTAAAAGAAGATAATTCTGTTACCGTTCCTAATCAACATTAAGTGCTATATCATATACCAATAATTTCACCAAAGGAAAAAAAGGATTTCAGTTCATTCACTTCAAAACAGAGGACAAATTTCTCTAAACAGTACAAGGTCTTTACTATAGTTGGTTGAAAGCTCTGGAACAATCTCCCTACTAATGGCCAAACTATCCTTTTGAAACAGCTCCTTGACTCATTGATTTAGGGTGGTCTCTGGAGACTGATGCAATGGGAACCTCTCTTGACTTATTATTGACTTGACTTTCTGGCTGCAAAATTTTGTCACCTGTTAATTTTTGTAGGCAAAAATTCTGCACCTGTAAGCCAGATAGCATTACCTTAACAATTATGTATCATAGGAAGAAATAAATTCAATTCCTAGTTCCAGTTAGAGCAAACCCGAAGGACTCTGTAAATTCAATGGGTCTGCTCTAGCTGGGACTAGTAAACAAGTTTCAGCTACAGGTGGGAATCATGTGCCGCTCCAGATGTTGCTGAACTGTGGTCTCCTCAACACTATAAAATTATAGCACTATGACTGCACTTTAATTCATCCTATGGAATCCTGTGATTTGTAGTTTCATGAGGCACTAGACCTCCTTGGCAGGGCATTCTAAATACCCTTCCCTAAACTGCAGATCCCAGGACTCCATAGGATGTTGCCATGACAATTCAAGTGGAGTCATAGCATTATAATTATGTAGTGTGAAAGAGACTTGTAACTCTCAGCATACCTCATTGCTGGCTATATTGGGTAGGACTGCTGGGACTTGCAGGTCAACAACATCTGCCTTCCCACATGCATGATTCCCATCCTTGATTTAGGCCAACATGTTCAATTAAAACATCCATGTCTAAAATGCATGATGAAACTAAAACAACAGACTTAAAGACAAAAAGATCAAAATAAAAGAGAATGGTTCTCCTGCAATCCACTAAGTGTACTAGCTAAAGCTGGCCCTCCATTTCCACGGATTCTGCATCCATAAATTCAACCAACCACAGCTTGAAAATATTTAAAAAAAAAAAACCAAAAAGCAAACTTTGATTTTGCCATTTTATATAACGGACATCATTTTACTACACCACTGTACACAACGGGATTTGAGCATCCACAAATGTTGGTATCCATGGGGAGTCCTGGAACCAAACCCTAGTGGATACTGAGAGCCCACTATATTCTGAGTTTCCACAAAAGGGAGAGAAGAAAATACTCCTGAAGATAATTGCATACCTCCTTTTGTTGTGTCATTCTGAGCCTGAATGCCATGGTGTAATGAGTTGTGGATAGCAGAAAGTAAGTCAGCTGCCTGAGTCATCAGCTTCTGAGCTTCTGCAACTGCACTAGTCTGTTGAAAATCAGTTGTATAAAAAACTGTGTCTACACTACAAGGCAATAACTGTTAACACCTATCATTATAAGAAACAGTGTAAGTAAAACAAAAGAATGTTGATCACATAATTAAGAAGTATATATTTGTATCTGTGCTAACGCTTTAAAAATGGTGCACCTGACAGCCATATGACATGCAAAAATCAGAAAGTAATGTTATTGGCTTGATTAATTGTGTATGAAGTGGCAACATCTAGAAATGCACTGGCTCACTTCTCCCAGGTAGCTATATGGGGGAAAGGCCTTACACTGAGTTAAACCAGTGGTCCTTTAATCTAGCACTTCAACTGTAATTGGCAGCAGCTCTCCAAGGTTCCAAGGCAGGATTCTTGGCAATGTCAGAGACTGACTGTGGGACATTCAGCATACAAAGTGTCTGCTCTTCCGTTGATGTATACATTCATTCTAATATCAGTACTGAGGGTGAAAACTTAGCAGCAGCCCTATTGGATCAAAGCGACAGCATCACATTTTCTGTGGTAACCAACAGATGCCACTGGGAAGCCCAGAAGTAATAATCAAGCTTCAACACTCACACTGCCAATATGCTGTAGCATAGACATGGTTAAAAGGTTACCTAGTAATCACATACCTCTTTTTTGGTAAAGGCTATCAGGACAGTCAGTAACACTCGGGTAAACTTCACTCTGCTGAATACTGCAAAGCACTGTTGATGCTACAGGAAATCAATCCTCAAATTAATACCTTTCAAACTTCTAGAAAACTGAGGCAAAATACTACAAGTACATTTTGTCACTCATGCATACTAAACTTGTTTTATAGCTTTGAAGACCAAAACCAAATTTGAAAATAAGTCTACATTCTGAGACCAATTAAGCATTACTCTTTCTGAAAACAACTGAGTGGTCAGTACCAATAAAATTTGTTGCACTGAAATTTTAAAATTAACAAAATTAAATTATTACATCCTTTACCTGATGAACCTATGTAGTTACTATTTAGTCTGGGGCATAACTGAAGTCAAGTCAAAACCAAGATAAAACCATCTTCTTTCAAATGTCATGTGATTGTTAAACAAAGACTAGTTGTCTTCCACACTTTTTAACTCTTAATAAGCAGATAAATCTTAAAATGCAAATTCCAGAAGGAGACTTAAGCGACAGGTGTTATATGATCTTGCAGAGCATATAGGCATCCTTACTTCAAGTTCCACTTCTGGATCTCTCTCTTCTCCTTGTCGACTTCGAGTGCTCTAGAACAATTAGAACAATTTGGTGATATGCTAAGAGAAAAACTAGATTTCCTTCATAGCTCAAGTGTCATTTAAGTATCATTACTTATCCCTTTACAATAATCTAATAAGTGTATTCTTTCTTTATAAATATCACTGTTGACAGAACATACAGAGAAGACAATCAGTGAGTTATAGATTTGGACAAGGAAGGCATGGGTTCAAATCCCACCCCATACAAAATAATGCAGTGATAGGAGACACATCTGTTGGCTCTCCTGTCTGCCCTTCAATATAGAAAGTCGTTATGTGCCTACAAGTCAGCTCAAATTAGTGTGCCCCTGTTCTAGAAGAGGGGATTGCAGAGGAGATTTGCTATTGTCTTCCTCTGAGGCTGAGAGAGGGATTTCCCCAAGACTGACCAGTGGGTTTCCACAGCTGAGAGAGGATTTGAGCACTGCTTTCCTGCCATCCTAGTCCAACATTCAAACCACTACACTATGCTGGCTTTAGTGATACACAAAATAAAATACAACATCTCCCTCATGGGAGATGCCTCCAAAGGTATGAACAAATGAAATAAGCATAGCAAACATCCTCCATATGTATTCTACCTCTATGTGCCTCATAGCTCCAGACACTCTTTTCTGAGCCCTGATGCTCTGGTTTGACCTATACATGTTGTGAAGGAGGTGGAAAAATGGATTTCAGGTGGCAAGTGAAGAATGCCATCTCTGTAGGCTTCCCAATGTAAAAATAAACAAATTGTTGACAACAAAACCTAACATGCTTGGTGAAAAGATTCTAACATAGCTATCTTCTATTTGCAGAAAGGTTCTGAGGGTTGTTGGTTTTTTTTTTCCTTAAATGTAGAGGACAACTAAATAAATGAGATCTCTACTGGCAGTGAGTGATACTAGCTTTATTCCATGAGTTCACTTCCACCTATTTCTGCTGCCTGTGTAGACCACATGTCTGGAACAAACTGTGCTACAAGAAAAATGCCTGGAACAAAAATAGAGTGATGGCAAAGTAGCGACCAATGCTCTCCTTCTGTGCAAACTCCCGCTGATATACCAATCAGACCAACTTTTTACATGTGAAAAATATAAACAGATGGACAAACCAACACGGTGCTATCACTCATATAAATAAATAACAGAAGAACTAAAGTATGAATATACTTACTAATCTAAATTAGGGTGTACAATTGTGATTGGTCCAGAGACCAGTATAGGCTGCATTTTGCTGTGATCTAAATAGTTGAGTAGTTTCTTAGAACTTATATTTATACCTGACTGATAAAACCATCTAATTTTTAAAGACAGTTTCACATTTTGAGAAAAGATAATTGACGTAATTAACAATATAGCCAATATTAGCTACACTGGATATCTTCCCAAAGAAATATAATTTACACTATATCAAGACATTCACACTTTTAGCAACGGCAAGCATAATAAACTGTAACCTTTTAAGAAAAAATCAGATACCTTATCTATTTAGACATAGTATTAGAGGCTTTGGGTCCATTTATTTATGGACATACACTCTCAAGCAGAAATTAGAGGTAATGCAAAACCTGACTGATTTTATGCAACATTGCATAAAATGTACAGTTGGCTCCTCCAATCCACAGATTATGCATCTACTGATTCAATCAGCCATGGTTTGAAAACATTAAAAAAAAATCCAGCAAATAAGCTTAGATTTTGCTAATTTATATAAGCGATGCCATTTTAATGCACCATTGTATATAATGAGACTTGAGTATCTATGAATTTTGGTATCCACACAGGGTCTCTAAAAGCAAATCCTTAGCGGATACTGAGGGCCCACTGCGTACATCAAGCCTCACCAGACAGTTGTTAAGATTTTGCTAACTAAGAAGAAAGAATTAACAGCTTGAAGATGCTTTAACATTCAATACTTTATACATGGGCCAATATGGTATAGTGGTTTGGGTGTTGGACTAGGGGTATGGGAGGCCAGGGTTCGACTCTCAGCTCAGCCATGGAAACCCACTATGTTGACCTTGAGCAAATCACATTCTCTCAGCTTAAGATTAAGACAGTGGCAAAGCTCCTGTGAAGAAATCTAGCCAATACAATCCTAGTATACGGTTGTCATAAGTTGACTTGAAGGCACAAAACAACCAACTTTACACATTCTATCTAAATTAGTTGTGTTTATTAGCTTTCTTTTTAAAACTGGGGATAAATTGAGCTTATGTTTATTGTACTTGTAAATCGTTCCATGTAAAAATAAAATTATTTTAAAAATATTCTCATAAAAAAAAATACCTTAACTCTTCGCTGCATGTCATCTTCAACATCTTTCAGCATACCTGCAAAAAAAATGAGTTCAGATGTATGAATCTCATTTGGAAAAGCCGGTTGCACATCTAGGTGCACATTTCCATTTCACTCAACTGCTACTACTCTACATGCATTTTTGGTCCAGAATTCCCATGCTGGCTGGGGAATTCTGTGAGCTACAGTTCCAAAAAGTAATTTTTCCAAGCTCTGGTTTTTGAAGAATGTATTCTAAAATCTTAAACACTCCCTCACTCCATTCCTCATGCAACTTAATAAATTACTACTTTGACTAACCTATGGCTAGGAATCAGGCTCCTTCTAGATGTTTCTGTACTGCTATTTCAAACAGTCTTCACCCCTATTTATACAAGATAGAATTGATACAAGTTGCAATCCAACAGCATCTGCAGGGTCATGATTCCTACCTTTGCTCTAATTATATCAAAGTACTTTGTTGTACCTGAATCTGAAAACTGTGGTTTTAATGAGGCTGCCAGATTGCAATTGCTAACTACGGATTGGAAACCTGTTCTGGAAGGTTCACTCACAGCATATGGCCAATTAGGATGTAATAACAAACTATTCTTTCATTCAGCTACAGAGCAGGTATATTAAAATCCAACTATATGTGAAAGATCGTTATCTCACTATATGAATTTGACAGAATCTGAAGATCCTTAGGAGAAGGCTTTCTCTCAGTCTCACCACCATCACAGGCTGTCTAGTGAGGACATGGGAGACAGTCTTCTCAGTGGCTGCTCCCAGACAGACAAAGACCTTTAAATGAAAAAGCCTTAGGATTTAGATAAAAGTGAATGGAACCTTACACCTAAATACTATTGTTAGTCTTAACAAGAGCAGACCTATTAAAACAGTGCCTATTTATTCAATCAACATTTACACAAGCTCCACAGAATCAATGAGCCTACTGTAGTTGGGATTTACTTCCTGTTTTCTGAAGCCAATGAAGCACTAAATTTTCCAGGAAAAGTGAGTTATATAAGCTTTACCTGTAACTCGAAGATCAGTCACACTGTTTGCCATTTTAAATCCATATGTCATGGACTGAAAATCTTCCTAAATATAAAAGAATAAAGAGTTACAACCAAAGCAACATCTGCTTCACACCACTCCTGCAAAATACAGAAATTCAGTCTCCAGCTTTTTACTGGAGTTATCCTCTAGATATTTTCAAAATGTCACTAAGAAACTCACAAGACTCAGAATTCTGCTGGTGACATACCATGCTGTAACCTCCTGTTAGGTCAGCATGTATGCTTTTTCAGCTGTTGTAGAAGGAGCTATCCACTTGCTCCTTGCACGCTATCCTTCCACCCTCAGTACACATCTCCAGTTTGCCAGAACCAAGGCTCAATTACACAGCCAATTAGTAGTGGAGGGGGGCAAGGCCTCTGGAATGGCTGCAATGTTGAAACTAGGAAAAAGAAAGAGCTGTCATGGTCCTGGATCTGAAGAAAGTGCCTGCACACTAGAGAGCTGTAGAGGCCTAAAAATTACTAGGGGAAAAGCAGGATTTTTTATTTTTTTAAAAAAATGAGAAATGTAATATTAGCACTTTTTACAGGTTGATGGTTATGATACTTTTTTTACTTTAACAAGGTAAGAGAGATGCTTTCAAAATAAAATGTACTGAATGTACTTTTAACATTTTTCTTTGAAAAAAGCAGGAAAGAACTACAAAGAAAAGCAAGCTCTAAGGGTGAAACAATAAACTGGTTAAGAAGACCTTACCTCTTCAAACACAGCAGCTTTATTCACTTTTTCTCTGGCAATATCACAGATTTTTAGGATCCCCAGAGCAAATGCCTTCATGGCTGGGTCCTCTATAAAGTCTGGATTATGAATGTAAAGGCAAGTGAATACTGTCTGTGCTAAAGAATGGCCTTCCAACCATGTTATCTGAAGAGATCAAAAACATAAAAGAACAGGAAGCCAATTTTGTGACTTAGTTCACAAATATTTCCCTGAATGATAATTCAGTATTTAATTTCCAGTCAAATCCATGACTGAAAGTAGGTGAAAAACTGTTAAGTTTCAAAACTGCCTACATTTTTCAACCAGCTACATGGAACAAAAGATAAGGTGCTCTGATTTTTAACATGTTTCCTACAACCAATATACTGCAGTGAAAAAATGATAAGAGAGCAAATAAACTGAATAAAGCAGTAAGGGATACATAATTTGGGGGGAAACTTGGCAACAGTCCATTAAAAAAACAGTGTGTTAACCCCAAGCCATTATATTACTTTTTACAAACATTTTAAAAGCTGTTATTTAAAATTGTTAACCACTACCACCATCTTTAGCAGGTTCAGTAATCACTAGTATTTCACATCACTGAATTCATTACATTTGGGGCATAATTTTGAATGAGGTTGATAAATTTTTAGTAAGACTTATTTTTTAAAATTTAAAGCTAATGTGTTGATAACATGATACAAATTATTAACATTATCAAATAAACAGATTAGCTTTAACCCTAACATTTCTAAACTCTGCCCGGGAACATACACGACATAAAGTACTCACGCCTTCATGGACTAAAAGAATTTCAAGGGCTTCAAAAACACTGATAATTCATTACCTTCTATCATATTTGGGCAAGACATAAAATGGCAGAAAAGATGGGCTTGATAATGGAAGCCCCACCATGCCTGCTGCCACAGCAAAGCATCATACTGCTTGGGCTCCGAACTGGCCTATTAATAGATGATTTCTGTTAAGGTTGAGTGGCACTGCTGTAAAAAACCCATGAGAATCCCTACTGTCCTTACCAAAGCACGTGTATTCTGGAGACTACACTCTGGAAGAAGGAAAAGGACAGAGAGAAATAGCACTGGAGAGTGATCTTGGGCAAGTCACACTCTCTCAGCCTCAGAGGAAGGCAAGGCCTCCCCCCAAACAAATCTTGCCAAGAAAGCCCCATGATAGGTTCACCTTAGGGTTGTCATTGGAAATGACTTGAAGGCATGAAACAACAGCCCTTTCCTACTTCTTCTCAGGCCACAGCCCTACCTTCCCTAAGAGCACAATTAAGGGACGTATTCTATTTGGCTGCAATACTCATTCCCTCCATAGCATGCATTGGCATAATGCCAGATGCATAAATTATACTTCCTGGCCCATAGATTTATTACTGGCCCCAAGCTGTAATACATGCATTTCTTTGTTTTCCTGAAGAAATAAGCACTATTCTTCAATGGGTGTGTGTGAAATTTTATATCACACATAAGAACAGGGTGCTTACCTGTAACTGTGGTTCTTCGAGCGGTCATCTGTGCCCTCATACATTAGGAGCTTTTGCGCCTGCGCGGTAGCGTTCAGAAGATTCTAGAGCTCATTAGTTTGGTGGGAACCCCTCCCCCATGCCAGTATAGCGCATGCTCAGCCCACCGAGCAACAGTCTCTCCTCAGTTCTGGTCCGCTGAGTAGAATGGGACCTGAAAAGAGGGGAAGGTTGGGCGGGCATGTATGAGGGCACAGATGACCACTCGAAGAACCAGTTACAGGTAAGCAACCTGTCTTCTTCTTCGTGGTCTCTGTGCCTCATACATTAGGAGACTGTGTAGCTTACCGGTAGGATGGTGGGTCACGTCCCAGGTCCTACAGAATAGAAGCCAGCACAGCACGTCCAAATCGAGCATCCGTCCAGGACCAGCAGTCCAGCCTGTAGTGGCTCACAAAGGTCGATGGCTGGGAACAGGTCACCACACGGCAGAGTTCCTGCAGATCAACTCCTCGCAGGAGGGCTGCAGATGTCACCATGGCTCTTGTGGAAAGAGCCCGAAGAAGGTCTGGCGGAGGCTTCCTGGCAAGCTCATATGCCAGGTGGATCGTCTGGGCCACCCACTTGGAAAAGCACTAGGTGGACACCTTGTGGCCTCTTCAGCGCCTGCCATAGCACACAAAGAGGTGCGGTGTTTGTCTATAAGAGGCAGTCCTGTCCTTATAGAACGCCAGGGCCCGGCGGACATCCAGGGAGTGAAGGGAGCGCTCCAGAGGTGTAGTCGGGTCCAGGTAGAAGGTGGGCAGGATGATGGCCTGGCTCAGAAGGAAACTGGACACCACCTTCGGCAGGAAAGAGATGTCAGGCCGAAGGACCGCTTTGTCTCTGTGGAAGACGAGGTAAAGCTCGTCAGACCGAAGCGCTGTCAGCTCTCCCGCCCACCTGGCAGAGCTGACAGCCACTAGGAAAGCAGTCTTCATGGCGAGCAGCCTGTCATCTGCTGTCACTATCGGCTCGAAGGGCTGCTTCGTCAGCTGTGACAGCACCAGTGATAGCGACCACGGCAGTAGTGGCGGCGATACCGGCATGTAGAGGTGCTGCAGGCCTTCAGGAATTGCTTGATGGTACCGTCTCTGAAGAGAGCAGCCGATGGGGATAGTGGCGGTTGATATGCCACGATCACAACGAGGTACACCTTCAGCGACGGGAAGGCTAGGCCCTGCTGTCGAAGGTGCAAGAGGAAGTGGAGCGCGGTAGGCAGGTTGACAGGCGATATTGGCTCTCGACATTCCTCAGCAAAGGTCACAAAACACCGCCACTTGTAGTGGTAGCTGCGGCGAGTTGATTCCTTCCTGGCCGCAGTCAAGACGTTCCCGATGACAGGGTCGTCTACAGCGATATCCTCCAAGCATGGAAGGTCAAGAGTGGCAATTCCGGGTGCAGCACGAGACCACTGGAATGGGAGAGGAGATCCGGTACCCTTGGGAACCGGAGGATTTGTCCCTGGGTGGCCTCGAACAGGGGCCCGAACCAGTGCTGCCTCGGCCAGTACGGTGCCATGAGAACCACATCCGCTCGGTCCGTGAAGATCTTCACTATCATGCGGCCCAGGAGGGGGAACGGAGGGAAGGCATAGAGAAGTCCCTCGTCCCACCGAAACTGGAACGCGTCGCCAATGGAATGGCTATCGTGGCTGGCCTTCGAACAGCACTGACGACACTTCATGTTCTCGCCGGTGGCGAAGAGGTCGATGGTCAGCTCGCCCCATCGGACTTGAAACAGCTGGAAGGCCTTGCTGGAGAGGGACCACTCGTGGTGGGATGAGGTGTCCCTGCTGAGGGCGTCCACTGTGGCGTTCTCCTGTCCCGCCAGGTGAACTGCCACTGGATGGATCTGCAGCGAGATGCACAAGTCCCAGAGATCGAGGGCGATGTTGAGGAGAGTGGTGGAGTGAGTCCCTCCCTGTCTGTTCACGTAGCAGACCGCCATCGTGTTGTCGGTGAGGATCAACACCGTGCGGCCCACAACAAGGTGACGAAACGCCCACAGAGCTTTCGAGATCGCCAGCAGCTCGAGAGCGTTAATGTGGAGGGCAGTTTTGTGTCCGATTCACCGACTGCGGACTCTGAGGTCGTCGGAGTGTGCTCCCCAGCCAAAGAGTGAGGCGTCCGTCGTTACTGTGACCGAGGGGTTGTGCTCCCAGAATGGCATGCCCGACAGGAGGTGGCGATACAACTGCCACCACAGTAGTGATTCGCGTACCTGTTGAGGCAGCTGGTAGCGGCGAGACTGGTCGTCCCAGAGAGGATCGAAGGCCCTGACGAACCAGTGCTGAAGCGGTCGTGCGCGTAACCCGGAGAGGTAGGCTATGGCAGTCGTCGAGGCCATGTAGCTGAGGAGCTGCTGTATTGTCCTGGCTTATACCGTCGGAGCGTGGAAGGCGGCGGACGCTGCCCGACAAAGCATCTGCGCCCTGTCCATCGGTAGGTAGGCCCTCGCCAATACCGCATCTAGGGTCGCCCCAATGAAGTCGAAAACCCTTGTGGACTCGAGATGGGACTTCTTCGGATTGACCCTGAGTCCGAGTCAAGTGAGAATGCTGCGGGCGGATGGAGATGTGGAAGTAGGCGTCATTGAAGTCGATGGATGCAAACCAGTCCCCTCTCCGGAGGAAGGGCAGGATCGAGGGCAGTGTGACTGTCAGGACCCTGGAACTCCAGGACACAAGCTCTGAGTCTGAGCCAGAGGCCCTGGAGCCTGCTGCACCAGCACAGCCCACCCCAAAGGCTGCTCCAGACACAGAGCCCTTGGCCCCAGTAGTCCCAGCAGCAGAGCCAGGGGCTGCCTCAGACCCAGCCAAGCCAGAAGAGTCAGATAGTGAGATTCAAGAGCAGGTGCCTACTTACCAGCAGCTTCGGGAGCAAAAGAGTGCTCTCAGGAGGTCAGAGTGTTCAAATAGAAAACACCAGGCAATCAGGGTCCAGCTGAGATAACACCTGGAGGAGTGATCTGCCTATAAAAGCACTCACTCAGCCTTGGGTCTTTGTCGGCTCACAACCGTCCATTTTGGGGTGCTTGTCATGTATCTTGGATCCCTGCCTTGCCTCCTGGAACGCTGCCTGACCTGCTGGAACGTTGCCTCCTTTTGATCTCGGACTGGCTCTGGTAACTTCTCTTGCTTGAACAAACTCTGATTGTTTACTGAGAGCCTGGCTGTGACGTAACAGCCAGGGAGTCTCCTTGCTGCCAGAAGCTCTTTT
Organism: Iguana delicatissima; assembly: GCA_948472985.1. Lineage (NCBI taxonomy): Eukaryota > Metazoa > Chordata > Lepidosauria > Squamata > Iguanidae > Iguana > Iguana delicatissima. Next base: position 243,456 of record CAOKZL010000764.1, read on the forward strand.
ATTTACTGCTGCTTTATCTATTCATTTGCTGTTCGCCCGGAAAGCTCTTTGATTTATTGCCTTATTTGCGAGAGACTTGTTAACCGGCTCTTGAGGCTGCTTGCCAGGCCTTGGTGTTGACAGTGACCATCTTGAACTTCTTGGGGCGGATGTAGTCATTGACCCCTCTGAGGTCTAGGATGGGCCGCAGGGATCCGTCTGCCTTTGGTATCGTGAAATATCTCGAGAGGAAGCCGGTGGTCTTGGCTGAAGGCGGAAGCGCCTTGATCGCTCCCTTTTGCAGGAGGGACTGGATCTCTTCTAACAGGACCGAGCTGGCCGGGGTGGAACAGTAGACACCCCGCGGCAGAATATCCTGGAACTCTATGGCGTATTCCAGGTGGATGATGGTAAGCACCCAGGAGTCCGCAGTGATCTTCCGCCATTGGGCGAGGTGCCTGGCCAGGCTCAGTTGGTGGTGAAGGTCTGCTGGAAGGCTGAAAGTTGGCATTGGTGGTGTCCTGCTGATCCCATCAAAATCGTGACTTCGTCCCAGACGAAGACTTCTTTGAGGACGATGATGGGCATAGTCGTGGAAGCCTTCTTGGGGCGGATGATGTCGATGGCCTGGACGCGGTCGATCGTGGAGACCGCGGCTGGTAGGCGGAAGAAGAGGAGTACCTTCTCCACGATGACCTGGGGGCGAAGCTGAAGCGGGACTGGACTGGCTGGTTTATGCCATCTTCTTTGTCGTCAGATGGGCCTTAACGAGGTTATCCATGGCCTCGTCTGTTGAAGTGTGGAAGAGCCCTTGGCCGTCGAACGGAAGATCTTCGATCTGTCGATGGCTGTTCTCCTGCAGCCCAGATGACCGGAGCCAAGCGTGTCGTCGGAGAGCCACGGAACCATCACCCTCGAGGTTGCCTCCACGGTGTGCCTCGAGGAGGCGATCTGCTGGTTCGCGACCGCAATGGCTTCGCCGAAGAGCTGCATGGCAGCAGTGCGGGACTCCTCCGGCAGTTCGGCTAGGAGTGGGGCAAGTTGGTCCAGGATATTACGATGGTACGCCGCGAGGCATGCCATCATATTCAGGGTCCTGGCCACCAGGGAAGACGCTGAATAGAACCGCCTTCCAAAGCCATCGAGCTTCCAGCCTTCATGATCCAGAGCGGTGGTATGCGCTCAGTTGCCTCCCCTTGTGTGGGCCGACTTGACCACGATCGAATTAGGTACAGGGTGGCTAAAGAGGAACTCCGCGTTCTCTCTCTGGGTTCTGTACAAATGCTCCAGCCTGTGCAGTATCAGCTGTGCTGATGGCAGTTTCACCCATGGCTGCTTCATTGCCTCGACCAGCATTGGCAGGAAGCGCAGCGGTGCTGTCGACAGTGGGCGGGCCTCGAGGTATTGGAACACCGGATCCTGCGCCACTGGAGCCGGTTCCGTCACCTTCAGACCCAGGGCCGTGGCCATGCGGAGGAGCATCACGGAGAATTTAGTAGTCAAAAAGTCAAAATCCAAAGTCGGAAAAGCCAAGAATTGAATCGAAAAGCACAAGCTAACAAGAGAACCTTCCGTTCACAACGGCGGACAAGAAAGAACTGAGGAGAGACCGTTGCTCGGCGGGCTGAGCATGTGCGATACCAGCATGGGGGAGGGGTTCCCGCCAAGCTAACGAGCTCTAGAATCTTCCAAATGCTACCGCGCAGACGCAAAAGCTCCTAATGTACGAGGCACAGAGACCACGAAGAAGAATTTCATGTTATCAGAAGTCTGACTATCAACGTAGAACAACATTTTTAAGATGAAAAATTCAAGGAAGATACAGTTGCATGCATACTTACTCAGAAGTTATCCCACCATCTTTCATGAACTTAACTGATTTCTTTAAGGCTGTAGCATTAAAAATTACTCGTTAAAACTGATCTGCTGTTCTTTCTAACTAATATCTTCATTGGAAACTTTTAGTTAGGTAAATATTATCTTTATGAGGCTTCTGATAAGTGGGTAGTTTTACTAGTCTATCATTAAAAAAGATAACATGCTTACCAAGCAGCAAAAACAAGTGTCCATTATGCCTATTAACTCAGGTAGGGATAAGTCTTTAATTTTAATGGTGCCATCCTTTAAAAGAATAAAAAAGAGAACATGTATGAGAGAGTGTCAGTGGAAACTGAAATTTTGTCAGCCTAAAAACAAAGCACCTGTTCAAACAGTGGAAAGCAAACTTTCTTCTATTGTTGTGAAATGGGAAACTGATTCTTTAAACAGAGGACTGTTAAAGGTAGAACCCTAGATGATTTTCTGCAGCTAAGTAAATTTCAGGCTGTCAGTTGTTTTGTAACAGCACCAAAATTTTTTCCATAAAGTTTGACAATGAAATGAAGAAAGCTCGGGGTAATAAGATGCAGATGCTTGTATGAAAGGGCTGAAACCCAAGTTCATGTACTCAGAATGCACTTGGAGACAATCTGTTATTTAACTCTACGACTTTCACACATCATTCTATGTCTTTTGCACTTGGCCCTCATGGATCTTGGAGTCCTAGTTAAAAAAAAATGAAGATCTACTGAGCCTGAAACCTCTCCATTTCCGTCTTAAAGACTTTCACTTTCTAAGAAAATCTATATTTAGTTAAAGTAGAGGAGGGAAAAGACTTGGTGTCGCATGCAGTTCTTCAGCTTTTTTGTAGTTCTCAACAGTTCCACACTCCCTAGACTATCCTTTATTTGGCCCTCCCTAAAAGGAGATGTGTGGGTGGTGAAATTCCAATTGTGGAAGCTTCAAAGAGTGGCAATTCATGTTTCAAATAAGCTGCAGAGCCTTTAATAAAAACATTAACATACTAATTTTTCAAGAGTAGCAGTGGAGGTCTAGCTACTGCTACAGTGGAGGTCTGACTTTGTTTTTGCACTTTTGGCAGCTGTGCAAACACACATACCCTCAGGCAGTACAATGGCCCCCAGATTTGTCACAGCTGACCACCTTTGCCTTAAACACATATGATGTTATGCACATTTGTCTTCCTTTAACAATAATTTATTTTTATAAATCACTAAGTCATTGAGAACAACAGAAAGGATGCCAACCTTGATAGCTTGTTCAAAGTTCAGAACTTTTCGGTTAACTTGGTTTCCAATCATACCAGCATCCATCTTGGGGTCCATCATTTCAATAGCAGACATGGCTTCAAAAAGACCAAAACTAAAGAGAGTAACATGAAGGGAAAAAATATGTTGGCACAACTAAATTTGCTGTGAGAATAGTTATATAAAACAGAAATAATCAAACAATATGTTCATGTAATTTATGCAATTCCTTATGCAGTTTACCCTATCAGAACTTACATGAAATGTTCGTAACTTTTACAAAGAAAGAATCGGAGCAATTTAAGTTGATATGGCATTGAAGAAGCAAAATACCAGCTAAAGACAGAACTGGGGAAATCAGTACAATCAGTTTTTCCTAACAATCATATTCATGTTTACTTAAAAGTAAACCCTACCCCCCAAAGGGGTTTGTTCCCTAACCAAAGTATACCGAGTAAGAATCAAAATCTACCACCAATCAATACATTCTGCATCATAAATTTAATAAAATTTTAGGAACAGTGATTGGCTATTAATGGCAAAGTGGGTAGAAAATACTGCTATTCTTACGCAACAGTATATCTTTTTATTCAATATTATTTATTAAATAAAATATTTTAAAAAATCTCTTGATTTGTCTAACAGCATGCACAGTAGCATAGCTGTATTCAAACATAAATGATTTCCTGCAATTAAATCTTTGCAAGAATATCAAGCTGGAACCAAAATTGCACTCAGAGTTCTGTTGAGGCTGGAAGAAGGAAGGAAGCAGCAATGCTCTCTAATTCTTCACTCAGCCCTGTAGTTCCAAAACTATGTTCCCAAGTTTGAATGACTGCACATTTGTCATTTATTTTGAAAAATAAACAAATAGACAAGAATTTAATTTAGCTCCATTTTCTTTCCCTAGTTTTCATGGCATCATCATCTCCATCAGCTTTTACAAACTCTTACAACCTGTTTGAACCTAAGCTTTCAAAGCTACGAAAAACTAGTAAAGGCAGAGATCTAAAACATTCAAGTGTTATTATTACAGGCTGCTAAAAAAATGGTCAACACCATATGTGTCCAGTATGCATTTTCTAGTTTAAAACAGTCCAATTAGCATTCAAGTGTGTAGCTCTCCTTGCACAGTTTAATTACTACTGATAATATATTGTACTATGTGGATACTGTATCATGAAAACATACCTGCTGTAATCATGTGGCAATGTTTGTTCACCTATAGCACGTAATATCCCCCACGCCCAATAATAAGACTACTCATATCTGTTTGAAATACATTCCCAACTATTTTTTTTTCATTACACTACATGATATTTAAGCCATGTAGAGGTCAAACAAGAGCCAGCATGGTGTGAAGTGGTTTGAGTTTTGGACTATGACTCTGGAGACCAGGGTTGGACTTTCTGCTCAGCCATGGAAACACGAGTGCATCATACACTCTAAGCCCCTAGAAAATCCTGTTATAGGTTTGCCTTAGGGTCAATGTAAGTTGGAAAAAACAATTCCATTTCAATTCAGCAGAAGACAAACTCAAAAGCCCCATGACATGTCAACTTTGTATCAATAAGAATTCTTAGATGAAATCTACTCCATTTAATTACAAATCATTCTGGGCTATAAAAAATAATGATAAGTCTACCAAATTTCATTACAAAACTAAAGAAGCTGAAATGTTCAAACAGAATTTAAACTTTAAAATAAAAATACAAAGAACATATTGCTGTTGCACTTGAAGAGATCACTGTCACATGATCCTAAGCACGCTTTCATAGATGTATATTCTACTCAAATCAAATGGGCTTAATTTGAGTTAAGTATGCTCATGGCTAAGGCATACAGATCCATTTTTGCTTCTGAAATGGATACCCTAATTCTTAACACAATGTTTTTCCCAAAAGAGCTACAATCAATAAACATGGTCAGAATCCAGACTTATTATATGGTTCTAATCGTGCTCATATACAATTAACTTCTATTGAGTTTAACAGGACTTACTACCAATAAGCATTCAGGCTCAAACCCAAGTTGTGTTCAACAGTTTTCAGGCTCATAGGAGGGCTGTACTGAAAGTAATGCCTGTTTGCCATTTTCTCTGAAACTATTAATCCAAATGCGATGCTATACACCACCAGATAGAGTAATTCTTACTCCATGACAGATGTTATTTCTAGATGTTATATTACCATGGATATGAAGCAGAAACAAAGAGCAGTTATTGAGTTCTTGACAAAGAAGGGTGTACTGCAGCTGAAATCCACAGGCAGCTCAGAAATGTGTGTGATGATGTGACAACTGATGAAATTGAAGTGCAAAGATGGATAAAAAAGTTTTAAGAAAGACAAACCACATAGTAGAAGGCCATTAACAGCAATCACTGATGAAAATCAAAACAGGGTGAATGACATGATTTACATCGATTGCCATATGATTGTTGGTGCAATTGTTAAGGAACTTGGCTGTGATCATAGTGCTGTCTGGCAGATTATCCACAACCTTGGGTACAAGAAAGTGCATGCCAAGCTGGTTCCTCACCAGTTAAAAACTAATTTGAAAGAAAAGAGACTGTACATGTGTTCAGAACTGTTGGCAGCATTTGAAGCCCACAAGGGTATCTTTTTTTGAGAATGTCTGCACTGGTGATGAGACCAGGGCATACCTTTATGACCCAGAGACCAAGAATCAGACCACGCAGTGACAGCTTTTCACCTCCCCTGGATCAAAGAAATTCAAAAGTCAGTATAAGCGCAGAAGATTATGGTGAGTGTCTTCTGGGGTGACAACAGGCAAATATGCTTGATTTTCTCGAGCACAGGACAACAATGAATAGTGACTGCTACACTGTATCACTCTGGAAATTTCAAAGGTCATACCAAAGAAAAGACCATAGCTGAATGCAACTCAGTTAGATCACGATAATACACTGCCCACCATTTCTCTGCCAACGGGTTCTTGCACAAATGGGACGGTCAGTGGTGCCATATCTGCCTTACAACCCCAATCTGGCACCCTCAGACTTGTTCAGTCAGACAAAGAAAAACCTTTGGGGATAGTACTTCAATGATGTAGGCAAAATGAAAGACACTATCAAACACTGGAACATGAAGTATCCAAAAGAGTTTTTCCAAAGTGCATTTGATGAGTGTGTTCAAGGGTGGTAGAAATGCATCGCCACTGGTGGAGATTTTGAATAGTGTCATGTTGCAGACAAAGAGTTATTTTACACAGGAATGTAATTGCATATGCTTCATGTTGTTAATAAAAGAGTTATGATGTGACAGGCACTACTTTCAGTATGAGCCTCGTATAAGTCCATAATCAATGTGTATTCATGTTCTTCCTGTGGATAGGAAAATGTACCACTTCTAAGCATTTGTTTAAGCTTAAGAGCTAAAAACAAATATTAGAAAACTGCATTCTGATGGTACACTTACAGTTTATCATGGAGCAACTCTCCCAACTTCAGTTCTAGAAATCAGTTAAAAAAAAAAGAACTCATTAAATCAGTATTCTCATACTTTCAAAAAACACTCAACATGGTCATGATGTTACTGAAAATAAAGAAAAACAAAGCATATTGTCATTAAAATTGCAACAATAAACACGCAAGCCTTGTTTTTAGCATTCTCTGTCCTACTTAAACAGCTCAAGTAGGATGGAGCTGGGAAACTTCAAAAGGTCCACTCCTCCCAGGCAGCTTTGGAGGACTGTTTCACACAAACTACTTCAACACTCCCTTTTCTTTTACTCTAAAAAAAAACTCACCTTGTAATCCCTATGGGATGTAAGGGGCAATTTACCAACACATTTAGCAAGTCACAGAAAACAGCATACAGAAGAGGTCTCATAGAAAAGATAGAAGAAAGTATCAAACCAGTCTACAAAACAGGAATAAACAAGGGTAACAAAATACAGTTATATCTAATCTGCTGGAAAGAAGGCTGCCAACTGATCAAGAGAAGTCTGGCTCTGTTGATTTCCCACCCCTATCTCACCGGTTAACCCACCCTGTCTTCTTTCACATGCATATTTTGAACATCTACACATTCCTCATGTGTGTCTCTTCTGCAAACTAAGGCTCATAGGGTGAGGGAATAATACAAATTTCAGCTTGTTACATCAAAAAGACTCTTACTGGCTGCTTCCCTCTCATCTCACGAAGTGGCAAACAGAAGAGGCCCCTCAGCTAAACATCTAGCTTATGGGCAGAGATGATGGCAACTGTGGCCAAAGAAACGGAATTAGAATTTTGAGCCAGGTCTCAGTTAGGCCAATAATTTTCTTCAGACTTCTACTAAGCATTTCTTCTGAGTCAGGCAAGGACAGCAATGATCCTTAGCCTTTGTTACTGAACTGCATTTACAGTGCAATCCCATGTCTACTTCGGAGTCTTTTTTAAAAATTGCCCCTAAGCTAAAAGGCATGTAATTCCAGGCAAATCTATAGGATCACAAACTCGGGCTCTCAGGCAAGTGAAAAAGAAGACTGAGAGGACACCTGATGAATACATCCCGAAAGGAAGTACAGCCTGGCTTCAGACGGAACAAAAACGCTTAAGTTCCAAGTGCAAACAGAAGCTATGGAGATGCTTGTTTCCCCCTTATTCAGTCTCCAGTAGCCCATCTTCCATTGGTATTCCTCTCTGCCTCGGCGTCCAACTACTCGGTGTCCAAACTTGTGAGCCTGGGCCCACCAGGGTAACTACTCTTAGACAGATAAGCATCAGGGCATGCAATTCTGACAACAGACTAACAAAGGAGAAATTACGGCTCAAGTAATGGATACCAACCCTCCCCCAAGTCTGCTGGTTTCACGAATGCTGTTAAGCTCCCTGAGGCTGCTAACCACCACTCATCTTTAACAATCCACCTCCAACAACCTCATTACTGTTATTTTCCACGGCCACCCACACTGTGTGATTTACCTCTACAGCAATCTTCAAAATCTTGGGTAATGTCTACCCAGCTCGTGTTACTCTTTTCCATCTTCTCGGGTATACTGAGCTCCCATCCTGAATCCTCATCTTCGACCGAAGCCTTCATAACCATGCTCTTGCACCTGCACAGAGGTAGGACATCAAAAACAGGACATTCAAATATCAATCTGTGGAAAGTGCAGGACAGGGATGGTGGCGTTGATGGGACGTGTATGAACTGAGGCGCCTGCTGGGGTCGATCTTTCGTTCCCGTGATTTTTAAAACAGAAGAGGGGAAAGAGAGCGGATGAAAAACTTGGGCTAGTGGGCGGGGACCTCTACGAAAAGGCTCTTCTCACTGACGGCGGACCGCCTAACTAGCCCTCCAAACGGGAACGGCGGGGAGGATTCTACTCAGCTCCCGGCAGGATAGGGAGGCGTACCTCGGCAGCCACCAGGAACCCACTGCGGGGATCTCTACCGGCCTCCCACTTGGTCCAGCGGCCGAGCTGCCCCTTCTCGGCCTCCGTGCCCGTTGCTCCTCTGACGGGCAGCGCGAGACGCCTGGGAGAGACAAGGGGGCGGAGCGAACGGCCACTTCCCGCAGAGCTCACACGGCGAGCCTTCGCCCACGCCCGTTGCCTCCCCCTCGCGCAGCCGCCCCAGAGGAATCTCCTTGCCCTTCCACGCTGAGGCACAAACCATAGAGCAGGCAAGAGAAAGGGCGGGCGTGCCTACTGCGCTTGCCCACGGGCCCGCCAACTAGCGATGGACGCCGGAAGTAATTTCCCTCTAGGAAACACCGCAGTTCCGTGTCCGCGTAGAGATAAGAAAGAGAAGAACTGTGAGCGCTGTGTTGTAAGAGTTTAGACTGGGAGTTCCTTTGGGCTTTTATGAGAGTTTTTAGGAAGCCTGCAATGACAGCTGTTTCGAGGAGAGGAGAAGAGAGTTCTGTCGTCGAGGTTGTCTAGCATCGTGTTTCGCTCTTTCGGGTCTCTAAAAACAGAGCTCGGAAGAGGAGAAATACTTCGTCTATTAAACACAGGTTTTCTTTCGTGGCAGAAACGTAGGCTCCTTTTTCAAACTGTTTTTAGAAACGCCCTGCCGTTGCTTCCTTGTTGTTAACTGCTGTCAAGTCGACTTCGACTTATGGCGACCCTGTGAATGGGCGACGTCCAAGCCAGGTCTTGCGGATTCAGGCCATTTCCGCACTAGCCTGTTATAGCACGATGATTCCACTTTCAACATCCTCTGGAATCCTGGGGTTTGCAGTTTCGGGAGGGGCCCGGGGCCCCTCCCGAAACTGCAAACCCCAGGATTCCAGAGGATGTTGAAAGTGGAATCATCGCGCTATAACAGGCTAGTGCGGGAATGGCCATAGTGTTATTACTCCACTTTCAACATCCTATGGAATCCTAGGGGCCTTTAGAATTCTCAGCCAGAGAGCTCTTTGGCCTCAGTAAACTACAAACCCCAGAATTCCACGGGAGGTTGAAAGTGGGATATGGCGCACTACGGCGGTGTAGTGTGTGGAAAGGCCCTCAGAGCGTGGCTCCCTTGCTTGAACCTGTCTGCCTGTAACGCGGTCTTCCTTTTGTCCCACTGTCTTCTACCTTACTGAGCGCTATTGTCTTTTCTAATGAGAGAGGCCTTCCCATGATGTGTCCAAGGTACCACAATCTCAGTGTAGTCATCTTGACTTCTAGGGAGAGTTCGGGCTTCATTTGGTCTTGCAATTGATTTATTTGTCTTTTATTTGTCTTTTTAGCAGTCCACGGTATTTGTAGGACTCTTCCCCAGCACTAAATTTCAAATGAGTAGATTCTCTTCCTATCAGAGTTCTTCACTGTCCAGCTTTCACAGCCATCCATAGACACTGGAAATACGATGGCATGGACAACCCTGACTTTGCTGTTCAAACATGTATCTTGACACTTCACGATCTTGTCTAGTTCCTTCATAGCTGCCCCGCCAAGTCCTTCTTTTCTTTTGATTTCTTGAGCATTTTGATTAATGGCTGAGCAAAGGAATAGGAAGCCAGGATGATGTAGAAATTTGAGCGTTGAACTACAACTTTGGAGACCAGGGTTCAAATCACTGTTTGGCCCTGGAAACCCATTGGGTAACCTTGGGCAAGTCACACTCTCTCATCCCTAGCAAAAGGCAACAACAAACCCTCCCTGAACCAATCCTGCCAAGAAAAACACATGACAGGCTCACTTTAGAGTTGCCATAAATCACAAAAGACTTAAAGGCATACAACAACAACAAGGTATTGGAAATCTTTAACAATCTCAATGTCTTCATTGTCTACTTTAAAGTTCTGTAAATTATCCATGGTCATTATTTTTCTTTTCTTAATATTTAGCTGTAAGCCTGCCTTGCACTTTTTTCCTTAACTTTCTTCAGTAGTCATTCCAAGTCTTTGCCATTTTCTGCTAGCAGTGTGATGTCATCTCCAGTTTCACACTGCCTTCCTCAGCGCATAATCCACTTTGTGTTTTGATACATTCAGCATACAAGTTAAACAAGCAGGGTAGTAAAGTGCAGCCTTGCCTGACCCCACTTGCCATTTGGAAGTCACTCCCTTTCTTTATGTTCTGTCCTAATGGTGGCTTCTTTTCCTGAATATGGATTATGCATTAGGATAATCAAACATTGTGGTCTACTCACTTTCTTAAGAACAGCCCATAGCTTTTCATGATATACACAATCAAAGGCTTTAGTGTAATCTATAAAACAGGCTGTTTTTCTTCTGAAGTTCATTGGTGTGCTCCATTATCTGTCATATGTTTGCAATATGTTTCCTTGTTTCTCTTCGTCTTCTGAGGCCAGTTTGGACGTTTGGCAGTTTTGGATGCCAAGCATTGCCATGTATGGAAAAAGTCTTTGTTGTAGAATTTTGAGCATCACTTTGCTTGCATAGGAGAATAATACAGTGGGCCTGTGGTTATTGCAATCCTTGGTGTTCCATTTCATGGGGGTTGGAATGCATATTGAGTGTATCCAATCTGTTGGCCATTGTTTTGTTTTGCATATTTGTTGACAGATTTTAATTAGAATTTGCTTGAAACAGCTCTATTAGTATGCCATCTATTCCTGGTGGCCTGTTTCTCCCAAGTGCTTTGAGTTCAGTTTCCACTTCACTTTCTAAATTGTGGGTTGATCTTCAGATGGTTCTTCCTTGAATGAATCTGTTCTGTTTTAATCTCTTTTATATAGTTCTTCCATGTATTGTTTCCATTTCTTTAATTCTTCTTGATCGTGTCGTGTGTCCCCTGCTAGTCATAGAGCATCCCCACTCTTGATTCAAATTTCCCTTTGAATTCTTAGATCTTGTGGAAGAGGTCTCTTGTTTAACCGTTTTTATTGTGCTCTTCCATTTCTCTGCATTGATTGTTATAGTAGTCTTCTTTGTCCCTGTGCACAAGTCATTGAACAGTTGCATTCTGGGTTCTGGCCCTGTTTCTGCCCTTTTTACTTCTCATCTGCCTTTAACTGCTTGAAGAGTTTCGTCTGTCATCCAGTTGGGCTTCATTTGGGCTAGAGATACTGCCTTTTTAAAGCCAGTGTGGTGTAGTGGTTTGAGTGTTGGACTGTGACACTGGAGACAAGGCTTTGAATCGCCCCTAAGCATGGAAACCTACTGGGTGAGCACTGGCAAGTCACATTCTCTCAGCTTCACAAGAAGGCAAAGGCAAACCCTCTCTGAACACATTTTGCAAAAGAAACCATGTGATAAACTGGCCTTAGAGTCGCCATAAATCAGAAACTACGTGAAGGCACACAATAGCAGCACCACAGAAGAATGTGCTTGCAATGAAGAAACCCGCGGCCTTGCAAAATTCAGTCAGCTGCTGCCCTTCATTTCTTGATTCTAGGCCAAATTCTCCTACAATGTTTGGTTCTGCTCTATTTCCTGTGTTTGTGCTCCAACTGCCTATGATTATCAACATGTCCTGTTTTGGTGTGTGATCAGTTTCCTCCTGGAAATTGTGTGTGTGTGCGTGCGTGTGCACTCATGCCTTCAAATTGCCTGTCAAGTTACAGTGACGCCATCAATTTCATAGAATTTTCTTAGGCAAGGAATGCTCAGAGGTGAGTTTGCCTGTTCCTTCTACTGAAATATAACCTACAGCATATGGTATTTGTTGGTGGTCTCTCATCCAAGTACTTTCCAGGGATGACCAACTTGGCTTCCAAGATTGGATGAGATCTACCGTTTAGGCCTCTGTTGAATCTTTCAGCTTCTTCTTTTTTTCCTCAATAGTTGGTGCATAAACATGGTTCTTCCCTGAAGTCTTACTGATACTATTCAGTCAGACTTTGCATTATATCCTTGGACTGCTTTTGCTACCTGTCTCCTCACTATTAAAGTGGGCCCTCAGTATCTCCTAGGGTTTGGTCCCAGGATCGTTATGGATACCAAAATTCGTGGCTGCTCAAGTCCCATTATGTACAATGGTGCAGTAAAATGGCATCCCTTTTATAAAGTGACAAAATCATATATCATATCCCTTATATAAAATGGCAAAATCAAAGTTTGTTATTTGGGATTTTTTTTTTTTTAGTGGAGGGATATTTTAAAGCTGTGGTTAGTTGAATTCATGGATACAGAATTGATAGATATGGAGGTCTAACTGTAATGCCACCCTATTTCTTCTTAGATTTTCATTTCCTGAGTAAAACACTGTGTAATTACTTGACTCAAAATGTTCCATTTCTGTGCACTTTAGCTCTCTCAAACCAAGTATTGCAAGATTTATGTGTTCCACTTTTTGTTTTACTATGTCTAGCTCCCCCTGATTTGTGCTTCTCAGACATTCCATGTTCCTATAATATGTTTTGTGCAGCTTTGGACTTTTGTTTCACCTCTGAGCGTGTCAATATCTGAACATCCTTTCAGCTTGAGTCTAGTTGTGTCAGTTATCTATAGCGCTACTCATAATTGTCTTCTGCTGTACTCCGGTAGCTTGTTGAGAGCCATCTGACCTAGGAGTTTCATCTTCTGGTACTCATATTGTCTCATCATAGGGTTTTTGTGGTAAAAGACTTTCAGAATGGGTTACTGTGCCTCCTTCTGTACAGTACTAACAAATGTTAGCTATGGTGCCACTGCTGTTTTCTCTGAGAAATCCTCTGCCCGTGTCATCTCCCACTACTGTTGTTGCTCTGTAGCTGTTTGGCACATTTAGTCAGGCTCCTCAGCAAAAACCTGTCTGACATGGGAGACCCTACCAGCAGCACTTCTAGTGTAACCTTTTGTGTCACAGGAGCACACACTCCTGCCACCATGGTAATATAGTGCCATCTTTGCTTCCTGCACTGTTACAAATGGCTGTTCATATGGCCAGAATAAAGTGACAACCTCATAATATCTGCTGACAACCTCATAATATCTGCTGTTGTTATTTCAGTATTGTATACTGGTGAAGTAGACTGCATCTATGAAAGCTTATGCTTCAGACTTCTTTCAGTTAATCCTAAAGCTCGTATAAGATCCTTTTCTCTCCATATTGTAGGTTATAGGGCAGGGGTGAAAATCTGTAGCTTTTCTATCGTTGTGTGCCTTCAAGTTATTAATGATGTAGGAAACTTCAAGGCTAATGGATCATGGTATTTTCTTGGCAGGTTTTGTTCAGAGAATGCTTGCCATTGCATTCCTCTGAGGCTAAGAGCATGTAAGTTGGCCAGGGTCACCCAGTGGGTTTCCATGGCTGAGTAGAGATTTGAACTCTGGTCTCCCAGAGTCCTAGTCTAATACTCAAGCCACTACACCGTGCCATAACTTACTGCAACCCTATAAAGTAGTGTAACACTGCTGACTGGAAGAAGAATTTGGCAACTCTAATTCACAGTGCTGTTACTGTTGCATTGAGAGATTGGGGAATACTTATCCCAAGTAGTTTTGTAACCTTATAGTGTGGTCTATTGTGAACTGCAGGTCAGAGTTGTTATTTTGTTATTTTCAGGTGAAGATCTGATGTTGAGAAGAAGTAATTTATAATAACTGTGTGATGCAGGGTTGGGGAGCTGTGGTCTACCAGATATTTGTGATCTACAACTCCCATCAGCCCTAGGCAGCATAGTCAGCGGTGAGCCATTGGGTAAAGGTGACAGTTACCTATCACTACAGTCGTGTAATCCAGTTATCCTCCTATTGAAGGGTGGAAGAAAGTGAGAGAGGTTGACTTATACTGTATAAGCCTTATATTTACTTAATTTAAGCATATCACCAGGTTCCATGTCTATTAGTTTTGAGATTGCCTCAAAATCTGCTTTTCTTTGGCTAAATTTCTCCCATTTCTCCAAGCTTTTTAATTTTTTCCCCAGAAAATTATATTCTGCCACAAGCTGCAAGATCCCAATGGCAGCGTACTAAATTAACTACTTATTTATTTATTTAAAATATTTGTGTTGCCTCCCAGCCCACAAAGACTCCTGAGCTTGTGAACAAAAAACCAGTCAAAATAGTACGAAGATAAAAAAAAAAGAACAGATTAAAATACTCTTTAAAACCTTCTAGAAACAGTGTAAAAACAGTCTTGAATACAGTTCTGAAATGGTTAAAACAGCAATTTCAGACATTGAAACAGCATGTGTTTTGCCTGACTGCTAGAAGCTTAAAAGAGATGGGGCCACCCTAACTTCCTTGGATAGAGAATTTCACACTCAAGGCACTGCTACAGAGAAAGTCTTGTTACGTGTACCCACCCATCACCTAACTTCACGAGGTGTTGGGATATGTAAAAGAGCCTTCTTAAATTTCTGGCGGGCTCATATGGGAGAAGGTGGTCTTTCAGATATCTTGGCCCCCAGTAACTTAGGGCTTTGTAGGTCAACACCAGCAGCTTGAATTGAACTTGGAGGCCAGGGCAATTCTTGCAGGACTGGTGTTATATGGTGTCTAAAATGCATACCTGACACCAGCCTGGTTACTGCATTTTGCACTAACTGCAGCTTCTGAATATTTTTCAAGGACAGACCCACATGAGGCACATTACAGTATAACAGAGAGAACTCAAATGAGCCACTGTGGCCAGATCTGCCTTCCCCAAGAAAGTACACAGCTGGCGCAGAAATGCTCCTGGCCACTGCAGCAACCTGGCTTTCCAGGAGCTGTTCTGGGTCCAAGAATGCTCCCAAGGTACAAACCTGATCTTTCAGAGGGAGATCAACACACATGTACATACAGTAAAATCACTGCAATATCACAATAAAACACAAAGAATAGAAATGTAATGAAAACAGCACATTTAAAAACTACTTGTAGCAGCATCATGTAGGCTTAAGCAATCCAAAAGGTTGGTGAAAGAAGATTGTCACCAAGGGCATAGGCTAAAATGGAGGGAGACACCTAAATTTTGCATTCCACAGCCTTGATGCTACTGCTGAAGCTATACTTCTGCTTGTTTTTTTGTTTTTTTTTATGTATATAATCCTATCCTGATCCCTCATTAAGCACCAGGTAATGGTAGTATGTCTCCCAAACTCCTGATTTTGGATAGTTTGGTGACTGTTAAGCAATAGTTAAATCAGCCCCTGGTTGTTTTGATTCGCTGGTATATTTCTCATTAAGGCTTAAAACCAGTTTGATGACTTTAGGTTCTTCTAGACAGAGGCACAAGCACTGCCAATAAAAAGATATAATGCAATTATGTGTTTTGTTTTTGTTGAGAGCATTTTTTTTCTGACAAGAAAAAAAGATAAGTACTAGAAAAACAGTCGGCAACAAACTGAAAAAACCAGACTGAATCCTATTGGGTGGATCCAATAAATAAATCAATTTAAATGGAGAGTCAACAGATAAGTAAATCTGATTCAGCAGCTTTTCTCTAGTTAGGACTACAAATAGGAATGTGAGCAGTCTTCTCTGGATCCTCTTTAAAATTCTGTGAATGAAGGTGGACAATAGCACCATAAATTATTATATCATAAAAGACTTGTCTCAAAGCATCCTAAAATTATTCTTTGTCTTTTTCTGATCTTCATTTGTTTTCATTTATTTCATGTTATATTTTGCCTACCTGAGAGGTGTGTTGAAAACCCTTTGGGGTGAAAATGGTGGCATACAGAGAGGCTGATTGATAGGTAGATCTGATATCATTTCATCTGTTTCTGACATTCAACTCTGAACGTTGTTGCTCAGCCAAAACACCACTACACTCAACATGCAAGAGCTTGGAAGAACCCTGAATTTTGTAGAAGCACAAAAAGTCTTTGGGAGCAGAAATCCCAATACAGTGTGAAGACAGCTGAGTGTGGTGGTGGCCACAGAATACTGGCTGACTGTTAGGGTGCCAGGGCAGGATCAGATGGGACTCATTTTTCTTTCCCACTGGACCCATTGTTCTCCTAGTGCAGTGGTTCTCAACCTGTGGGTCCCCAGATGTTCATGGACTTCAGCTCCCAGAAGCCCTGAGCATTGACCATAGTGGCTGGGGCTTCTGGGAGCTGAAGTCCACGAACATCTGGGGACCCACAGGTTGAGAACCACTGTCCTAGTGCTTGTTAAACTGCTACAGTTTTCCACAGCTGAGGGAGAGAGCTTAGAAAACTGCTGTGTGAGGCAGCATGAGATTGAAAAAGCAGATAGTTGTAGTTCAGAGTGAGTAGAAGAAAAAAAAATGCCATGTGACTCCTTTACAGGTAGGTGAGGGCCTGTGTAAATGCATCCTTGTGGATGTATGCTCTGTGCTGACCAGAGAATGAAACCGTAGTACCTCAGAGCTGGACATGGAAGACTCACTGGGATAGTGAAGAAGAAAGAGCACATTTTGTTGCAGGTCTCACATCCTTAACTTTAAAAAGCAAAGTTATCCGATAGAAAACTGCAGCTGTATGCACTCACCTCCTTCCTTTGTTATGTAGTTATTTAAGGAATTCATTTTGCAACCATTTATCCCTCGCCTGCATTTGCATAAACAGGAGGTGGGGAATATGTGACCCACCAGATATTAGTGGACTATGACTCCCATCAGCCCTAGGTAGCATAGCCAATGGAGAATGATGCTGAAAATTAGAGTATCTGAAGGGCTGTATGCTCCTCATCCCTGCTGTAAACCTCACATTGTGTGAAAGGAGGGAATTACGGCAAGTGTGTCTCATTAAACTAAATAATACTGTAAGGTTCTAAGTTTGTACTAGCAAGAGTGTTCTTATCTTAACATTTTTTTAAAAAAAGGATGGCTGAATTTTATATAAGTATATCATGAATTTTTATTTCTTTTCACATGTCAAATGTACAATGTACTGGTATTAATTTTTCAGTTTATAAATAGACTTCATTATGCCATCGCTCCAGCCTGCAGTTTCCAGGAACTCCTAAAATATAAGGAAGATTCTGAGCTGCAGAAATGCGGAGATGTACAGATGTTTTAGACTATGATATTCAAGTGTGGTAACTAATTTCTGATAAACACGTTTACACCTTGGTGCAATTTACAAAGCAATTTTATGAATATTTAGTTTGAAGTGTGTACTATGTTCAAAAGGAATGCATTCCCTTATAAGTTTGTATAAGATGCAGCCTGAGCTTTTTATCATGCACTGTATTAGATTATTTCAAAAGTCATTTTTGTTGGTCTTCATGGAAATCAAAATAATTTATTCTTACTGTGGTCCAAACAGATAAAATTCTTATCTGTTTGGACTACAATAATCATACGTAGCAGTAGAATTAATGCAAAACTGTAGAAAAATTGAAAAAAAACCCCAATAACAACATACTCTGCTGCTTAGAAAATTTTGAAGAATGTGTAAAGTATCCAAGAAAACTGTACTATTCGTGGGAAAGAAGGTAACCTGCTATGGCCTATTATTAGAATGTTCATTTTATTCCCAAAGGCTAGATTATTTCTGTTTGTTATTTAAAGATTGCTTGGTTTCCTAATCAGGAAACATTTGGAAACAAATGAAAACTTAGTGTTAGGTTACTTGAAATAGAATGCCAGTGTGGTGTAGTGATTTGAGCATTGGACTTCAACCCTGGAGACCGAGGTCCGATTTCCTGCTTGGCCATGAAACCCACTGGGTGACCTTGGGAGCAATACACACACTTAGCCCCAGAAAACCCTGCAATAGGTTCAAGTTGGAAATGATGTGAATACACACGAAAACAACAACAACAACTTGAAATTCTTTGTATATCTTTTTAAATTTCAGAAATCTTTGTCTATTAGAGAATCACTCAAAATGGCTTACATTTGCAACTGAATTCAATGTCAGGCACTGCTAACCAAAATAAACAGTCTAAAAACAAACGTATAGATGAAAAATATAGCAGTAAAAATATTGTAACAAGCAGTTAAAATGAGTAAAGTCTAATTATGGTTAAAAATTTTGTCCATAGACTTAGTCTGGCTTCTAAAATATGGCAAAGAAAATGCTGTGCAATCATGTCTGTGGAGAAAGGTCCGTAGCTGAATTGAGGGCCAGCTAGGTTATACAAATATAGTAAAGTGACATACTTCACAGGAGCACCTTCTCAGGGGTTGTGTCTAAATAAGGACTAGTAAGCCTGTAGCCCTCCACATGCTGTTGAATTCAGTTCCCGTTTTCCCTACCCACAATATGGGGCTAACTGGAGTTGTAGTCCAGCAACGTCTGGAGGGCACAGATTGTCTAGTCTCAATCTGAATGAAGCAGCCAGCATTGGCTCCAATAGGAGGAGTGACATATGCTAATTCTGATCACTCCACAGCCTCTGATACCATTGGCCATGGTACCTTTCTGGGTTTTTGGGTGGAAAGCGCAGAGATTGGGTGATTCCATTCCTTTCTGCAATGAGTTCCAGTAAGTAGTATTGGTGTGTGTCAAGGGTAGTGGTGGTTTCTGTTTTGTTCCCTTAATACTTGTATTAAAGGTTCCATCTCATTCCCCATGCTTTTTAGCAACTATGTAAGACTGCTAGATGAGGTCCTCCAGAGATTCAGACTGAGATGTTATCAATATGCTAATGATACCCAGCTCTATTTTTCTTTGTAATATGAGCTGGATGAGGCTGTGAAGCTGCTGAATCAGTGCCTGGATATGGTAACGAGCTAGATCAACACTAGTAAATTGAAATTGACTCCTGACAAAGTAGAAGCACTGTGGGTAGATGGTCCTTCTGTCTGGGGAACTGATGTTCTTCTGTTTTGGATAGGATTGCGCTCTCCCTGAAGCTGCCACAAAATCTGGGTTATGTTTAGATCCAGATTTGTCACTGGGGCCCAGATACCTTTCATAAGCTTCTGGCATGCCAGCTAAATGGCATTTCTGTATGTGAATAGTGTAGTCATGGTGAGCCATGCTATAATTACCTGCTTGGATTACTACAATACATTGTATGTGGCACTGCCCTTGAAGATGACTTGGAAGAAGTAGTCGTATTAGTCTTTTGCAACATAAAAAGGACCAAGGGAAGGGGAGAAGTACTTTTGAGAATACTTTTGAAGTAGTAGTAGTAGTATTTTTGAAAATGATCTTGTTTTTGTTTTAGCATATACCTCTTCAGACGCAGTACAGAGTAATATTAAAGCTTCTGTTAAAAAGCATATTTATACAGTTTTGAGAGTAGGATAGAATATAATAGGATTCAGAAAGATGCAAATCATGTCCCTTTTTAAAGGGCTATGTGAAGTGATATAGGTCTTTCAGATCTTTTCAGTGGTTAGTTAGTGTTGATGTGTGAAAGGAAGAAATCTGCTTATCAATATTCAGTTTCTCTGGATTCAGAACTCTTTCTGAGAAGAGCCCTTTTGTTATATGTGAAGTAGCTAGGACTCTTGTATTAATATATGTAGTGCACCATGAAACCACTGTATTTGTTCATACCTCTGCTAATGGATTGGAATTTGTGAGTATAATTAAATTAAACTTTTTCTAGTCTTCCTTTGTAAATTATTTACTGTATGTCCATGAAGACTGAAATATTCTGCAGCTGTTTTTGGGTGCTGACATTTCTAATATCAAATTTGTGTCCGTTAAATCTCTTTCACAGAGCGTTTGTCCAACGTAGAGTGTAGAGGGGCATTATTGGCATACAGTGTTGCATTGGAGGAAAAGCAAGTAATTACCCTCTGATGTTGTACAAGGAACATGATTTACATTCCATCCCACTCCCCCAACCATATAAATATGCTTCAAAACCTGAGACTTTAATATCATTCTGTACTACGTCTAGCTCATGCTAAAATGAAAAACAATTAGTCTTAAAGGTGCTGCCACATTTCTCATCTCCCCTTTGTTTTTTACATTGGAAGATGCAGTTTGTGCAGAAAAAATGAAAGTCAAGTTTTCAACTGGAATAACTAGGGCCATTTCCACGTGCCGTTGCTGTTGCGCAATGAGGACGTGATGGCAGTGGTCTGTGAGTCGTGCTTTTGCACAATGTCATTGTGGTCCCACTGCCAACATGCCCCCACCCATTGCGATCACAGAATATTCACTTAACGGAAAAAAATCCGTTAAGCACCCACAATCATGTGATGTTCCCATCACTGCCAGCCATGCAGAAGGGGTGAAAGCGCGGTTGCATGCTTTCTTTCCCAGTGGAGCATGGGAAAGAGCCCGGCTGCACTGCAGAAGGAAGGTGTGTTGCTTGCACTCCCTTCCTCAGGGAGCCAGCCAGGTGTGGAGGGGAGCGCTCGCGTTGCAGTCCTTTCCTAACTGCCTCAAAAGGTGCTGCCGGGACCATGAGGGGAGGACAATGGAAGGAAGTACAGTGCAGAAATGGCCTAGGTTTATGCATATCAGGGTCCAGTTCAAAGTGCTGATAATTTAAAGCCTTTTTACATCTTGGAACTGAAATATCTGAAGAAGCACCTATTTGTACACTAAACTGCCCCTGCATTTTGACCATCTCCTGTGGCCCTTCTTTGGATGGCGTCTTTATTGAATGGCTTCTTTATCTTTATGTTATTTAATCACAAAGTAGAGGGCTTCTTAAGCAGAGGCATCTTGCTTCTGGAATGTCCTCTGTACAAAATCACCTGGCAAAAAGTGTTGCGGTCTTTTCATCAGGAGACAATAGCATTTTTGTTTGGCTGTTTGATGTTTTTTTCTGTTTTAAACTACTTTTAAATATTATACTTAATATTTAATCATATGCTATGCTATGATATACATTTTGTTTGTACTCTGTGTTGAAATCAAATGTTTTATGTTTTGCTTGTACTCTCTGTTGAAATCTCCCTGGTGACTAGTTGTCTAATGTCTGAAACTGGTGATGTCCTAAGGAAAATTTTAAGTACTAGGGAAATATATTTCATATTTCATAGAATCATACAGTTGAAAGGTATCACAAGGACCATCTAGTTTAAACCTTTGCCATGCAGGAATGCACAACTGAAACATTCCTGAGAGACAGCCATCCAACCTCTGTTTAAAGCCTCAAAAGAAGGACAGTTAACCACCTTTTGAGGCAGCAATTTCCACATGTCAACTTCTTTCCAATATTTAGATGGAATTTTTTCTTTTGTAGTTTGAATCTACTGGTTCAGGCTCTAGTCTCTGGAGCACCAGAAAACAAGTTCATTCCCATCTTCCCCATGACATCTTTTCAGACATGATATCACCTGCCAATCCTCTCTTCTCCAAGCTAAATATACCCATCTCTTAAGCCATTCCTCATAGGGTTTGATTTCCAGACCATTTACCATATTTGTTGCCTTCCTTAGAAGACATTCCAGCTTGTCAATATCCTTCTTGAACCAAGGTACCCATGACACAATATTCTAAGTGAGGTCTGCTCCAAGCAGAACAGAGTGGTAATATTACTTCCCTTCATCTGGACACTGTATTCCTGTTGATGGAGCCTAGTGTTGCATTGGCTTTTTGGCCACTGCATCACACTGTTGACTAATGCTTAGCTTGTGACCTATTAAGACCCCTAGATCTTTTTCACAAGTACTGTTTCCAAGCATTGTGTCATCCATCTTATATTTGTGATTTTTTTCCGCTGCTTTATCCCTGCTGAAAATCAGTTTGTTAGTTTTGGCCCAGCACTTGAAATCTTTTAAGCTTATTTTGGATTCTGATCGTGTTCTCTGCAAAATCAGACAGCCTTCTTAATTTGATGTCAGCTGCCAATTTGATAAGCATTTCATCTATTCTATTATCCAAGACATTTATAAAGATGTAGAACTTCTGTTTAGGGTGGAACTCTCCCTGCTAGTCAGTTCTATCCCGGCAGAAGAGAAACTGAATTGCTCAAATCATATCTCCATTAACAAGCCCACTATTATACTGGACCAGATGAAATTTCTGAATACATTTCAAAATGCATTCCCCACACATAATCTGTTGTAGTATTAAGCCTGTATAATTGTTGTGAGGTGATGATTTCCAGAATAGATTGTATCTAGCTTAATAATTGAAATGGGTGAAAGATGTTTCATACAATGGATGACAGGCTGAATCTCAAAGTATTTGTAAGCTGGAAACCAAATTTTTATGGAGGAATGCAGTCCCATTCAGTACCGACTGAACATTCCCTTTACAGTCTAATCAGTGCCACTTCCATTTTGTTTGCTTGGACTTCAGTTTATTAAAGCAGCCCTTACTGACTGAAGGATCCTGTTTAGGTCATTTGTGCTGACAGCTGAAATAGATGCAAGGGAGGCATAAGTTGGGTATTACTGGCATATTAATGGCCACCAAAATGTTCAAATAATCTATCAGTGGTTTAAAGTAGACTGGTATTCTTCCAGCATCTCTTTTTCAAAACTGATAAAGAAGAGTGGAGACACTAGGCATGCCTAAGACCTCTGATTCCCATCCCAAACATTCAGCAGAAGGGTACTATGGTATATTGTATCAAAACCAGTGGTGGGGCAGGAAAAAGAACATCCAAGAGAATTAACACTGCTATAGTCTGCATCTTTATTGATGCTTGTTAACCAAAGCCATTTTGAAACTAATTTGGAAACCAGATTGAAATAAGGCTGGATAATCAGTGTTCTCCAACCTAAAGGGCCTAACCAAGGAAAGTGAAGACTGGAAAAACTAGCCCAAGAAAAGCAAAAAGAAAAAGAAAACTTATTAAACATAATGGAATATGTGATAGAAATTTGTATCAAACTGCAGTTGGATATAAAGGCTACTCATAAGTAAACTGCATTGAATTACATAGAGATTTCTCCCAGGTAAGTGAGCATGAAGTTATAGCATCATGTGCGATGCACTTCCTGTAGCCAAGGTACATAAATTTTGTTTTGTTATATGGCCTTCTCTGTGCTTTCTTTTCTAACTTCTAATTATTGGAAAATAAGTTTTAGAAGATGTGTTACTACTAATTATTACTGTTTAGCAACTTCATTATTTTTAGATATCATCAGAAAATAAATAATAAATGCACATAAAGCATTTATTTCAGTAAGCTGAAGCACCCTGAAAATTCTGTTAGGTGCTAGCTCACATTTCATTTGTTCAGTTTATATAAACCAAGAGTCAGAAACATGTTGCTCTCTAACACAGATGCTGGACTGCAGCTCCCAGCAGCTCTCACCAAAATGATTCCCATCTCTGATGTAAATGCATTCACTTATGTATGCATCTAAGCACACTAATTCAGTTTGATATCTTTTAAGTGCATTTTTGTTGATGCATTTTTATTAAATTCTGGTGAAACAATAATAAACAGATGTCCAACTGAATGATGAGTTTATTATTTATTAGCAACATTTATTAGTTGACACTACCAAAGTCTTTAAGTAAATTTAAACTCATACTTTTCATTTCTGCCAGTAATAGTTTATCATGAAATAGCAAGCTTTTACAGGATTAGGCTGAATGATCTCTCAAGATCCCTTCTAACTGTGTGGGGAGAATTGCAAAGCATGGTCAAATCTGGTGAACAATTTTAGCCTGACAGATTCTTTTCTGTTATGGAGATTAAGGATGGATTGTAATACTTGTCATTGCCAATGGCCAATAAATATCTGAGTGGGATGCCATGGAATGATGGAAATTAGGAATTCTTGTGCAAAAACATCACTTTAGATTCTCACTGATGAGAAGGACAAAGAACTTTGGATGTCTCTTAGGGGACTGACTGTTCCTCTGAAAATTTGATGGGGCAACAAGGAGCTTTGAGACTTCTTTTAATACTGTATTTCCATTTCTGCTCAGCCTGTATATTGGTAAATAAAGTCAACTATAAGCTGACAGTAAGATTTCAGGAAACCTGTTACAAAATAAACCAAATCAGGGTAAGATTACTCCCTTAGAAATCCTCATTGCTCATGTGATGCATAAAAGAGGCAGTTCTTATTGTCATTTCATTCATTTATATCCTGCCTTTCTCCCAATAATGGGACCCAAGGTGGGTAGCAACATGTTTTAAAACAATACAGATTAAAAACAATAGGAAAATTTGATAAAAGTATAAATATAAAATTTATTTAAAAGGTATATGTATAAAGTTAAAACATACATTAAGACATTAAAATTCATTAAAAGACCATACAAACAATTAAACTGCACAGCCCATCCTATTTAGTTATTAACAGTCCAGTGGCCCAATGTTTTCACTTGCCAACAGAAGGAGAGCAAAGAGAGTACCATCCTGGCTTCTCTAATGAGCGAGTTACAAAGACTGGGAGCAGCCACCAAGAAGGCCATCTCCCTTGTTCTTACCAAATAAGTCTGCGGAGGTCATGCAACACAGAGAAGGGTCTCTTCAGAAAATTTTAGCACTCTAAATGGGCTCATAAACGGGGATGTGGTCCATCAAGTAGCTTGGACCCAAGCAATACAGGACTTTATAGGAATTGCGCCTGGAAATGGTCTGGCAGCCAGTGGGGCTGTTGCAACAAGAGAGTTGTATGATACTGGTAGCCAGCCCCTGTTAGCATTCTGGCTGCAAAATTCATGCAACGTATGAATTTAAAACAAAATAAGTCTCTAACACTGCATTTTCTGTGCAAAAAACAGCATTTTTGTGTGTGTGGAAAAACAATATTTCTGTGCAGAAATATTCTGTGCAGTAAAGGCTGCTGCACCAAAATGCAGCAGCCAGAGACTTATTTTGCTCAAAATTCATACATGATTGTTTTGTGCAGCAAACAGAATTTTCTGTGCAGATAACATTTTCTGCAAGGAAAATAATGTTTCTGTGTCCATATAGTGTATATGTAGAAAAAGCTGTTTCCTGGACAAAACAACCATGTGCAAATTTTGCACGGAACAAATCACCAACTACTCCATTTTCTGTGCAAGGAAGTGTACTTTTCTGTGCTGAAAATGGTATTTCCTGAGCAGAAAATGCTATTTTCTGCAAAAACAAAACAAAAAAACCAACTTCCTGCAAATTCTGCATTGCTTAGGTCCCAAACTGTGAAGGCTGTTGCCAGGATTCTCCTCATCAGAATTTTTCAACGCATGAGGAATGTGTTTTCTGATCTTTTTTCAAATATTATTTTCACCACTTTTAAGCATACTTTTCTTTGAACTAGAACAATGGGTTTTGGGGGATAAAAAGCAAAGCTCTTACAATGGGAACCAATATGGCTTTCACCTTTTTGTAGAGCCTAAAGAATATTAGGTTAAAAAAAATTGTGATCACTCTTTGAGCCTGCCTCATACCCTTTGCTATAGACTGCTCCTCATTAAAATGTACAGCATATAAGACCAGGCCTTGAGAATGTTTTTGTTAAAATTGACCTTCCAGAATGCAAGACAGCGGACAGCCATTTGTAATACTACATTTAGTGCTAAATGGCAAGTTAACAAATGCACAGCTACTGTGAGTTGCATACACATTATATTGTAAAGCCACCCCCACCACTCAGTAATCGAGATGAAACCTTCATTTTTCTTTTTGAAATGTTCAGTTATCTTGACTGAACCTGTTTGGGTACATTGCCACAGAGACATAAATAAGGCTAATCCTAACCACTATTATAGAGAAAAATCTGCTGAATTATATGTGTCTGCCCCAAAGATACATAACATCACAGTTCTGATTGGAAAATCCTATCATGGATTTCTCTTTCTTATTAAAATACATTATGCAATCTGTGCACTAATCTCCCTTTGTCTAAAAAATTCTTTTCAGTAAAGCAGCCTGTATATTGATATCATTAGTAATTTTACTTAGAGAATTACAGTTTGTTAAGGACTATTACAGATCCCTAATTCTCATCCAGGAGACCCTTGTCAAAGAGAAATCTTGTCAATTTCCCTTCCTAATGGGCTATATCCTAGCCCTAAATGAAGGAATATTATATCTCTATATAATGTGTTCCATCTCTTAAACTCTAATTTAAACCACAGCCAAGGAACATGGGAAAAATACTGTCTTAATGCACCTGAAATGGTGTTCAGAAACATTATAAAACATTTTAAAATTTTAATTAGATTCTATGCTTTACATAAAAGAGAGTACTACAGGTTTGCTGTTGTAATAAATATACTGCTTATTGATACTGTGGGACAGAATGTGCTTGTTTATTTGTGGAATAAAAATTATGGAAGCCAGAAGTTCTCGTTCAGTTTTTATTTAAATTTTTAAATTTTTTTGTGTGCAATAGAGACATAACAAACCCACTCATACCTCCAAATGCTGCCTTTCCACACCTTTCCCCACCTTTCCCAATGATCCCACATGTACAACTCTAATTGTGGTTAATTCTGTGACACATTCATTCACAGTTGTTGGCACATGCAAATACACATGATATTGAAACAACAGGTACACACATACAAACTACACAATGGCACAGTAGGAGGTGAGGGGAAGTAGTGAAGGTGACATGAAATGAAGAACATATGCTTAGATGAGTTAGGTTAACCTTGAAAACAATTTGAAAAAGCTTGCCCTGTATTTTGTGTCTGTCTCTGTTCCATGGAATACAATTTTGTCCTTCATGATAACTTTCATTAAGTCGTCCATCCAGCATTCTGTGTGTGGTATAGTCATGGATTTTAATTTTTTCCCCAAGGCAATGTTGTTGTTGTTAACCTAGCTGCTAGGGCTGCTTGTAAAATCCAGTTTGTGTCCTTTGGCAGGTGCCCTAATAGCAGTCCAGTATCGTTTCTAGGACAAAGTTGATATATCTGATATGTAATGCGAGAAGCAGGTGGTTATTGCACAGGACCACACCACATGAGTTAAGGTTCCCTCCATTTTCAGAGCATCTCTAGCTCATACATTTGTCTAGATTCAGTGGATAAGATGACATTCTTTTGTCTTAATTGCAATTGTATATTCTGGGAGAAGTTTTAAAAGACTGCTAGAATGCAGTTCCAAAGAGAGGCATTTATTCCATGGGTAACTTTATGAAGGATTCATAACTTTTAACACTGGGAAGACATTTTTAAACTTGAAACATGATTCCAGAGTAAACAAGCCTATGACAAAGAGAAGGGAGTACATGACCTGCCAACATAAGAGGCGTAATTCCACATACATATCTATCCAACCCAGTGTACAATCCTATACATGAATTCAGATGGAACATACACCATATTCAATAGAATTTATTTTCAGATAAATTTGCATGGGAATGTAGTCCCAGTCTCTTAACGTGGATTTTTTCCTCACCCATATCCATTGTATCAAATTTCTAGATGAAACCTGAATTAAGAACTAGCTTCTCCGCAAATGTAACACTCGGTACTCTCCAGCAGGAATCATATCATGTGGCTGAAGAGCGTACTATTATTTGTTGTTGTTGTAGTAGTAATAGTAGTATTTCTAAATTGCCTACTAGCCTAGCAGTACTGCCAAGGTGATGCATAACAAATAAAAGGATCTAAACGAGTATAGATTTTAAAAAAAACTTTTAAAACTCATTAAAATAGTCTTTAAAAGCTGCCTTTAAAATCTTTAAATATAATTTAAAAACAAGTAATTCAAACAGAGCAGTTTCAGACGTTAAAATCCACACGAAACAATACTGTACTAACTGCCAGAAGCTCAAAACAGATGGATCCAGTCTGATTTCCTTTGGAAGGGAGTTCCAAGGTGCTGCTACAGCAACAGCCCTGTTAGGTGTATATACCAACTTAACCTCACAAGGTGTTGGGCCCTGCAGAAGGGCATCTATTGGGGATCTCAAATTTCAGGGAGGCTCATATGAGAGGAGGTAGTCCTTCAGACATTCTAGTCTTTTTAGGTCAAAACCAGTACCTTAAGTTGAGCTTGGAAGCACTACAAAGATCCTCAGAACACACAGCCCAAGCACATCTTGCTCTATCTGTGGAGATCCTGATTCATCAAAGTCATCCTCTGGGAAAACATAGCTTGCACAATGTCATGTAGTAATACTATCTGTACATTAAATCTGAAAGTGTGAAAAGCTTTTTTTAGTGGCTTGTTCTTGTGTGTCTTCCAAGTCATTTCTGAGTTATGGTGATTCTAAGGCCAATCTATAACGGGGTTTTCTGGGATTGTGTGGGATACAATCAAGATCACCCAGTGGGCTTCCATGGCTGAGCGGGAATTGAACCTTGGTCTCCAGGATCGTAGTCTGATGCCCAAACCACTGCCCCACATTGGCTCTTTTCCTATGGTTGTTATATGCCTTCAAGTCATTTCTGACTTATGACAACCCTAAGGTGAACCTATCATGGGTTTTTCTGCAGCTGAGAGTGTGTGATGCACACTCCGTGGCTGAGCAGGGAATCACACTTTGGTCTCCAGAGTCCGTAGTCCTATGCTCAGACCACTACGCTGTGCTAACTAACTCCAAACTACGGAAACTCATTTGAGTTAAACTCACTAAAGACCAAGCAGGATGGTATTTTTGTAGGCATCATCTTGAGGCATACAATCATTTTATATATGTTCAGGGACTGGAGTATTCAGTCAGACCGCTAGTCCTCATGCTGCTGAAGCTGTGTGAAACTTTGGGATAGTGTTAGGGGCAGGCACAACACTACTTTTGTAAAGAGAGAGGGGTGTTCAGTAGCTTACGGCCCTTGGAACTATCTAAAAAGGTATATGACAATATCATCTATCTGTGTATTTCAGGCTTCAAGTTGTCCACAATAGTACTTGAAGATTTTCCTCCCAAGTACCCAAAACATAAACTTGCCTATTACTTCCCGAATAAAACTCGTGACTGTGCTATTCTGCATTTCTGGTGGATACAAAGCCGGGACTCCTAATGTTGGTCTAGCTAAAAACGAAGGCAACTGCTCTATCTTTCTTTCTCTCTCTTTCTGGGTCTCGAAGCTGAAAGGCAGCTTGGACGCCCCGCAGTTCTTTCCTTTCCTTCTGCTGGGTTCCAGTGGGCAACTGTTACCCACAGGTGTCTGCGCTGGGAGCGCCTGAGACGGATGGGCTTGTGTACTGAGGGAAGCCGAGCCGACGCCTCTGCCACCCTACGTGAGGCGGCGACGGGGCGAGGGCCTCAAGAAAACTGCGACCAGTTCAAGACAGAAGGCGTTTAACTGCCCGCCTTGGGCAGGGAACGGGCGCGCGCGCGCGCGGCCCCCGGTGGGTGGGGGAAGAGGAGGAGGAGGGGAGAAGAGAGCGCAGTGACGTCTCCAGGATGCGGACAGGTTCCTGCCGCGTTCTGCGGAGCGCCCGTGGCCGCCTCTGCCGCTTCCTCGCAGCGGGAGTGGCGCTCGGCCCGCCGCGTCTCACCTGCCTCGCCCAGGGAGGGGACCGTCCGAGCGCCCGGCCGCAAGCCTCGCCTTCCATCTTTCCCCCTGGCGGAGGCGGCGGACGTCGCCGGGTGCGGCTGCGCTGAGGGCGGTGCGGCGCTGAAGGTGCCCGGAGGCCGCCGAACCTTAAGGAAGACCACCGCCCTCGCCCAGAGAAGGTGACTGGCAGCCGAGAGGCGGCGGCGGCGGGAGCGAGGTGCAGGCTGACCTCCCCTTTAACAGTCCCCGTCTGAGTCCCCTTGAGAGGGAAGCGTCGTCGAGGGCTGGCCTCTGCAAGCGGCGGTTGGGGAGGGGGCTTGGCCGTGGCGCTCTCGCCCGTAGAGTCATTCCATGTTTGGCTGGCTGGTGTCGCCCACAAGCCTCTCTTCCCAGGGAGCTCCATTTCGTTTTTCAGTGCTTCGTGTTCATGTAGCGTTGAGCCTGGTGCGTTTTAACTTTTCTCATAAATGACCTGGAGGGTGAGTAGCAAGGTGTTCGCGTTTGGTACCGCGTACAGTCATTTAAGGCAGTGTTTATTAAGTTATCCGAGGTGGGAGAATAGCAGATATGGTCCTCCGTGTGCCAAGGACCAGTATGATGTTTGCGCCTACTGGCTCTCGTTGTTTGTTTTCTGGTAACTCTCAAGAGGTTGGCATCCAGTGGCTAATGGACTGGCACCAGTCCATGGACCACCACTTTGAGGAGCACTGATTTAAGCTGCTTTTAGAACAAAAACGTTGCAGAGAGAGCTCCAGAAAGGATCTCTCCATGGCATGAGAATGAGTGTTCAAATGTCAGATGGAATTGACTGTGGAGTGAGTGCACATTGAGGGAAAAGAAAAGAAGAAAAAGCCTTTGGATATACACTGTTCATCATCAGCTTACAGTAACTGATCAGAAAGGAGATCATAGAGTTGAGAAGGGTAGTTTCATGATAACATTGACCAAGCGTGCTACTATTGTAAAAATCGGCAAATGCCAAGGCATAGTTAGAAAATGAACTAAAGACAGAACTGTTAATATCATACTATCCTTATACAATGGCCTAAATACACTAAGGGCGTCAGATCCTGTCTGATCTTGGAAGATAAGCAGGGTCAGTCCTGTCTAGTACTTGGATGGGAGGCCGCTGTAGGCTATATGTGAGTGGAAGAAACTGGCAAAACCACCTCTGAGTATTTCTTGCCAAACCCTGTGAAATTTATGGGATCACCATAAGTCTGTGGTGTGATCTAACACTTGGAATACTGCATACAGTTCTGGTCACCACGCCTGAAAAAAGGATACTGTAGAGCTGGAAAAGATGAAGAGGAAGGACATCAAATCAAGGGGCTAGAGCCTTGATTTCCTGTGAGGAAGGGTAACAATGTTTGTGACTGATTATCTAAGGAAAAAAAAGAGAAGTAAGGTGAGGCGTGAGTATAGCATTATACGTGGTGCACATGGTGGAGAACGTGACTTGGAAGAAGCTTATTTCGTTCTCAGTACTATATTCTAGTCATCTACTAAAACTTAATGTTGGGAGACTCAGGAGAACTTAAAAGAGGTACTTCTTCACATGGTCAAACTGTGGAAGTGGCTGGTATAAGAAGAATGACGGCTGCCAGCTTGGGTGAGTTAAGAACAGGTTAGATTGATGGAGAATGGGGCTGTCAGTAATTGCTAATCATGACGTATATATTCATTTCAGTAGCAGGGGCAGTATGTCTCACCCTTTGCTGGGGGAGCATAAGCACTCATTTCCTAGTTGTGGGCTTCCTATGTGAGCACTTGGGTTAAGCACTGTGTGAACAGAATGCTAGGCTATGTAGGCCTTTGGTCTGAACCAGCAAGAACACAATTCTTAATATCTGACAAGTTTATTTCTCACAGATGTTACTACTAGAATAGATATGAAATCTAGTAATATTACCTCTAATCTATGTTATATTATCCAGATGATGCAGTGGTACTCTCAGAGCATGTTTCAGTGTATTAAACAAGGTTGATTATATTAGAAATCTCAGTCCATGTGTGTGTGTGTTTTTTTTGAAAAGGATAGATTGTTTGTTTAAACTGTTTTTGCATATTCTTTCTACCCTCAAACAGTTCTAAAGGCGGCTTACATTAACCACGACAAAACTCACAGTGGTTAAAACAGCCCTGAGTTAAACCAACGTCATTTTTAAAAACTGACCTGATTACTGAAATACAGGAATTGAGCCACATACAACATGGTTACCTGCATGCGGAGAATTCCTGTAGCCAGATTTTTCCCCATACCCATTTGCCTGCAACTTTAGAGTGCTTATGGAAGTATCTCATATTCCTGTGCACTTATCTTTCTCTGCCTCATCCATGTTACAGCTCTTCTGGCATATGAAAAACTGGGCTGAGGCTAGGGAATGACTGGATGAGGATGTGGGAAATGTGCACAGTCTGCAAATTGCTCCTAAAGGCTGGCTATGCTGTCTATTTGTACAAAGCAGGAAACTGACATGGCTTTGGTAAGCCATATGAAATTTTTCTGCGTTTAGAACAAGGGGCGATTAACAGGCTTTTTACCATAGATTTTATTTAATTCATTTTTATGTTACTTATTTATTTTTGTTTCAAAATGATTTCTGTAAACTAAAAAGCAAGTGATAAAAAATATATGTCAGTCCTTGCTGCAACATACTTGCAGCAGGGCTTCAGCTAAATAACCTTAGTGTTTGTAGGGAAGAAAACACTTCTAAGGTTGTCTGATAAGACGGATGATGACAGCACAAACTGGTGAGGATAGAGGAGTGATTAATTGCCCTAATATGCTTTGAGATATCTAGGGCTGTTGCTAAACTGAGGGGTGGCCCAAGCTGGAGAGTCAGTAAGGACTTTGGATGCCAGTGGTTTAGGAAGAGATGGGCTGCTTTAAAATTGAGTTTTGAGACTGATACTCCGAACAACTGTAAGCCTGTTGATAGTGAATGCTGTTTGTGATTAAGTGATTAAGTCTCTGAGCATTGTAGTGCTATTTTTTCTCTGCTGAAAGCTTTACATTTTGTTTTATAATAGTTTTATTAACTTTTTGAAATATATACAACACTAACAGTAGAAAGAAACAAAGAAAAAAACTGAAAAGAAAACAAAAGATAGATGTAGAAAGGGAAAAGAGAAAAAAAGGTGAAAGAAAAAGATAAAAGAGACTTGCCTGGTAACAAAATTTCCAACTTCTGAAACAGCGGTTAATGCTATGTTGATATAAAAGAAATTAAAATGCTTCTCTAATACAATAAATCATCAACTTCCTTTCTATAAGATATAATTATCGATAAACAAACTCAATTCACGTAATAATGCATATAGAAAGACTAACATTTCTATATATTCATTAGAATTACTAATAAGATTTAATAAAATTCAGCTGTTTGTTAGTCATTGCTCCCTGGTGTAAGTTGAACAAAAGCCATATCACTTTGCCTCTTAGCTATACCTACTTCTGCACATAACCTCTATTGTGCCTCCTTCTCTCTCTTTTTCCTTTCTCTCTATGTGCCCAGTCTAATAATCATATCCTTTCTAAGTATAAAGATTATCATTGATAAACTATTAGCAATAGATCTCTTTTTATTGTTTAAGCTCCTGAAAGCTTTACATATATGACTTCAGAGTAGTAGTTCTCATGACTCTGTCCTGCTTATAAATAGAGTTTTGCATGCAATTTTTAAATGACCATATGTAGTAAAAGAATATGATATGAGTTGTTTTTTAAGAAAGACAATTGAACGTTTACTATTTTCAGTGCAAATAAAAAAATCCCTGCTTATTTGTGTACTAATGATTCTTGAAATTGTTGAAATGAGTATAAATATTACTACAGATACTAGAAATGTTGCAACAGAGTCATATTCAGTGTTGCCCTTCAATTATCAGGAGATTCATTGATGCAACAGAGGCTTCCGTGCACTGAAGGAAGGGCTGTGACTGTGAATTTTGCAATTTCCTCTTTTTCTATCTTTCTCGTATCCAGTGTGTTTTGAGCTTTGGACTATGATTTGAGCATTGGACTACGACCCTGGAGATCAGGATTTGATTCCCTGCTCAGCCATGGAAATTCATTGGGAGACCATGGGCAAGTCATACACTCTCAGCCCCAGAACACCTCATGATAGGTTCACATTAGGGTTTCTATAAGTCGGAAGCGACTTGAAGACACACAACAAGCCCTTTACTGGTGGTCCATGTTCAGTATTCTTTGTTGCAAAGTAGTTTTGAGTAGCAAGGAAGAAAATGTGGAAACTTCATTTTACCTTCCTCACTTTGATATCTCATTGAAATGATCCCATATCTCAAATGCTCATAAAGGGAAAAGTTATGCCCTTTAGCATCCTCTTTGGCAACTGCCCAAGTTAGTCTGCATTGTTGGCAAAGCATTTAAGCTCTTGTCTAAATCCATCCCTTGGTCTAACAAATAGAATGAGATGACCTACACTTTGCAACTGGCAGTTCTGTTCATTTGTTGTTATGGGTTTGTTTTTACAAGTCCTAAAATGAATTGAGGATGGAATTTTAAATATTCCAGTTTATGCAAAATTGTTTTAGACAAAATACATTTTTCAGCCTCGCCGGACTACATTGTGTAAGTCTTACCATACTTCATTTGGCTATAACTAAAACAGCTGTCTTTGCTTCACCCTAATATGAGAGTGTTCAGCCAAGATAGTATTTCGTGGTCCAGGAAGTGGTTCAGCCAAGATAATATTTCGTGGTCCAGGAAGGTATCTGCTGTTTTCATATGTATCTTCTGCTCAGATTGCGATCAAGTTGTCTTTTCCCCACAGCTGTTTCTAGAAATAGAGAACTGTGTTTCACTTTTCTTATCTTCATTCTTGCAGGGCTTTAATACATGAGATAGCTGGAGGGGATATTCATGTTTTGTTGGGATGGTGATCATCTGACCGACAGCCTTTATACTACCAGAATGCTGTCTCTTGACTTTTGTTACTGTTGCTATGTGGGAAGTGTCTTCATCTGGTTTTTCAGTTGAAACGTTTCACTGTGGCCATGGAGTTAAAAGGCCTCTGATTTCATGGATTCTTCTCATGCCGTATGGGTGTCAAATGAGAATTTAGGACAGTGTCTTATGAGAGGGCTTATGCTTGTCCCTGCTGACTTGACACTGAGCTTTTAGGCATCACAATGTGATACTGTGGGATAAAGCCATCTCAAATCATCTCCCATGTCACTGACAGAACAGAATAAGACCCCGGAGAGAGTGGTAATTCTGTCCATGCTGATACTTGGCAAATGTATTCTGTAAAAGTAAGCTTTAAAATCTGTGTTAGAGAAGAATATGGTTGTGGCAAAAAATAAAAATAGTTCATTCTTTTCAAGTAGAAGAGAGATTTTGATATAAAGAAGAAATTGCAGTACTGCTAACCCAGTCATATGTTCGCTACCACAATCAAACATAGACTCTCTGGTAGTGTGGTGCAAGAAGGTCATGCAATTGTGTTTTATAATAAAAGTGCTTCCATTTATTCTCTCTTTATAATGGAGTTTTGTGGAAAAGAAAATGCCTGAAGAGACTGTGGGAAAACATATCAGGATTCCAAGTGGAAGATGATGTCTGGATCTTCCGTTCTTCATATTCTGTGAATGAGCTGGAACAAATGCATCATAAAAGGCTCATCCTGTAGCACTGTGGGAATTTTTTTTGGTCAGGAAAACTCAATGATTCTAGCTTTCATTGTTTTTTTTTCTGCTAGGAGGAAGTGATACAATTAAGCAAAGTTAGCAAAAACAGGAAATATAGCGTGAGATCTTCCACCATGGAAAATATAGGAAAGTGAAAATTCTTACCCAATACGGCTGTAATAGTGCAATTATTTATTAGTTATAGCTAAATGTGAGTCCAAATTTGGAGACCAGAGAAAAGCATCTTAAGGATGTGATCCGGGTCTCAGAATAACAATGCACATAGAACATTTCAATATGCGTTTGTAAAACTATAAACAAAAACTGTGTCAGAGTTACATAGTGGTGATACTGAACTCACACAATCATTTGGGTGAAATGAGAATGTACATAGTTTGTGATATTACCCTGGTGATAGCACTGATCAATTTGAC
This sequence comes from Iguana delicatissima, assembly GCA_948472985.1. Lineage (NCBI taxonomy): Eukaryota > Metazoa > Chordata > Lepidosauria > Squamata > Iguanidae > Iguana > Iguana delicatissima. The sequence goes on from CAOKZL010000764.1 coordinate 279,104, forward strand.
CCATCAGTATATTTCTTTGAGGGCTGCAGTGGAAAAGTGACAATAAGCATGGATAAATTCCTGGTTTGATAGTTGCAAGTTACCTTCCAGATTAATACTAGAACTGTCTTCATGTGGTGAAGTAGAAATATAAAGAACTTCCCAAGTAGGAAGTCTTTCAAAGGATCAGTAAGTTTCTATGTTTCTGTGTTCAAGTTGTTAACCAGTAGAATAGCTTGAACTTGCCCTTGAGTCAGACCACTGATTCTTCCAGTCCAGTATTGTCTGCTGACTGTTATTGGCTGTCAAGAGGTCTGTCCAAGACTCATTCATTTATCTCTAGAGATGCCGGGATAGAAACTTGCCTTCAGTGATGATTATGTTATGTTAGCATAACAGTGTATATAAATGGATTGTGCCTGTAAGGTTATCCATCCCAGGTGTATTAATATAAGGAATTAAGAATTTTCTGAAACTGAGTACAAATTATATTTTTCCAGTGACCTAAAGACTGAAAGAGATGGATAACTAATTGACAACTACTCCCTGACACATAATATTTGAAGGATGTTCTGTTGGTTCCCTAAATTAAAAGTTGTGTGTCACTTGTGGAAAGCTTGTTTATTATGTCAGTCAGAGTGATAATTCCAACAGTGGTATGTGCAACTAAATACGACTTCGACTTTGTTATAAAATCATTTTCAAAATAAAGGGATTCTAGGGACAGCTCAACAAGTAAATATTTTGGTGAATAAAAATTACAGTGGTGGTTATATAAGCAAAGCATACTGTTCTTGCAAAAATAAATCCTCATGTGTTTACTTCGTAAATTTTAGGGGGACATAGTATCTGCTTGGCAAAAAACAAAATCCAAAACTACCCACAATGAAAATCTAGCTTTCTGCTAAATATTTTTCTCCTAAAACAATTGCACATACAATAATAATGAAAACTATTTGGCTGAGAACATGCAAGAATTTGGCAAAACATTCGATGAAGTTATGCATCATCTTGAAGATAAGATGAGAAGTTCAAGATAACTTTATATATAGAACTTTTGACACTTTGTTTTGATTGGATTACATTAATACAAAGTAGATTCTATGAGGGCTGGTGAGAAAATCTTTCGCATGGCATTTCCCAATGAGATGTCAGGATTGCTGTTATGAAATTTTCTGTAAAAAACAAATTTAGACCCAGCAAGGCAATTTTTTTAGGGAGTTACAATTTCCTTTATTGTTTTGGGTTCTAAAGAGAAGCTAAAATGTCCAAAAATTTTCACATTGCAAGGAGGACAGAAGTGTGCTATTACTTGTTGCCTTCTTCAAGGAGTGTTCTTTACTGTCTGCTTCACTATGTCATTCCAAACGCAACATACTGATTCTGATTTGATTATAAGTGGACTATTTTATCCTAAAGAGGCTCCTTTCTCAGTCTTGTCAGAAGTGGGAGTATCTAGTTTGTATGCAACTAGGCGTACAATTCACATTCCATTAGGAAGTGACATAGGCCTTCCATCCATGTTACATTACTTCGTGGGGTATGGGTATGTAATCCAATAAGATCTCCCAAAACAATAGTGTTTAGTTGTGTTCCTGAAAACTCCATATGGATATACTTGCACTCACGCTTCCTTTTTACTTTCCCCCTTGCCAGATCACCTGAGATTTTGATAATGAGGAACTAATCTTTTCTGGTTGATATGACGAACAACCCTTTCCAGTATGAATAAAGTAAAAATGGCATCAGAAAAAAGGTAAGTGGATAAAAAGTCAATGCTGAGATGTTTGATTGCTTTTGCAGGAGTTTTTAGACATCTAGGGTTGTATTCCTTGAATATCACTTATAAAATCAACATAATTCCTGTCAATTCAGAAAGGACTGGAATCACCTCAGAACAGTGCCCCCAAGTCCCATCTCAGAGAGATGGCCCAGAAGAATACCATGGTCAATGGCATCAAAAGCCACTCAGTGGCTCCGTAGAACCAACATGAACATGTCTCTCCTGTCCAGTTCCCTGTGTAGGCCATCCACCAGGGTGACTAAAGCTGTCTTTGTCCTGTAACCGGGCCTAAAGCCAGATTGAAATGGATCTAGATAATCTGTTTTGTTCTGGAACTCTGGGTCTGGGAAGCCACTGCACCTTCTAGGATCTTGCTCAAGATGGGAATATTTGAGACTGACCTATAATTTTTGAATATGGTAGGGTTCAGGGCGGTTTTTCTTTGGGGGGGTGGTAACGGCCTTACCGCAGCTTCAGGCAGGATGGAAACTTCCCTTGCTGCAGTGAGGCAGTCCCAACTCTCCTTACCCACTTGGCTAGTCACCCACTAGCTGCTTTCAGAAGGCAGGAAAAGACAAGGATCCAGTACATAATGTGTCCAATAATACAGGAGTAGCAGGTGCCAAAAGTACATTCAGGGGACCTGTCTTAACTATAGCATCCAAGTCAGAGCAGATTCAAACAATTCTGTCTGTAATATGTTCTTCTTCACAGTGGGCTGTTGTAATGTGTGTGTGTGTGTGTGCACATATGTGTGTGGACCAGAGTGTAAAAGGCCCCAGCCATTCGAGACAGCTCTGCTGGATAACACTGTGCAGGCACAATGTTGGCAGAGAAGTATAATTTCTTCACTGCCACCATTGCTGTAGCATAGGCCTTCCAGTGAGCTTTATGTTTGGTTGGACTAACTCTGCGCCTTCCATCATCATTGCAGTGGTCTCTGCCAAATTCATTTCATCACTGCCAGATGCATAGTGAACCCGGGGGCTCAGTTTCCTCCACTTCGTGGCAGGACATTCTGAAGAGTGATTGTGTCCACTACCCTGGCCATTTCACTATTCCAAGAACTGCCAGAGTTTCAACAGGATCACCTGCCAAGGCAGCAGGAAATTGCCATAGAACCATCAGGAATCCATTCTCTTGGGGCGATCTGTCTTCATTGCCCCACCACCCCTCAGAGGCTGTGAGTTCCAGTGAGTCTAAACCTCGTCAGGTAGTGAACAATCCATGACAAAAGAATTATAGAAAGTTCCTCAACATCTAGATCACCATCATCCTACCTGGCACAGAAAACTAGGTCCAGAGTGTATCCCGCGGAATGGGTGACACCAGATGTTACTTGGGATAGACCCATGGTTATCATGATGGGCATGAAGTTCTGAGCTATTTCTTACTGAGCAGTCTCTGCATAGTCATTGAAGTCCCCCAGTACAACAAGCTGAGAGGACTCCGACTCCACTGTCTAGGCCATCTTAGCCACATCAGGAAGGGAGACTGTTGAATTGTGAGGTGAACGGTACACCAACAGCATGTCTATAATCACCTACCTTCAAAAACACACGCTAAAGCAGCGGTTCTCAGCCTGTGGGTCGCGACCCCTTTGGGGGTCGAACGATTGTTTCACAGGGGTCGCCTGAGACCATCGGAAAATACGTATTTCCGATGGTCTTAGGCTCTATTCCCTCCTCGGTGGTGGTGTGCAAGCACGAGCCACACACTCGCGTCCTTCTGCCCCCTTTGAAGTACCTTACTAAAGAAAATTTTCTGAGCATCGAGCGAGAGTGAGTTGGAAGGGCAATCTCTGACCAGCCACTCCGAGGCTCAAGCAAAGCTAAAAACGTCTAGTATAAGGAAGTCTGAGAAGGCAAGAATTAAAAAGAAGGTGAAAGGAAAATTACCTGGTAATGCAGTTAAGTCTGTTAAGGGCGGGGAAGGGCTCCCAACCTGCTCCCTTAACTTCCGGTCGCCATGTTGAAAAGAGCCGTTCAGAAAGCAAGAGAGGGGGCTATGAGAGGAAGGAGCTCTCCTGACCAATCCAAGCTCGCCAGCAACACAACCAATCACACTCAAGCATGCGAGCAGCCTCTGCCAGGAGAAATGGCAGCCTCTCAGTCAGCAGTTCCTTGTATTAGCTAATACAGTAGCACAGGGCAATTGAGCATTGTGTATGGTGTCATTAGTCACTAGGAGTCAAACTGCAATGCCTGTGGAACATAAAGAAGTAAGATCTGGACCTCCTGTGTCCTCAATGTCTTCCCAGGGGAATGTGTCTGAGTGTAGTAGGGAGGTGATAAGACAAATGATTGCTGAAGAAATGGAGGTGCATGTTAATAGGCAAACAATAGTAGTGAAATGATTTCACAAAATACATAACAAGTTTAAAAAATGTATTGCAAGTTGGACAATTAATTGAATTTGAATGTAATGTCATTATTAAGCAGTCAACAAATTACTTCAATGAATCCTTCATTTTCATGTGATTTTCCTGATGATACAAAAGTTATTCAAGCTGAGTCAAATGATGCTGGTGTGTGTTTACCAAAAAAGTCTACCTGTAGGTCCAAAGTGACTAGAGTTGAGGAATCTGCTTTGTCACACTCTGAACAAATCAACACGGAATCTGAAAGTGATGAGGAACCAGATTTGACAGATACTCTTGGGGATAATGACTCTAAATCAGATGGTTCTATTTCCGAGGAGGAGGATGCAGAAGATGATAATAAAGTGAGATTATTTTCCTCAGATTCTTTTAAAAATTTGCTGGAAAAGGTGTTGGTAACTCTGGGACTGGGCAGTCTGGAGAGTGCCACTTCAGATATTGATAAAAACAAGAATGTTGCATCAATTGTAAGGAATAAGCCTACAAAATCTAGTTATTCCCACGCCAGATTTATTTTTGGATTTAATTCAGTCTGAATGCAGTGAAACCAAATCTTCAAACTTTATATCATTTATGGTGGACTAAATATCAGATATTTACATTACGATTCATAACAGTAGCAAAATTACAGTTATGAAGTAGGAACGAAAATAATTTTATGGTTGGGGGTCACCACGACATGAGGAACTGTATTAAAGGGTTGCAGCATTAGGAAGGTTGAGAACCACTGCTCTAAAGGCCAGCAGACTGTTGGATAGAGCAATTGGTGAGAGAGATGGAATCCCAATAGACAGCTGCCACTCTGCCTCATACTTCCCAAGCTGTAAAATAAGTCCAGGCAGACAAAGCGAGAGCGCTAAACTCTCCCAGCTTCATCCATCCAAGTCTCTGTAATACAAGCAGTGTCAGCATGTTCATCTGGAATCAAGTCCAGGATCAAGGATGTTTTCCATTCACTGATTTGCCATTGAGCAGCAGCATTTTCAGCCCAGGGATCCTGTTGTCCAGGCTGTCTGGATTATTTGAAGTGTGGGACAGCTTGGGGCTAACCAACACTCTGATTCTCCCTTCTACCATGATAATAGGACTGTCTCCCCACTCCATATCTGTCTGTCCATTATTGTCATATGGTAGTTCTCCCCCTTTCTCTTCCTAGCAAGGAATTTTTTTTTAATGACTACAACTCCAAATAAAAGACAGCTCCACAACTCATGTACTCCTTTCTCTCCCAAGCAAAAGGACTGGTCCTTGCCCCCACTCTACCTCTGAAGCCACTCCACCAAGAGGTGACCTGCCCCTTTGATGTCACCCCTAGCAGCCGGCCCACTTGTGATGAACTCACTGCAGCAGGTGCTCAGGTTTTATCCCCTTTCAAAGTGGACAGGTGGTCCTCTGGCTTATTTTTAGGGCCCCAGTAGCTGGCGAAATACCTGGGGCTGGAAGCAAGAGAGTGCAAGCTTTGTTGGTGAAGATAGCAGTCCCTCCAGGGCTGATTCTGCTGCAGCTCAGCTGGAACAGTGCTACTGGATCAAGGGTTTTTTCTTTATCTGCATGGAGGGTGTTAGTGATAAATTGTTTTCCTCCTAAGGGTGCCTAAGATATGACTTTTGTAGTGGATTTTCTCAGATTTCTGTTTTAACTCCCTCTGTGTCATGGAAATTTAAAAGGTTTTGGGTCAAGAAAACTTAATTCCATGTGAAAGCTTACCTATAAAGTTGTTTCCCCCATATAATTTGCACATAGAAAGATATGATTAAAATATAGAAGATCAGAATTTTAATTTTCTTTTCCAAAATCTGGCAGCCATTTCTGTGATTGCAAAAATAAAGGTGTTATGTCAAGAGTGAGGAACCTGTCAACTTCCAGATGTTGAAGAGCTACCAGTAGTTGGAAGTTGTTCACCCCCATTTTATAATTTGCACATAGCAAATTGTATATGATGCAACAATATATGAAAGACAGAATTTGAAAGTTTCTTTTCTCAGAAATATATTTTCTGGTCCAGAATTTCTGGTGATTGTAACAACATCCGCAATGGTTTTGACTTTTTTAAAATAAAAAATGTTCATCTAGCCCAATTCATGCTTGTTAAAATTTTAACTTTTCATGCAAAACATCTTCTCTAACCACGTCTGGTCCTGGAATGCATGATGTTATGGAAAGCAAAAGTAAGAGCATCAAAGTATTTGTGTGTATTTTACATCAAAACTTTAGTAGTAGTATAATATCTCCAAATAAAAAGACATTTGTTTAAATAACCAGCCAGAGCTTTGCATTAAATCAAATGACTGGTGAAGGAAAGAGAAATTACCATAATTTAAATAGGCCAACAGATATTCCAAATATGGACCTCTCCAATTGTTGTGCATACAGCTGCACTGTTCCCCTGCACCAGATATTTCACGTACTGAAGAACATAGACATTTTTGTCCTTACACACTGAATTGAATAGGGTGCAAAAATTGAACAAGCAGAAGGTCGCTTTTTCCATACACCTCCACTGATTTAGCCTAAATGTACTACAAAATTCATAATATAAGTGGACTTCAGTGTAGAAATTCTGCACAGCTATGTTTATTTTACTTCTTACCACTGTTTGTATTATTGTTGGCCGTTGTAGTCTTCCTTTAGGTAAAGTCAAAAACTCATATGCTAACGTAATTAAAAACATGCTACGTGTTGGACTTTTAAGGTTTGAAGTGGTCTTTCATCCAATATATTTTAAAGAAATCTGTTTCCAGAATCATTTTATTGAATTTAGTAAAGCTGTCTCACATGGAGAGAATGATTTGCTTCCTGACTGTAGACTTAAAAGAACTGTATCCTTATGACATGAAATGGTTGCCTTGGTAACTTACCAGGACGCAGTTGTGTCTGTGACAGACTCTAGAATTGATTACAGTATGAGAAATGTTTAAGCTGCAGGTTATCATTAGTTTGCAGCTTGGTAAAAGGCATTTGTAGAGGAACGAACGCTGACATGAAGCGCGGTCATCGGTTCCATGTAGCAGTTAGGATGTTTAGACCACTTTCAAAGTGGGTAGGTCTTGAGAACTCCACTCACCACTGGCAAGTAGGAAATGTTCCCCGGTGAGTTGAAAAAGACTATAGAAACTAGACGATAGTGAGGAAAACAATTCCTTCCAAATATTGTTTTCTTAGGATTATAGTAACGATTATTCATAGTTTCAAGTGCTTAATTTATTCTCTTGTCAGCCTTTACAGTAACTGCAAGGATCTCTGTAGCAATTTGTTTGAACTATAGAGATCGAAAGCCTAAATACCCTAAGGGCACCGTATCCCATCTGATTTTAGAAGCTAAGCTGGGTCAGCTCTGGTTAATACTTGCATGGGAGGCCACCAACAACTGTGAGGTGCTGTAGGCTATATTTCAGAGGAAGAAACTGGCAAACTTCTTCTGAGTATTACTTGCTTAACAAAACCCTCTGAAATTCATTGGGTAGCCATGAGTCGACAGGCAATTTGAAGGCACATACAGTACACACACATAAGGACTGAAAGAGTATCAGTTTCCAGACACTTAAGTCATTTTGATATGGTAACATAGTAAGCCATTTCAGAATTTTCCTATTTTCTGAATAGCTTATTTTAACATACAAGTAAGACACTATGAAGATGTTAATGTTTGTGAAATGTATACTTTGAAAATGATTTGCTTATTCCAAAGCTTTCTAAAATCTTGTGTTCTGTAAACTCTGCATAGGCAAACATTTGCAAAGGCTGTCTATTGTTAACATATACTGATAAGCATACTGCAGAACTGTATGTTTATTCCATATTCACAGGTTTCCTTCAAGGACAACCTCTGTTTCTTTTTCAGAATATTTGCCGTGTTGAAGAGTCTGGACTTTTTTAGGGATTTGTTTTTCAGAGTAGGCCTAGATTTTTACAGTTCACCAAACTGCTGACAAGCAGAGATTGTGGAAATTGTTCACACTGGCTAAACCCAGTGTTAGTTAAACAAAAGTAGACCCATTGAAATAAATAGAACTTATATAAGTGCTAACCAATAAATCTCATTCATTTCAGTGGATTTACTGTTAACATTGGATTTAGACCATTGCTTTACTAACAGAATTGTGCAAATTGCCATCTTGGAAGTGAGATAATAAACTCAGAGTGCTGAAGTAAGGAATTTGTCAAGTGTTTTATGTAAGTTAGCTTTTATTTAAGGGGTTTGTCTAGTACCTTTCAAGAAGTTGCGTCAGTGACCTGACCAAATTTAAATTACAAACATGAAGCGTGGAAATACCATCATATGAACCATGAAAGTACTGGCAAATTTTCACAGTATTTAAACAGGACATCAAGCTAGGTGCAATATAAGCTTCTTTTCTGAACATTCCACACTTGGCATTCCTCTGCCAAGTAGACTTTTTCCACTTTAGCCATTTATCACATCTTGTATGGTGGGAGCATCTAAAGAAAGGCCTCTGTTGAAGATACACAGGCATATATATATGGAGAAAAGAGATCATTAAGGTTCTTTGTCCTGAGGTCTGAATGCTCTAAAGTTCAAACTAGCATTCGAAGTTCATTTTCTGGGAATGAATTGGAAGTCTATCACTTGGCAAAAGCACAAGCTTAATGTTTTTATGACATCCAGTCTTTTTAACAGCTTTGCAGCTGTGTATGAAACTAATTGCAGTTCCTGAACAATCTTCAGTAAGAGGTCCATATACATTAGAATAATCTAATCTGGAGATTATCAGGGCATAGACTACTGAGGGCAGGCTTTCTCTGTCCATGTAGGCATTCTTTATTCCAATCAGCAACTTGAATTGTTAGAAGGCACTGTGTCCTGCCGAGGTGGTTGCTGTTTATAGGGACAACAGTGGATCATAAGCAGCTGCAGCAGGTGAATTGTTCATTGAGGGAAGGATGCAACTTGTAGCTTTAGATTAACTTTGTATCAACAGACATCCATTTTGGCTGTGTTGATCTTCAGTTTTGTTGGCCCTCATCCCATCCAGGTGCTGGTTTAGTGCCGTTATTGCAACTGGATGAAAAAGGAAGCAGAGTGCCAATTTCATGATGATGCTTTTCCCCTCACACCTCTAGATAATCAAAATCAATGGTGTCATGCAGATATTAAAATACATGGGAACCAAGATAACATTCTTCGGGGCCTCATAGTATATATAACACCAGGTCAAGCAGTAATCGTACCATTGCCACCTATAACGAGCTGTCCAACATCTGTTAGATTCCATTTCCTGCCCAGGCAGCCTGTCCAAAAGCACCATAGCTGATAGTATTTAAAATGGCTGAGGGATCTAGGTGAATCAACAGGTTGTAGTACTTCTTTCTGGCTCCAAGCATAGAGCATTCATCAGGGTGATATATATAATTATAAATTCAAGATATGAGTTGAAAGATGTGGTGTAAAGATCCTCCACCTTCCTGAAAAGATCTCAGTTTATCAAGAAGGTGAGATTTTTTTTTAAAAAAAAAAAAGCAGCAAGGAGTTTGATTCTTAAAAAACAGCTGAAATAGAAACACAGACATACGTAAAACAAAAGCTCACATAAATTCAACTGAGGGGAAAAAAGATATTTATTTCCTTATATAAAATTTATTGTGATTTGTGCTGCTATCTAACTTATTTTAGAGGAATTCTTGAAAAATGGTATTTTTTAAAATTTATTTTTTCAAATCAATCCATCATAAGAGTATTGGCAAATTGGCTTTTACAGACAAGGATTTAAATTCCATCTTAAATAAAATTGCTGTTCCTTATATGAATACATTTCATACATCCATGCATGTCCTCCTCCCTCCTTCCCTACCTTGAAGACCCCTAGACCTTGTTGACAACATCTTATTCATGTATTACTTCCCCTCCCTCTTCTCCCACCCCATTCCCTCCCCTTCCCTCCTTTATCCTACTGTTCTTGTTGTGTGTTTTTTTCCAATCCAATCTCTTTCTTATGTTTGTCTTTGTCTAAACCTCTTTAATGGGAATTACTTTTTGTTGTTGTTGTACTTCTTGAAAAATGGTATTTGGATGGATTCTAAATTGAAAAAAAAATTGTCTTGGCTTCTGAAGACAAAGATACCCACTGTGGCTAAATATCATTGCGTTAAAGCCTGTGATTTTTTGTCTTTCTGAAATAGTCAAGCCGGCTACATCCTATTTGACACCATAAATAAGGCATCAACACCTTTTCCTTTCAGGATAGGCTTCTTGCTCTGTATAACATTAAATGTTTATACAAATCAAGTGGAAAGTATTTAGAAATAAAGTTACAAATAACATTATTTATTTGATAGATAATTATCTATTATTTATCCATTTTTTGAGATTTTTAAACTGTTGGCTTTATGCCTATTAAATGCAAAGATCAACTATAAAGCTTCAGGGCCAGCATGGAAAATCTTCCAAGACTTCTGTAACTTGTTATTGTCGTAAGAATAAGAAAGAAGGTAGTGGTTTTAGTCTTTAAAATCAAGAAAACAGAACAAAAACAACCCCAAAGCTGCAGTATAGGAAATACTTTATTAAGACCAATACAAATATGACGAAATTGTGATTCTTCATGCTTTTGCGGAACTTTCTGTTAGATGTTGAATAAAAGTGAGCATGGTAAGTTGTGGGTTGCGCTTTTACCTCCAAGTCCTAAAATGAAATGGAGGAATGTTGCAAAATGAGATGGAGGCAGATATCAAAATGCACGTGTAGGACTGTAAAATGAGCCTTTGGGAGACAACAATAATGACTGCAATCTTGATACTGTATTTATACTTGGTGTAGGTTTTGGGGGGTTTTTTTTGCAGAAAAATTGTGCAGTGGAATCTTGTGTTTGAGCTTGGTAATATTTTTAATATGCTGATTTCATTTTAATGTCAAGTACATTTCATGGAAATGAGTTGTAACACTGTTAAAATCAATCATACATAAACATCTGTTACTTTTAGACTTGAATAAGAGCTATTTCTCTCTTTTTTCCTCGTGGAGTTATAGTTTGAATTATTTTGATCATTTTTGTGTGTGTGTGTAGTGCTATCAGTGTACATGGCGCTTTACAAGAGTAGCTGAAGAGAGTTGCTTTTTACAAGAAGCTCTCACAGTGGTGATTCTTATTGTCATTTACATTTTTCCTCTTCAAGGTTGTTCGGATTTTTTTAAAAAATAACACCTTATTTCCTATAGTAAGGAAGTCTGTATACCTTGGAGCAAGTAACTGGGCGTAGTTAACGCTGAAGGAAGAATGCGAACTGAGAATGTATTTAAAAGACCTCTGTGCCACTGTTGTCAGAGTCTTTTAGGACATTTCCTTGTTTCAACATTGGGCTCCAGAGTTGTGTGAAACATAGAATCATACATATACCATTATCTCAATTTTATGACAGTACATCTGAGAAACTTTTGTAGTGGTACAGTGTCTTCTGGGCTGAATTCTCACATGGCTTGAGGATGGAGACTACATAAAATTAAGGATGGACTAGTATGATGCCAGTGGGGAAGCAGCTAACCATCAAATCAATTTAAGTCAAGTTTCTATTTGTATTTCAGCTATTTCTTGAACAGATTTATATGCTAACTCAGTGATCTACTCAGTACAATCAAATGCTGACTTAATAAAGCAGATTATGCAGAAGCATGGTATGCTTTCATTTGGGCCCTTTGTCTCTGCATGAGTAGGAAACAAGGAAATCACAATATATTGTAGGTTTCTGTTTGTTTGTCTGTTTTTTTTACATCCAGACTGGAAAACTATACAGTCAGGCCTCCACATTTGCTAGCGTTAAGGGCACAGAACCTCCACAAAAGTGGTAAAATGGCAAATATCAAAATGTGTGTATGTGTCTGTGGGAAGAGGGCCAAGGCCTGTTGGGGAGAGCAGGCACCCAGTGTCCAAACTAGGTCAGGGAGAGGAAAGAGAAAGGGTGTAAGTCTGGATGGTGGCCCTGTGCTGCTTCTCTCTTGCCCGTCTCCTTCCTTGGATGGTGGTAGGGGCACTGGGAGAGGGTTAGTGGTACAGAGAAATTCAGCTATAAGTGGTCAGGCAGTGGCTGGTGGTGGTGGAGGAGGACTAGAGGCAGATTCTTAAAGGGCTGTGTGGCCAGTTGGAATGGCCAAGTGGGAAGGTTCCCCTGGAAAAGAAATGCTTGAGGTGGGGGTTGGAGAAACTCACAAATAATCAAATCCATGAAGGTGAAACCCACAAATGTGGAGGGCCAACTGTAGTTCTGAACAGACTGACAGGTGAAACCGTAGCTTAAAATTGGCATCTGAGTTCTGGCTTGTTTTGAAAGTATTATCCATATTTTCTCATTCTCATTTAATTGGATGCTATGGCTCATGGTAACTTCAGGGCTTATTTGATTATTCATGCAAAATGGAGAGGAAGAGGTGGGGACACATATTTATTTACAAACTTTATGCATATTCTGGCTTATGTAGCCAAGTTTTGATTGTCTGAACGTAGCCATAGCCACAGATACGACAATTTACAGCTAATCAAAGGATTTAAGTGGTTCACTGTGTTACTCTGCATGTCTTGTGTGTTGTGCATTCTGTTTGCAGGGAAAGATATTTTGAAATTAGTGGATTCTCCTTTGTCTGTCTTTGTAAATAGAAAGATGACATGCAAAAGCCATTTATTCAGAATTGCATTTTTCTATGAGATGGACAGTAAAGAAAATTGATCTAAATGAAGCTAAATTTCAGTTTAAAAAATTGATACTTTTTGTCTACTCTGCTTCTGAGTTGGAGAGCTCTAATCGTATAACAACCTGATTCTAACTACGGAGTATTTATAATTGTAGCAGAGCTGTTTCATAGCTGCAGGCTGTAGAACATAACTACAGAACATTAATCCAGCATAGCCTATATATACAGTCACTGACATTATTTATTAAACTACTGTCATATACTTTTTTGTTTTACTGTGGATAAATCAATATTTCATAGTATGTATACAATAAATTATCACTTTGCTATCTTGCTTTGTTATAAGTTGACATGGAGAATGGTTTATAGTGCCAATTGCTAAAATGAAACAGTAGTTCCTTGTTTTTTTAAACGGTAATTCAAAGAAAGCTGTTTAAATCCATATTTTTACTATTTCTGACATTCAGAGGTGAGTGCCGGTGTTCGTACAGTTAAAGCAATGCAACCCATACCCAAGAGGAATGTAGCAGGATTAGGGAAATATGAAGGTCTGTAGAAACTGCCCCCCCCCGGCAAAAAAAACCCTTGAGGAAAAAAGTGGAAGCTGAGCCAGAAAACAGCTTGTTAAGGATTAAGCATGCTAGTAGGCAGAGAATGCTGACGGGGGTGGGTGAGGAAAATTGATATATCCCAATAAATAGCAATTCATGGTTGATTGGTGTGCTGAGTAGAAACTTTTCACACTGTAACATTTTAATTATTTAACCTGAATATATCAGCTCCATGAGCCTGCCCCTACCCTGAGATCTGCAGGAGTGGCCCTTGTTTCAGTTCCACCACCTTCACAGCTACGGTTGGTGGGAACAGAGACAAGGCCTCTCAGTGGCTCCCCCTAGACTTTGGCTCCCCATTCACACCAAGGCTAGAATAGAATGGTCTCCTCCTTGCTGTACTTTCTGCAGCAGCTGAACATATTATTCAGACATGCTTTTAAAACTGAAAGCTTGTAAGAAAAGGGCTTGTAAAAAAGTGCTGCGTTTTAAAAATTGTACTCATTTAACAGTTTTATTGTTTGTATGCATATGTTTTAAAATGGTTTTGCTATTTTCTGTTCTTTTAATGGTATTGTAATTAATTTATAAGCAATTCTGAGTCATAGGTTTGGGAAAAATGCAGGATATCAGTGAGGATAATGATAACAATAATGAAATAGGTTTAACGTTTTCATTCCATTTTAGAAATGTAAAAATTAGAGATTTATAGACTTAAAATGGGGGACCTGATAGGTAGTTCAAGTTGTAATGTACTTTGATATCACAGTCTGATAGCACAGTGTCTAAGGGATCAGTTTCTATAATATGACTTGGAGATTGATCCAGTGGATTCTTTACAGTGATTAGACTTAGAATGTTCTAGTAAATAAAATAATAAAATTGCTCCTTTAGGTTTCTGTTAAGAATTGAAAACAAGAAGCTCAAATTAGCAAGCTCTTAACACTTAAAACATCTGAGTAAAAAGGAAGGTTGTTTCAAAACACAGTATTTAGAATTGGCTGCACACAACCTTAACCTGTTAACTCTGATCTCCTTCTGATTGTGCTGGAAGAAAAGAGGGAGAAGCAGCATGGCAGCTGACCTCAGTGTTACTATGATGAACTGTACTTAATCATGAGACACACATACAGCTGGTCAGTGCAAATGAACTATAAGAATATCTTAGTTAAAGCCTCTCACAGCAAGGCTCTTTTTTTGAAGTCTTGGGAGAATGGTGAAGCAGGGCTGGGGAAACAGTCTTTTAGTGACAGTTACAGCAGCATATCTGCAGTAAAAAATGGAATAAAGCTTGACCTGGGAAAGAATGAGATTCAGCTCTAGCTGAGCCTACTGTAATTGTGCTTGCCTGCCTAAACTGGTAAAATTAACAGCAGGTGCCTCCAGAGTCCCTTACTGACCTTACATGAACAACAAAAGAGAAAAGGGAAAAGCAGATAAGCCTGTCTCACCGGTTATTACCATCATGTGGGGTTTTTTTAAAAAAGTATAGATCTGTACATTTGATCACAAAAATGGAAATCATAAGAAAAGTGGAGACTGGTGAAAAAAAAAAGTAATCCCTGGATGCATTCTGGAAGAAGCTTAGAAGTGGTCTCTAGAAGATAGAAGTTTGTTTGTTTGTTTGTATTGGCAAGGCTTATACAAGGCTTACCTGACCTGGTTGTTTCATTTTGTATATGTGTTTGTTAGTTTTGAGTAAACGTTTGGTGAAACACGTTGAACTATTCCTTTTGTGCTGTAGGAACCTATCGTCATTCTTTCCAGCGGCGGAGCTTGGAGTGTGTGGAGGGCGGGCAGGCAGGGCTGCGGCATGAGGAGTGTGGCCCCTGTATGACTGTGGTGTGTAGCTACAGTGTCGGGGGGCATGGCCAGGGCGTGCAGGGGTGTGTCCAGAGCATGCAGAGGTGTGGCTACAGGCTGGGACACCCTAAAGACATTGCCAGCCAGGGCAAATCGCCTCCCCACCCTAACATCCCTATGCAACTGATTCTTTCCGTTTTGGTATTCTGGTAGCAAATTTTCTGTTAAAGAACTAATGTCCAGGAATACATCTACTTCTTTAACTTGAGTATGCATGTAGATATTTCATTTTAGTTCAAGGCAACAATCTAAAGTTCAGTTGGAACTTCTGTTTTCTTTTTTCTTGTTAGCATGCTTGAGACATGCTTGTTTCTAACATTATGCAACCTTTCTGTTCAGAAAAAAAATATGAATATGGGTAATGGTTTTCCTCTGCAGCAGAAAACAGATTATTGCATCTATAGGGGAACTTGTTCAAAACTAGCACCTTAGCCAAACTAACTTTAGCTGGCATGTGCAGAATTAAAAGCCTCTGTTCAGATTTGAAATTATTATAAGGTTTCCAAAATAAAAAACAGAATTCACCATTTTTAACTCAGAAAAAAGTTTTATTAAAAAAAGGAAGCACTAACTTATGCACACTTAATTATGAGACTTAAGAAGAAGGAGTACCAAAACAGGAAGGACAAGACTGACTACAAGAGAAGAAGAGGGAGAAATGGAAAGCAAAAAAAAAGGTATACAAGGCAGAAGTATTTCTCCTTTTAAATAATGAAACCAACGGTGAAGCAGGTGTTGGCCTCAGCAGATTGAATTCAAGAACTATAGTATTATTTATTTTAAAAAAATAAACACACACACACGCACATACATATGTGTGTATGTATATTTTCATTCTTTCATTCCAAGCTTATAGTACTTATATAGGACACATACTGTTTCCCCATTTTTCATAGAATCATAGAAATGTAGAGTTGGAAGAGAGCACAAGGGCCATCCAGCCAACCCCCTGCCTGCAGGAAAATAAAGCACTCCCGACAATTGGCCATCCAGCCTCCACTTAAAAACCCCCAAAAGAAGGAGACTCCACCACACTCTGTGGCAGCACATTCCACTGTGGACAGCCCTACTGTCAAAAACCCCCTGAGGTTCAGGAAAATCCCCCCTCCTACAGCTTCATCCATTGCTCCTTGTCCTGGTCTGAGCAGGAGAAAACAAGCCCACTCCCTCCTCGACATGACACCCCTTCAAATATTTAAACATGGCTATCATGTCCCCTCAACCTTCTCTTCTGCAGACAAACATACCCAGCTCTCTAATTGTCCTCATAAGGCATGGCTTCCAGGCCCCTCACCATTTTGGTTGCCCTCCTCTGGACCTGCTCCAGCTTATCCATATCCTTCTTGAATTGGGGTCCCCAAACTGGACACAGTATTCAAGAGGAAAGGTTAACCAATGCAAATAAAGTGGTACCAATACCTCCCTCGATTAGACACCATACTCCTATTGATGAAACCCAAAAGTTGCGTTGGCCCTTTTGGCTGCCGCATCCCCTGCTGACTCATTTTCAGCTTGTGGTCTATGAAGACTCCTAAATCCCTTTCACACGTACTGTTAGCCAGCCACGTGTCCCCCCATCCTATATTTCTGCATACCATTTTTTCTGCCTAAGTGTAGGACCTTACATTTCTCTCTGTTGAAATTCATTTTGTTAGCCTTGGCCCAGCTCTCCAATCTGTCCGGGCCCTTTTTGAATTTTATTTATCAGGTTTTGAACCCCTCCCAATTTGGTGTCATCTGCAAATTTGATTAGCATGCCCTCTATTCCTTCATCCAAGTCATTAATAAAGATATTGAACAGCACCGGGCCCGGGGACAAACCCTGTGGCACCCCGCTAGTCACTTTTTCTCCCGGGTAGAATCTGCCATTGGAACCACCCCTTTGGGGACGGTAGTAACCAGTTACAAATCCACCTGACAGTAGCCCTGTCCAGCCCACATCTTACTAGCTTTTTTGCAAGAATGTCATGGGGAACTTTTCAAAGGCCTTACTGAAATCAAGATATACTATGTCCAGAGCATTCCCTTCATCTATCAAGCAAGTAACTCATCAAAAAAAGGGTAAGATTAGTCTGGGATGACCTATTTTTGGAAAACCATGTTGACTTTTCGTAATTACGGCATTGTTTTTTAAATAATTAGAAACTGACTGTTTTAATTGTCCAAACTTTCCCGGTACTGCGTCAGGCTGACTGGGCGATAATTATTTGGGTCCTCTTTTTTTTTCCCCTTTTTGAAGATGGGGGAAAAATTTTCCCTCCTCCATCTACCAACTCTCCTGTCCGCCAAAAGTTTTCAAAAATTATAGCAAAAGGTTCCGCAATGACCTCTGCTAGTTCTTTTAAAATCCTAGGATGCAATTCATCTGGCCCCGGAGACTTGATTTATCCAAAGTGGCCAGGTATTCCTGATTTCCTCTCATCTATTCTGTGCTCATTTCCCCACTTCCCACCTGCTCCCCAACCGCCAGGTTGGTGTTTATCCTTTTAAAAAACTGAGGTGAAGAAGGTGTTGAGGAGTTTGCCTTTTCCCTTTTCCCGTTATTAATTCACCATCTTCCTTGCGCAGTGACCCCGTCGTTTTCTTTTTTCCCTTTTTCTACGGACGTATTTAAAAAAACCCTTTTTATTGTTTTTAATGTTTTGGCCAGCCCAAGTTCGTTTGTGCTTTAGCCTTTCTGACCTTCTCCCTACATCTCCTGGCTCTTGCTTATAATCTTCTTTTGGGGATTTCCCCTTCTTCCATTTTCCTTTCATGTTTTTTTTAATACTTAGCTCAGCTGAGAGCTCTTTTGTAACCATTCCGGGTTTTTCAATGCCCTTTCCATTTTTCCCCTTAATGGCACAGTTTTAGGGTGTGCCTTAGTCCTCCCTTTAAAGAACTCCCATGCATCCTGAACTCCTTTCTCATTGACTATTCTTGACCACGGGATTTTAGCCAGCAGCTCCTTCAGTTTACAGAAGTCTGCTTTTTTAAAATCTAAGACGAATGCCTGGCTACACTTACCTTCTCTTCCCCACTGAATGCCAAATTCTAATAGGGTATGGTCACTCTCTCCTAAAGATCCAACCAGTTCTACGTCATTAACAAGGTCTTCCCTGTTGTTCAGGATCAGATCCAGAATATTTGATCCCCTTGTTGCCTCTTCCACCTTCTGGACCATGAAATTGTCTGGAAGACAAGCAAGAAACTTGCTGGACCTTGCCGCCTTTGCAGAGTTTGACTGCCAACATATATCCGGGTAGTTGAAATCTCCCATTATTACTGTATCTCTCCTTTTTGAATGTGCAGTCATTTGGTCTACGAAAGCGCCATCGAGGTCCTCAGTCTGGCTTGGAGGTCTGTAGTAAACCCCCACTATAATATCCCTATTGTTTCTCGCTCCCCTAATTCTTACCCAGATGCTCTCGACCTGGCTTCCGGTGTTCAAGTCTGCTATGTCTGCTCAGCTAACTACCAAGCTCAGTTGAACTCTTCCTAAATTTGTTCAGTCGCTATAAGGATCGGTTGTTCCTAAACTTGAATGGTTGAACTTGAAGGATTGAAGTAGATGAATGAAACTGCGCGCGCCTATGGCACGCGCCGCTGGGAGTTCCTAATAAAGCCTCCTTCCCCTAGCTGGCTCCTCCCCCTAGCTTGATTAACTCTCCCTAGTTTGATTGACAGTTAACTGAGTAACTAACAAACAATTAGCTGACAATAGGCTGTGAGCTCAGGGTGAGCACACGGCCAGCGCAAGCAAAAAACAAAAAACAAAAAAAAAACAACACAGAGAAATAAGCAAACAAACTCAGCCCCACAGTCCTGCAAAAACACCTATCAAAGTTGTCTTCACAGACCCAGCTTACCTTCTACTCTCTCCTCTGGAAGCCTGCAGCACAACAAATTATACCACAGACATTCAGTAGGTAGGAGGATAAGAATCCAGGAACATCAGGTAGATCCAAGCTGCTGTAGGACATCTGAACAGTAACACTGAATGGTGGAGCACAGAGACAGGCTCTCATCCGGGAGACGGAGACGGATGATATATCTTCTCAAAAGCACAACCTTAGGCTTCTGAATCAACTGACCTGGCTATTTAGAGGGGGGGGACTAAAGGAAACCCTTCATTTTCCCCCTAACCGAACCCCCAAACATATATAAACTTCTTCAAACAAACAAAATATGTAATTTTCCAGAAAATTTTCCAGTTCTACTTTCTCCAGAAAACCCACTTTCCTAAAGCAAATTTGGGTGTGGGGCTCAGCACTGTGGAGAGCTTCTTGGACTAAAACTCAGAGCAGATTCACTGCCATACTGAGATGGAAGCCACCAGCTGCTATGGTTATTTAGAAAAAACACACACAGAAACAGCTAACCACCACTTCTGTTGTACTTGTCAGTCCTCCCATGACATTTCTCTCTCATTCTCATTTCTTCAATAAATGCTGAACATGTCAATTTTAATTTGACATATAGGTTTATCATAAAAGCCTAGCTTAAATTAAGTTCAGTATGTGTATTTTCCCTGTATATTATTTCTGTTTCATTTTCACACCATCTACAAGGAAAGCAAAACATATGAACATCAAATGAATGCCTGTTGTGTGTGTACTTCACTCACCTCTGCATTTTCGGGGTGTTTGTGTGCACGCGTGTGTGTGTGTGTGTGTATATGAGACCCTAATGTTAACTTAATTAAAAATTCATTCTGTACTCTGAAAAATATTTGAAGCAGATCACAACATAAATGTATTTGTTTTTTCCAGTGTAACTAACAATTCTCGGATTGTGAGCTTATTGCAACAGCTGGAGAAGATCAATGCAGAATGTTTGGTGGATGCAGATACTGCCAGATATATTACATCAAAGATTCTACACCTAGTTCAAAGTCAAGGTAGATAAATATACTTTGAAGTCAATTATAAATTAGCCAGTACTTTTACCTCTCCTCAGTTCCTGGATAAGTTCTGTCTGTCATTAATGTCATTTTCAGAAATAAATGTGATACGAGTATTTTAAAAGAAGAATTGTTTCTGCATGTCTTTAAGTAATTTCTGACTTATGGTGACCCTAAGGCAAACCTATCACAGGGCTTCCTTGGCAAAATTTGCTCATATGAAGTTGGCCCTTTTCTTTGTCTGAAGCTGATGCTAATGTAAAAGAGGTCCGCTGTACCCTGAGGAGTTGTATTGAAAGAACAGTTTTTCTGTCATAGAACTGCTGTATACATAGCTGTGTAGTATCTGAGATATAGGGCTTTTAACAACAACAACATTTATTTATAACACCCTTTATAATGCCCTGTGCTAGCTTTCAGTTCTGTGGCTTATCAAAGTTTTTTTCTGCTCCTTTCA
Source organism: Iguana delicatissima (assembly GCA_948472985.1). Lineage (NCBI taxonomy): Eukaryota > Metazoa > Chordata > Lepidosauria > Squamata > Iguanidae > Iguana > Iguana delicatissima. The sequence continues at coordinate 299,637 of CAOKZL010000764.1, forward strand.
TTTCATTTGTTTTGTTTTGCTCTCACTTCTTTTTGTAGGCCATGTGAGGATTTCCCTCAACACATTTTCTTCTTCGCTGATTGTTCATTTTGATGCCACCATTCAAGAATACTTTACAAAGTCTATGCTTGCTTCATGATTTAAAGTCCTAGCTTTCAACGTGCTCTCCATTCTGTGCTCCTTCCTTCTCTGTAATCATGCAACCTTCTCAATGTTGTTAGACTGCAATTCCCAATATTCCTCACCATTGGCTATGCTGGAACTTTTAGTCAGATAGCATCTGCAGGTCTGCATGATTCCTGTCCTGCTGTAAAGTTTCTGCTAAGACCTGGACTGCCTGAGAACGTATAGCAGACCCTTGCTGTTAAAGGAGGCAAGCGGGATCAGTAACGAAATTGGTAGTGGGGAGTACTGCTAGCTGCTGTGATCGAGAATCAGCTACCTGTTGTGCTATTGTTAAAAATATTCCATTCTGTCCCACATCCCTAATTTCCTGGTTCTATTATTATTTAAATTACTTTATTGATTTTATATTTGTCCCTAGCAGTTTTGGAGTGGTTTCTATACATTTTAGGTTTACCTCATTTGAAATCAAAAATGTCCTGCTTATTAAAAAATATTCTTATGTATATAATAGAAAGAATGTGCATCTCTAACTTTCAGAAAAAATCAAGAAGGAAATGACAGCCAAAGGTTCAATTGGAATAGAAGTTATTCTCACAACATTAGAGGTAATTTGTGTGTGCTTATGTGTATGTGTGTGTGGGCACCTTTTAAATCTTTTGGATGTACAGTGCAGGAGTGGACGGTTATAACCACCCAGATGTGTAGTCAAGCAGCTACATCTGCTGGCTAGGGCTGATAGAAGTTGCAATGCATTGACATGTGGAAAGTGACAGTTATAGTGGACCCTCTTTTCACCCGGGCTGTGCATACTGGATCTGTTGACTACAATGGGATGCAATTCTTGTGTTTTTTACTATAAACACGGTTCCTGGAATAGCATTCTCACATTAAAAGTGGGCGTACTGTACAATGAATGAGTGGAGCAATCTGATTTAAATTTCCTGTACAGTTTGAAAGCTAGCTCAACAATTGTGTAGCCATTGTAGTCTCTTTATGCACAAGAATTTTCTTTTGGGGACAGAGTAAAGAGCCTATTCCATTCTTAGAAGTGTGCCATTTAAGAATTGCCATTAAGTCTGCTATTCTTTACCCATGGCAACCTCTAAACAAAAGATTCAAAACTTAACATAAGGTCTGATTATGTATTAACATAGAGTCACGTAAAAAAAAAAAGATAGCTTTGACTTGTGCTTCTGTTTAGCATGTAATTTAAAAAACTAGGGCATGGTGTAGCCAAAGGTTAGCCCTTTTAAAAGTCATATTGATGTCAGAGATCTACAAGGGAGTACTTTCTGCTCTGTAAAATATTCCATTATTTACTTTGAAGCACTAATTCTGGAATGAAAGAGGACTTTTAAAGTTCAGGCTCTAAATCTTTTTTTAATCATTTTGAATAGCTAATGTTTTCCTTTTTGTAGCTTTATATGCATCTGTTTGTATATAGTATGAAAGATGTCATACAAATACCATGAAACGCATACTATTCATTCATTTCAGAATACCAGAGATCTCCAAACTACAATAAATATCTTAAACATCTTATTGGAACTGGTGGCAATAGGTAAGCTTTTGTGTCTGATATATAGCGCCATTAATAAACATTATTTTTAAAATATATTTCTGGATACTCTAGAAACACACACAGCTTAGCATTCCTGACATCAAGAGAATAAATATTCAACATAGCCTTTTAACTGTGTTACAGCACATGATAAAATGTGCTCTAATAAGGATTGTGTATCTTAGGATGGCTGCTGATGGATTTTGTTTCATTTCTAGGTAGTAGCCGCAGAACAAGTGTTCTGGTTTCTAGAGGAGGGACGCAGATTTTATTGCAATTGCTTGTGAATGTTAGCAAAGAATCTCCACCAAATGAAGAATTAATGGTGCTACTTCATTCTCTTCTTGCAAAAGTTGGTCCAAAAGGTAAGGTCAATTTGAATAAAATCCTTTGATAGCTCTTGCCTTTATTGCAGCGGGTGCTATTGGAATAAAAGTGCAGATATAGTACCCAGTGCAGTTCTTAAATTATGGCTTCTGAACAAGAGTAGGATTACAACTAAATTATCTTGCACCAATAGAATGGGAAAATGTGCTAGCTTTAAACAGAAGTGACTGATAGGTTGGTATTATGTTACTGACACAAGGGGCTAAAGGGGAAGAGTTTGTGCTGTGGCAGTGGTGTAGTGAGACTTGGTTGGAATCCTAAACTTGGAGGATTGGCCCATAATTTATTTGTAGTCTGTCTGCTAAAGTGTTGTCACATCTTGAAACACAAGCATTCCTGTTGAAACTATGTAGATGCAGTTGAAATCATCTAGATGACATCTAGATGCAGTTTTCTGTATGTGAAGACTTCTTAAAAATATGAATCAGTACAGAAGACAGCAGCTTGTTTGCTAACTAGGGTTTGGTTGTGTGGAATATATCTTCTGTTCTTTCATTTATGATTTATATGTGAAGACCTCTTGAATACTGAATGGCTATAGAAGTTGGGAAGGTCTAAAGTCATTATGGATTCACAGGGCAAGGATCTTCTCTTGATATTAAGAATATACAAATGAAACCATCAGCAGCAACAGCAGCAATTGATTTAAAGCCACTTTTCTTTCTCAGTTGATTCTTCTGTCTTTCTGCCTTTCCAGTTGATTCTTCTGTTTTTTTCAGAGTGAATGTCACAATCTTGGTATCTTGAGTACCTGGGATGTGTTAGTAGCTAGGGTTCTTAGGACACACAGCATTTGTGGCCTGTGGTGGTTACCTCACCCTGCCTAATATATGGCTTGCTTTGACACAGGCGGTGAATGGAGAGAAAGTTTTTGTAACTTTATTCCTAGAGAGGATCATCTGGCACTGAATCTGATATCCTCTTGGTGTCATACAAAAACGGTTTATTTTTCCGAGCCTGTTTCTGATTGTGTATGGATACTGTGTGTTTTTTTTTAAAAAATTTATGAGCTTTTTAAAATACAGTTTTAGACCCATGTAAGTATAGCTCAGAGAGCCCATGTAATTTTCTGTAGAAATAAATTTCCTATATCCTTAAAAACCAACCAGGAGAGGAGTCTTTCTCCCTTCCCACTCCTTTCACTTTGTACCGCTTTACTTTATTGATGTGCATGACTTGGGCCATTTCTGCATGACAACACTTTTTCGCATCATCCCATGACAATCCTGGCAGCACCTCTGCCAGGATTGCTATGGGTCCCCAGCGCTCCTCTCTACATGCCACCGGCTGGCTGTGAAAGGAAGTGCAGTGGACCTGCCTCTTCCCTTCACACTACAGCTGTCCCCTTCCCTTTGCTGCAGTAGGGACAGAAGCATGTGATTGCACTTCTCTCCCCTCTGCACATCAGGGAAGGATGGGAGTATTGTGCATTCGCAGTCACCTAATGGATTTTATCCTGTGAATGTGATGCTTGGGGACTAGATGGCAGTGGGACGGCGATGATTGGCTGGCTGCTGCCATCCTGTTTCTTTAGCGGATGTTCCCATTGTGCGGAAATAGCCTTAGACAGCAAGTAGACAGAAGTTTGAAAGACAGAAGTTAGAAAAACTTTACAGGCCAGTAGTGAACTCTTAGAAGACAATTGCAAACCAGTTGCCGTGAAAGGTGGTAAATATCCTCAGCCAGGTTTAAGGGTTTAAACCCTCTAATAAGATAGTACAGTGTGACCTTTCTCCATTATCAATGTCCATGGTCACTGATGTCAGTGAAGGAGGCACTCCTGTTGATTTGTATGAGACCGAGTTCTACTTGGAGACCATCAGGCATTCAACTCTTTTGTGTAATGGCTGATGGTCTGCATAATTCCCTGTCACCTGATATTAGGCACGCAGCAACATTGCACTTCAACCTGCATCTGCAGAAGATACATTTATTCAAACAAGTCTTTTTTAATTGAAATACCATCCATAATTTTACTGTTTTTATTGCAGACTCTGTATGTGGTGAGTGAGGCCCCACTTAATAATAAATACAGACTGCATATGTTAATATGAAAAGACCACATCTTTATTTGTTACAGCAGAAGAGGCTTGACCTCAGCATCAGTCTGGATCTAGACATTGGTTGACCTGCCTGCCTGCTGATGTTAACCAACACACCCAGCCTGCCTGCTGGGTATGTCTGGAATGACACATGTGGTAATCCATGTGAGCAAGATCACTGCCCAACCCACTCCCTGTCACTGGGAGTAGGGTCGAACCACCTGCCTTGAATGGAGCATGACTCCATTCACCCACATCCCCAAGGTCACTTAAGAGGACCCCCAACAGGATCTGACAGGTGCACAGACCTCATCTCCCCACAACTGGATCTGGGCCTCATGCAAAAACAGCCAAAAATTGTGACAAAAATAGACGTTTTATGGCATAGATTAAAACCACATATTCACAGGCAATCAAAAGAAACAAAGATGGGAATGAATCTCCCAGGTACACTAGGAGGAAAGCACAGAAGCTTGGCTTAGGTAGATAGCCACAGCTCAGCTTTCTCTTATCCACTCCAACCAACTAGACTAAAACCAATTCACTGCCTTTCCTGCCTTTCTAAGAGCCCTCAGAAATCTGTGTGGGCTTTTGGGAAAGATAATGAGGCCAGCATTGCTAAAGAAGATGGTCCCTGCTGTGTTTTGCCAGCTGCTGCAGGCTGCAAATGATGCTCTCAATAAATCAGGTATATTGTTGTTTTGATGTTTTAAGTAATTCTTGTATTTTGATGGTTAATCATTTGTACTTTGTTGATCGTTTTTCTAAAATGCAGAAATATTTATAATATATTCAGTAAACAAAAACCAGATATCAAGTTGAATGAATTAGGTTGATGCTTAGTATTCAGAAGTAGTGTTCGCTTTAGAGTGTACAGACAGGCACAGGCTGGAGTTCAAAAAAGCATATTATTTTCATATAAATGCCAAATTAAGGTAGTCTGAAAATATTCCTGACATTCAAGATGCACGGGAAATTAGGGTAAGTTTGATGCTCTGAAAAAGTTGCTCTCTTTGATTTATTGGCTGAACAGAACTCACTGATTACTGTCCTGAAATAATGACTCAAGTTTCAGTTTCCCTTAGTATGATGCTGCTAGAATTTAGTTCATTAACTTAAATGTAACTGCTGTGTTTTAATGAATTCTCTAAATCAGTGGTTCTTAACCCTTTTTTCACCAGGGACCCCCTGTAAATATAATTTGTTGCCAGGGTCCCCCAAGACTTAACTCAAAAATGTTTAAATTTAGATTTAAATATTCAAATATTTATCTATCTATTTATTAAAGGCTTCTGGAGACTAGGATTCAGATCCCTGCTCACCCTGCTAGGTGACCATGGGGAAGTCACATTCTCTCAGCCTCAGAGCAAGGCAAAGGCAATCCCTCTTTGAACGAAGCTTGCCCCCCCAAAAAAGCTGTGATAGATTCACCTCAGGGTTGCCATAAGTCAGCAGTGACTTGAAGGCACGCAGTAACGAAGTGCTGCTAACGGGAAGGTTCCATCTAGGCATCATGTCTCTCTCCCCTTTGAAAACTGACATATGGAGATTCTAAGGTGAACCTATCATAAGGGTTTTCTTGGTAAGATTTGTTGCCTTTGCCTTTCTCTGAGACTGAATGTGACTCTCTTGAGTTCACCCAGTGGGTTTGCATGGCTAAGTGGAGATTCAAATCCTGGTCTCCTCGTCATAGATTTGCAAATGAGGTAGCAGTTGGGCTTGCACACATGACTGATGCCATGTCCCTTTTGTTGGGGACATGGTTGCAGGGAGTATGGGTGTCAAGGAACACAGTGGCAAGCTTGTGCACATGCCCAAACTGCTGGCCTGTTTGCAAACAAAAGAGCAGGTTGAAAGTGCGCACATGCCTACTGCCATGTCCCTTTCATCAGGAATGTAGCAGCAGGGGGTGTGGGTGCTGAGGAACACAGTGGCAGAAGTGTGCATGCACCCAAGCCTGCTACTGTGTTCCTTTTGTTAGGGATGTGGCAGCGGGGAGGAGGGTGTTACAGGTGCTAAAACTGCTCCCTCTTTTGCAAATGAGGGAGCAGTTTGGGCACATGCACATGCCTGCTGCCATGTCCCTCATGCCTGCACCCCCTGCTGCTGTATTCCTGATGAAAGGGACACAGCAGCAAGTGCATGTGTTTCCCCACATGGCTTTATTGTTTGCAAACAGAGCAGTTTCAGCACCCACACCCTCTCAGTGCCTTGTCCGTATTGCTGCTTTTCGTGTCTAGCAACAGGGCTTTGTGGACCGTTTTGAAGCTTTTGTGGATTGTCGGGGGTCCCTGGACCTTAGGTTAAGAATCACTGCTTTAAATATATCAGAGTAAGTTTTTAGTTTCCACAGGTACTAATGTTTCTCCTCCTGTTGTTTTCCAGATAGAAAATTTGGAGTAAAAGCCAGAATTAGTGGTGCTTTAAATATTACTCTAAACATAGTGAAACAGAACTTGCAAAATCAAAGGCTAATACTGCCTTGTCTCCAAGTGTTGCGTGTGTACTCAACTAACTGTAAGTGCTGTAATATTTTTTCCTCTCAACATAACTCTGAAAGTGTGTTTGTGTTACATATACATTGATGCTGAAAACTAACGGGGTTCAGTGTGTGTGTGTGTGTGTCTGTATGAGAGAAAGAGATTTAAAAAAACCCAAGATAACTGCTTTTCTAATCAAGAGTATTGCAAGTTCAGGCATGACATCCCCACAACTGCACATGCAGGATCCCCATCCTTGTTTTTTATTTTGACTGACATAGAAAACTATCACATCTGCCTCTAATGGGGCACTGCAAACCACTGAGCACTAGATATTGAGTATCACTTCAAAGATGATTTGTCAGCAGGTGAGGGGATTACTTAGCAACAAGTGGAAGGAAGATTTCACCAATTTTATAATTAATTAAATGTTCTATTAGCAGCACTAATTGTTTAATGCTAACCAGGATTCTCTTGGTTAGTAAACCCTTATTAATATTGACCATTAATCAAATGTCAATATGATGTTTAACTGAATGAGGGAAATTCAACAAAGAAGAGGGAAATGCAAAACCTGTGAACCTCTTAATAATGATTAATAGAATGCCAGTGTTACCTCAGCAACAGCTGTAAATATTGTTAAATATTCCAAAATAGTACCTGTGTAGAAACAGTTCTTTTTATATGGAGTCAGTCTACCACTTAGACCTTCTGGCATCATGTTTCCATTGATTTGCTTAATTAAACAGATGGGTTGTATAGATGAGGTTAACTAGTGAACAAATGCAGTAAATTAGTCTATCTTGCCAATACTTTTACCTCAAGAATAACTTACAAACATAGCAAATAATATTTTGTAACATTAGAAAACGAAAGTGTTTTAACATACAGCATAATGGTCTTGCCTAACTTTGGTTATGGGACCGAATTCAGCTTTGGAAAGCAGATACTTTAGGCTGCATTTCAGCAGTGGGTAGGACTAAGAGCATGGAGTGGAGCTAGGGACAGAGTAAATGAAGCCAAGACAGGTGGGACTCAGTGTAATTTTTACTAGTGTTAACATTTCCTTGCCAAGTATACAAAAACATTTTTTGTATCATGTTTTGAATGTTCTTTTAAAGTGATCCTTAGTGCAGCAACTTAAAGACATGGAAAGCACTGATGGTCCATTATTTAAGCAAGATAGGGCATCTTACCTGTTGAGGGGCAGAGTGTGCCACTGCTTTGACCAGGGGCCACCACTGTTGCAAAGCACAGCTTAATCCTGTGCATTTTATTTACAAGCAGGGTACTTCAAGTTAAAATGTCTTTAAATACTCTGTTAATATCTAATCAGTGCATGGAAATAACAGCAAGAGAAGCCTGCAGACCAGATTAGGTTCAAGTGTTTTTCATTCCTGCTGTACACCTTTATATTTTATATTCTTAGGCTTCACTAGACATTTATGTAGAGAAGGATGGGCAAAGTGTGGTTTGCAGAACACATGGAAACCTTTATTGGGGGGGGGGTTCTGGCCTGTTGCCTTGCCTTGCCTCTGTGACCCTCACAGCCCTCTGGAGTGAAAAATGGCCAGAATTGCCACCTTAGCAAGAAACATCTGTTATCCCCTCCCTCAAAAAATCTCCTAACTCATAACCAGAAGTAGCCCTCTGGTCATTGTGGTTGTGCAGGTACCTGCAAGTTCATGGGATTAAAAGTTGAACCCAGCACTTCCTGTAGTTGTCCACCACTGGCATATAGTATTTTATTGAGGAAATACTTAATTTTGGTATTTTTATCATAAATTATGGAATACAAATAGGTAAATGGTGTCTTAGATGTGCAGTGTTCTCACTGCAAGTATTTGTGCCATTATGTTTGCATTTTGATCTAAAAATCTGGTCTTTTGTTTTCAGCTGTAAATGCCGTGTCCTTGGGTAAGAATGGAGTTGTAGAATTGATATTTAAGATAATTGGTCCTTTTAGCAAGAAGAATACTGGCCTTATGAAGTGAGTAGAATATCTGAATATATTGAAAATACGTACTTTTTAATGTTTTGGACATTGTTTATTTTAAAAGAAATTTTACCTAACATTTGAAATGAGGCATGAATGCCTTCTCTAAAAGATCTAAGATATTCAGTCAAACAACTCCAGATGTTAAGAAAATGGAATCAATTGCTTGCTTTATTCAAGAAGTGGCCCTTGAAACTTGATATACAAAAGCAGTCTTTCTACTTTTTTTATAAGTCATAAACCAGACAATCATGCCATTTGTTCTTTGAACCCAAGAAGTTTTTTGATTTCCCCACCTCCCACAATAGCTTTCATATGAAATATTCAGAATAAATTGCTGATAATAATGGAAATTGGTAGATTAATTTCTTTATGGTGTCATTCTTATAGGAATGAGCACATTTGATACAGCCCAATCTTATGCTTTGGATGTAAGCTCCTTTATAACATTCTGTAGCAAGAATGTGTAAAGGCAGTGGAGATAGTGTTTGAAAATATGTTCACAAAGCTAGTATCCTGATTATGCGTAGAAGTACTGTTGTACGGAGACAAGTCTTGTGGACTATAAAACAAAACAAAATAAAGCAAAAAGGCTTTGAATTAGTATTACTTATTTTTCATGTCAGTACAGTTTAAGAATGTAGTCCTGTTAGACTGCTTAAATACAAAGGGGACTATTACCTGCTTGCTGGTTTTTTGTTTTGTATTTGCTTGTCTATTTTTTTGTTTTTTTGTGTTCTTATATTCACAGGGTTGCTTTAGACACTCTTGCTGCGTTGTTAAAATCAAGTAAGTGTATGGTTCAATATTTTATCAAAATAACTGTAGAACACATGGAATATGAATAGTTTCAAGTAGGTTTTTGCTTGCATCGTCTCAGAGAATTAAATTTGAAAAATAATATTTTGTATACTTTGTGTGAAAAAAAAATCAGGAATTCCATTATTCTAAAGTCAATGATTGTCTCTGCTAACAAAATGGAAGAGGAATGCTGAAACTGCACTGATCTTCTCTCCAAACTTTGGGATAATAGCGACACTTTTTTAGTACTCTTAATTCTTCTTGAAAGTGCTGCTAATACCTGTTTTGATTGATTTTTTTTTGTTACAGTTTCTATCTAAGCCTTTACCCAAGTAGTTTGAGGTATTCTTTTTTCTTTTCCTTTCCAGTTTATGCTCACAATAGCACTGTGTGGTAGTCTAGGATGAAAATGCATGTGACTGATCTGAGAAAAACAAGAAAGTTTCCTTCTGAACAGGCGTAATCAGTCTTCCTGTTCTAAATCAAATATTTTGGCTTATATCGTTAGCTTTATTGACTTTGCAAAAATTTGGATATCTATGTCAGTTTCAATCATCTTTCAAGAATCATTTTGTATGTTTGTTTTAAATTCTTTGTCTGCATATATAATATGAAAACAAGATAATAAGACATCAGAATAACTACAGAACTTAAATCAATTATTTGGATCTTATTTGGTCTGACTTTTTTTTAACTGTTCAGAATTCCTTTACAATTTGATAACTCCTAAATTTTCCCTCCTCCCCCAGAAACAAATGCAAGGCGAGCTGTAGACAGAGGCTATGTCCAAATGCTTCTAACAATTTATGTAGATTGGCACCGCCATGATAGCCGGCATAGACACATGTTGATCCGTAAGGGAATCTTACAGTCTATTAAAAGTGTCACAAACATCAAATTGGGAAGAAAAGCATTCCTAGATGTCAATGGAATGAAGATTCTTTACAATACTTCACAAGTAAGTTTTAAGATGTTATATTGCTAATAGTCTAGTGAAACCTTTATGTATGCCAGCAAGATGACAGTGCATACATGCATTATGGAAAAAAATCTTGAACACTGTACAGTTTATTGCTTCTCTTCAGATATAGAACATTTATGCTTCACAGGCAGTTACAGTCAATCTGACCTGCTAATTTTGACATTGTGAAGATTCCGCTAACTTGCATTTTATACTAACTTTTAGAGTTGCCTTTTTCTTTCTTTATTTATAATGTTTTATCCCACTGTTCAGCCAAAAATCTTCCAGGCCTTTGTTCACATGGTGACTAAAAATAAGAGTCCTGTCTGCAATCTTGTAATTTAAACAATAATAGAAAAGGTAAAGGAGGTAAAAGGAAGAACCAGCACAGGATAGTATGTAAAGTGTTGAGCTATGACTCAAGGAGCCCAGGGTTCAAATCCTTACTCAACCATGGGGGACCTTTGGCAAGTCACATTCTCATAGACTTAGAAGAAGACAATGACAAACCTCCTCTGAGTCCATCTTGCCAAGAAAACCCTAGAATAGTGTCACCATAAGTCAGAGTCAGCGTGAAGCCACATAACAGCAACAAGAATGAAAGGAAGAGGAAGAAAATGCAACTCGTTTTTGTGCTGTAAATTTATAGAGTTTAGATTTGCTCCAGGCTGAATGGTGTCCCTCTAATCTACAGTCTGTCAGGGTGATTTCTTACCACAGTATAAAGTGCAAGCCTACGACCTAGGACATTATGTTTATGTCCTAATGGCAAGCTTGTTTTCTGTTTGCTTCAACTTTTACACTTAGTTTCAATTGAAACAGATGGTATTTAATTTTATCAGTGAATAATATTGTTTCAGTAATGATATCACCTCTGTCCTGTATTGGGAAAAGCTTCAGGATTTGCTGCATACTTTCCCAGTGTCCAGGAACTGCAATACCTTCTGAGGTCCAGAAGTACTTTTATCATGAATATCATTCATTTCCATTTTAATTGGTAGCTCTAAGCCTGTAGGCTAGGTGGGAGTAGCATTCATTTGTAGTTAATGATCTGTAACATTAATGATCTGTAGCCCCTGACCAAAATCATGCAACATTTTTGCTATCCTGTTGACATTAAATTGCATTACTCTGGTTTGCAAAAAAAATGTTTTGTTTGTACAGACTCCAAGAATTGATTCTCAGCCTTAGACTTCTTTTCCAGATTCAACACATATTGCATTTGGTCATGCTTGGTCAATGAAGGCTTTTTATTTAGATCACAATTAATTGTGTTGGAGTTAAAAGCAATTAGTAGCCAGTATAGAAACACAACATTTCTTTAGGTGTTCAAGGCTCCTGTTTAACGATTTTTACATTCCATGTTTCAAATGTCAGCTCTTATATAATGTCAAGAGCCAGAACAATATTAAAGGGTTTGAGCTCAAATTAATACCCCAATAATAATGAATTGAATCTCTCAAGAACTTCAGGCAGCTTGAAGCTGTCTGTAATCAATTAAAATAAGAATATGGGATCTGTACTCACCAGTACCTGCTGAAGAGGGGGCTTCAGCAGTATGTGTACATTTCATTTTCTCTCCTCACCTCCTCTATTTTAAAACATGTATTGCTTTAAAGGGTAACTTTAAATTTTCCAGAGCAGAAACTGTGAAAACATATTTTTGCACTCTGAAATAACAACAACAATTTTAAGTCGGACTTCTAGAACAGCGGTTCTCAACCTGTGGGTCCCCAGATGTTTTTGGACTTCAGCTCCCAGAAGCCCTGAGCATTGACCATAGTGGCTGGGGCTTCTGGGAGCTGAAGTCCACAAATATCTGGGGACCCACAGGTTGAGAACCACTGTTATAGAAGAAGATGCATGAATTTCACAATATCTCATTTTGTCCAGTACCATAAATGTGTAAAATTATAACATGATGAGGGTTCTTAAAAGTTCACATTCCTACTAACTACCTTAGTTCCTGCTACTAACTAAAATTCCTACTGACTTTGTCTGATAAACAGGGAAATATTTATGTGCAGTACTTTATTTTAAAATAACTTATTTGTTGTACTAGGAATGCCTGGCAGTAAGAACTCTCGATCCACTAGTCAACACTTCCAGTCTAATAATGAGAAAGTGCTATCCTAAAAATCGTCTTCCACTACCAACCATTAAAAGCGCTTTCCATTTCCAACTGCCTGTCATACCTGTTAATGGCCCAGTATATCAGCTGTATAGTTTGCCTCCTGAAGGTATGGTTCATTTTGAAATGTAATGGTCTTGTCTGTATCTGCCTTGAAAATGTACAAAAGGAAAGTGTATTAAGTGTAGAAGCATAACATTGTCTATTCTTTGTTTGATTTGTATGTTTGCATTCCCAAAATGTTATATTCAGTTTTTTAAAGCTGGCCTCTTTTTTAAAAAAAACAACAACAACAGGGAATGTGTTTAAAGAGAATGACCCCCAGTCTTCATTTTGACCTGTTAAACAAAACTGTAAAATAATATATTGAGCTTAAAATAATTTTTAGTTAGTTTACCTTGTCCTAGTGGCTTGCGTGCATTTTTCTAACAAGTGGAAAACAGCATGTTTATTGAAATGTTGCTCTTCTCTCCTCTGCTCTGCATTTCCACGTATGCTCCAAAATCTCTTTCTTGAAGGGGGGGGGCTCTTGAACAATGACGACTGCTTTGTCCAAACGAAGGGGGGGTCTGAAAATCAGATGGAGGAGTCAGTAATGAAAGCTGACTTCCACTTACATAACCACTGGGTAAAAAGGAGGAAGATAATGGGAGAAAAAAAGAAATGTGGCAGCGCCTTTAAGCTTAAGTGGTTTTTATTTTAGCTAGAGATTTTGTGAATATAAACCCAGTTCTTCAGATGTAGTACCGAATGGTATTAAGGCTTTGGATACCACCTGAAGAAGTGGGCTTGTATCCACAAAAGCTCATGCTAAAATAAAAAGTAGTTGATCTTAAAGGTGCTGCCAGATTTTTTCTCTCTCACTACCTTCTTCCTTTTTACTGCAAGAGACTAACACAGCTGCTTCTTTGAAGACAACCACTGGGTACAACTCAATGCATATATTGTCTTTTGAAAAATCTGTAATAGTTCTGAAATTGAACTAAATAATTGGGTTTAAGGTGCTATGTGTACTTTTAAAATTAGTTTTTTAAAAAAGGGACTTCAGAAAATTAGAGCAGTATATTGTTTTTGTGTGTGTCACAGTTGAAGGTATATTTATGGTGCATAAATGGATAGTGGCCATGTGGGTTGGTTTCCTGCTATATCTAACTAAACCAGAAAGAAGTTACGCTGCTGTTAAAAAATACTTTTTCAGAGAGAAATATATTTCTGTATAATGGGGAGACTAAGCTGACAGAGGTTCATCCTTCCCTAATCTAATCGTAGGTTAGGGTATAGCTCTCTGACTCATTTTCCGTTTTTCCACACTGTTTCTCCTTTGCCCTTCTCCATGCTATTAATTACATTATTGCCGCTAGTTACCTTTTCCTAGTAGGGACTTGACTTTGCCATCTCAGACCAAGCAGCAAAGTGAGCTGTGGGTATAGTTTTTCTTAAACTAACTATCCCAAAGAACCATGATATGAATGTTTGCCTAGCTTTTTGTATTTTTAGCAATTCTGCTATTGACTCTAAATTTTATAAGGGAAATAATTGTGGCAGCAGTGTGGAGGCTGTATGTGTAGCTCTTTCCTTTTCGTCAGTAGCCGTTATGCTGACTGTAGGAGTATTTAATAGATGACATCTGTCTGAAGCAACTGTGCAAATACTAAACCTTATGAAATTACAAGACCAGTAGTTAAATACAGCAAAAACAACAAAGAATCTTGAGGGGCATTGAAGACCAACAAGGTTTATTTAACACATTTTTCTTTGATTTACAGCTATTTTGTTAGGTGTGTAAAATACAGTTAAGCTGACCAAATATGTCCATTGGGTGCTCTCTTCAAGTATCTAAATATTACAAATAGTATCTGCTTCAATCCAGAGAAACAACTATTAAAAGGGGTGAAATGAACATGACTTCGCTTTCCTCTCCCCAGCAGCTCTGAAGACCTCATGAAAGGTTTCTCTTTGATTGGGAAACCGTCCTGAAAAGCTTTGAAAGGGATGTGAAGAGCTTAAGGGAAAGAATTGTCAGAAATTGGATGGAAGTACTTTTGGGGATGTGGTACTTCCAGTCATAGCCATTCTCTTACCATTCTCTAAATACAGTTTTTTGCAGTCCTCCATTTCTATTCAGTCCCCAATTCATAGCTTACCATTATGTGTCTGGTGAAGATCTGCCAATATAGGAGGGAAGCTTTGTGGAGGGCATTGTCGGTATGGTGAAAGATGATTGTAAAGTGCTGTGATCCTATTCATCCACTCAGTAATCTTTGTTTTGGAAAAATACATAATATACTTGTTTCTGTGACTTGAAGAATCTGTGTAATTAAATATACAACGCATGGTGTCATGGGAAATTTAATTCATATGTAATACTAGGTTTCATTTGGTGAGTGAAAAGTTTCACATGCATCATTTCTTTTCTGGGATGTACATATTGTAGAAAACGTACATCTGCCCTACTTATAGAGCATTTTATATCACAGTGGATGACGTAGTAGATGAAAGTGATGACAATGATGACACTGAAACAGAATCTGAGATTGAAAACGATAATGAAGATGACTCTGATCAACATTTTAAGGTTGGTAATAGAATTGAGGAACTAACTCACACACTTTGTTCTGAGAATATTTTGTTAGTGTTCTGAAAAGATGTTTATGCATCACATTTTCAAAATCATAAGGGTTGAAAACTTTCAAATTCAGCTTAATCTTTTTATTTTACTAATGGACCATGTAGGTATTAAAAGGTGTGAAATTTTGTATCTGTGCACATGCACACATTATGCAAATATATTGCATGCAAGGCGTGGATAGGGATATCCACAGAACTGAAGTGAAAAGTGAGCTGTTTCAGAGTGCAAGAATTGTACCACTGATTCACATGGATAGGGATTTTACTATCAAAAGTTTGTGAAGTATCAGAATAAAATTCAGAGTATGTGAGCTAAAAAATACAGAGTGTTTCAGATGTGGAAGCATCTATTACTATGTTACTCTTCTAAGCTACTGTAGCTGATACAAATTTCTATATTTGTGAAATATTATAGTGTAATATTGCATTTTAATCAACAAAATGAATAATATCAAATCTAAAGTCAGAACCCAGATTTTTAAGCATTTATATTGTCAAAAAAGCAAAGGTATGCCTTTAAAAAAAAGCACTTTTTTATGCACCAAAGTATTGGGATTCATTTATTTATTTATTCTACAGTAAAATGTCAGTTTTTATAAGATGGATTCACAGTGTTTATGGAAATTAATACTCTTGCATTAACACGTGCACGGTTATGCTCAAAACATAACCGTGCACATGTTAATACAAGAGTATTAACAAACCCAGTAACAAACCAAGATAGGACAATACAGTTTAAGACTCTTGTCTTAATGTTCCGAATCTTTATATGTTTAGCTTCTTGCCTAAAGTCCTTTTCATGTAGGAGTCTCTGCATATCTTATGAAGGGAACAACTGTAAATATTCAAAAGTGTCTCTCAACTGTGCCAGCACTTTTGCAATAGATTTAATTTTATAAATGATAATCGATAAGGTCTCCTAAGATATACTGTTCTGTTAACCTCCATGATGGGGTGACTACTACTAACAGTAGCCTACTTGTTAGTCCTGATTAGAGTAGACTCATTGAATCAATGGAAATGTAGTAAACCAACACTTAGACAGATGATTAAATGGGTCTACTCAATCTAGGGCTAACATTTAGATCATAGTTTATTAAACTAAATCTTAAATGTTAAACATTCCAGCCTTTTGGGATATAAGTAAATGTTCTCATGTAAAATGGAAAATACAGCATAATAAGTATGAGCAAAAAGAACTTGAACAAAAGGCTGACTTGAGCAACCCCTCATCTAACTATGAGAGGGGACAAGCCCAGATTCATTTTTATTTTTCCTTTTTCTTGGCTTACAGTGATTTGGAGATCATAAACCATCGGGTAGAATAGCCTCTAGGTAAAGAAGCCCCAGCTTATAGTTTCCTTGATTTAGCAACATACTAGAGTTTATTTTAAACCACGATTCTTTGTTCACATGTAACATCAAGCAAGGAATTGGGTAAATCCTAGTATGTCCCTCCTGATACCTTGCGCCTGATGCTTCATATGGGCTTCTTTCTGCCCATAAACAGAAATCTTAATGCTTCTGAGAGATTTTCTTGTGTTTCCTCCTGAACTGTGTTCTTGGACATTCTTAATAAATATAAACTGTAAATTATATCAGTTACTTCAATTTTTTAATAATTTAATTTCTATTTCCCAGAATGATGATATAGAGACAGATATCAACAAGTTGAAACCAAAGCATGAATTGGGACGACCTTTTGAAGATCTAAAGATGTATGAGCAGTTTTTCCCAGAACTTACAGAAGACTTTCAGGTACAGATGTTGGTATCTTTCTAAAACAGGTGCAGTTCATGAGAAACACAAAGGAAGTACCATACAATTTATTGGGCTGTTACTATGTGGCAATGCAGGCAAGTATTCAAAATTTACAAGCTTACAGCTTGCTGCTTACACTTTGAATTGGTTTGAGAAGATAAAAGTAATTAGCAATTTATTAGAGTTAATGACCTTACAAATATTTCTGTAACATTCAGGAGATCTCTTAAGCAATAAAGTGTTTCCTTTTGACACTTTCATCTGTATAGATATATATGATTTTAGATTGTTTCAACTTTTAAATTGCTCAGTTTTTAAGTTATTCAAGTGTTTAATATGCACTTGAATAATATGTACTTTTTAGATTGTTTAAATTATTTAAATCGTTTTTAACTTTAAATTTATTTAAACTGATTTTAATGTAAGCCACCCAGAGATCTTAAGCCATAGGATAGGATATAAATACTTCAATAAATAAACAAACAATAAAATGGGTGCTGTCCTGAATTTAAATCCAGTTCTTTGTCCAAATTAAAGTACAACAGTTGAATTCGTGGAACTTATGTAAGTGTTAACTTAACCGGATTCCCACTGATTTAGTAGGTATATTCTAGTTGGGACTAATGAATGCACTGAGGCCTTGAGTTTCCTGAGAGACAAAATCTGAGGTATAAGGATGGACTTCTGTGGTGGAAGATTAGTGGAATATAATTGTCCTAACAAATAAATAATCTAAGTATGGCATTTCATTATAAGAATGATAAGGAGTTTGGAGTACCACCCTTACAAATAAGGTTCAGGGCTTTCAAGTGTAGAAAAAAAATGGTGGTGGAAGAGGTATGTCATAAAGGTTTTCATGCTCATCAGTTAATGAAGAAAGGATTTTTGTCTGCTTATCATATAATTAGAACTTAGTGTCGCCCACTAGATTTTATTTGTGGTATGTTCAGTGTTGGCCTAAATACCCTAAATGCACTAGATCCCATCTGATCTTGCAGGCTAAGCAGGATCAGCTCTAGTTAGTACTTGAATGGGAGTCCACTAATGAATATCATGCACCGTAGGCTATATTTCAGAGGAAGGAACTGACAAAACCACCCCTGAGTATTCCTCACCTGTGAAAACCATATGAAATTCATGGGGTTGCCAGAAGTCGACAGGCGACTTGTAGGCATGTGCATGTGCACATGTTCAGCATGGAAAGAAGTGCTTTTGCAGCTTATGACTACAATATGTGATGGCTGTTTGAAAGGATTAGACAAATTCATAGTTAATGATTATTGACTATATTAACTAGAGGAAACCACCATATACTTTTCAATCGCAGATATTTGACTTTGATTGGAACAAAATGTTGCTATCATGTTCCTGCCAACTTGCAGTCATCTTATGCAGGTGTAGATTAGATCTTATGTCAATATTCTTTGCTTGAAACTTGTTACAGTCTTTATTAAATTTGATGGCTTAAATGGGTAGAGTTTCAGATATCTTTGATCTGTATGAAAGGGAAAAAAATACACCAAGGCATTCGCCTTGTCCATGTTCTACAGGTTCCTTCCATCTTTGTAGTTGAGAAACAGGCCAGGGTGGAGTAAATAATATCAGTTACCTGCACCAGGGCTGGTGACGGGTATGGCCTGAGTCTGAACGTCTGGACTGAGTGTCATGGAAGCTCATATTGGCCTATGGTTTGATGTTTCTCCATCCCTGATCCCATAGGCTAGTGTTGCAGACAGGATGGTAGAGCTGAGATGAATCTTAATTTGATCCAGCAGGGCTCTTTTTATAACATGGCTCTCTGTCAATGTCTGTGCCAATGTGTAGGCTATTGACTTCTGACATATGCTGCTTGTTCTTTCAAAAAGGCTTACCAGCATTGACTCTTTTTTCTCATTGCTTCACTCCATCTCTATGTATATGCTGCTTCTGCTAGAAAGCTTCCCCTTTCAGATTTCTTAACCCTGGCTTCAAAATTTACAATTGTGAACCCTCTTGGGGGGAATGGATTATTTAGGGGGCATGGGGTTGCTTATCCAATATGTAAGTTAAATGTCTAAATCTACCTAACAATTATCCACCTTTTTCCCCTTCCTTGTCTTTAATGTTAAGGAATGTGACCTGGTTTCCAAGGAACCAAAGCCTCTTTCAACTAACATAACACAAGGAGGGCCTATTGTTGTTCCTACTGCTGGAGTGGAGCAGTCCCTAGCAAATCACGCAGTAGAAACTCCTGTGAAAGAGAGTCATCCTCTACAGAGAGAGGACTGTAATAAAAGGCCAATCTTCTTGGGTCTGGTAAAGAATGATAATAGTATGGACAATACTCTGCAGCACCAAGGTGATCAGATGAATTTACTTTCATCATGCCAGTGCCTAAACCATGAAATAATTAAAGACTTTGACAAAATTTCTTTGCAAAATACTTCCAAAAATGAACAATCTTACACTACAAGGGCCATGACCAAAAAAGAATGTAAAACTAGCCTTAGTGAAATTACTTGTAATAAATCTTTTCAGCATGTCTCATCTTGTGGAGGTGTTTTGTTTGAGGGAAGATCTGTCCAGCTAGGAAAACTATGTTGTTCTGGACCGGATCCAGAAGAGGAGGAAGTTTCCTGCTCAGTTTCTGTGGGAGAGCAAGTGATACCTGAGGTGCCTGATACATTGCAACTCCATGACCCAGAACTTTATATTGAGGTAGTGAAAAATACAAAGTCTGTTCCTGAATATTCAGAAGTGGCTTATCCTGATTATTTTGGACATATTCCACCTCCATTTAAAGAACCTATTCTTGAAAGACCTTATGGAGTGCAGAGGTGAGTATTTCTATCATGTTCAAGGATAATCTAAGATGTGTTTGACTATCAAACATTTTCAAAAGTTAAATTTTAAAAATTAGATTAAATTAACATTAGATAGGGTGGAAAGAACTTAGATTCAGTGGAAGGATCTTAGTTCATGGGTGGAAGGAACTTTAATAGATGGGGCAGGGACAGTTTTTACTGATTTTTTTGCACCCCTCTGCACCATCCCTTTGCAAATCCTGGAAGATCTGCAGAGAGCAGGAGGAGCCATGACTGGAAGGTACTCTATTTCAGGAATGAAAGTCATCTCATAGAACTCTGAACCCAGATCACTGGCCTTTTTGTCAATAAGGAAGAATGTTTATGGCTATTGTTGTTAGCTAATGTGAGGTAGTGTTTTTAGAGTGCTGGATTTTGAATGGTTCTGAAGACTTATGTCTTCATATGGGGAAACTTAATAATTAAGTAATGAAGCCCATTGAGAAACTGAAGCTTGGTATTCTCAATAGTAATCTTATTAAATGTAATATGAAAGGAAAAGCTAGAGAGATATTGTTTGACGTAGTGGCCCAAAGTGAACAGAGTAGTCCACAGTTCAGATTTTCTTTCTTGCTGTGATATCCCAGAGTGACCTTGAGCAATCTATCAGTTTCAGTTCCATTATCTGCAACATGGGATTCCAATAATTTTAATGGGAATATGACACAGATTATGGTTGAATATCTGTTTGAACACTATGATAAGCCATATCAATGACGAAAATCATCACCATCATCATCACTATCATCATCATCATCATCATCATCATCATCATCATCAGAGAAGCACAGTTTTAGAATTTCCAAAATGTAATCTCAAAATTTTATTCCTTTTCTTCCACAAGGAAGAAGAGAATGGCTGGCAGTCACATGCGAACTCTGATGTATGTGAAAGAAATATTGGATATTTCTCCTTCATAACATCGGGGTTTCTTGAACTCCTTTTTGGCAATAGTTGGCAGTGAATGGGTGTGTGCAGTTTCCTTGAACCTTTTATTTCAAATTGATAGGGCAGAAAATCCAACCAATTTCTAGTTACCTCAGCTTTTTGTTTCCCATTTCTCTACTCAAATCTCTATCCTTTTCCTAATATTAGAACAGAAACACACATGCACACATACATGGAATTACTTTAATGTAAAATTAATATAAAATATTACTAAAGCTTATGCTATGGTAGTATATTGAACTAGCAGACATCCCAGCATCCCATTGTGCTGTGTAGATACATGATGAATAATTACTGATATTGACATGCTGATAATTTGATCTTGGCAGAGAGCCAGTGTAGTGTAGTGGTTTGAGCATTGGGCTACAAACCTGGAGACCAGAGTTCAATTCCTCACTTAGCCATGGAAACCCACTGGGTGACCTTGTGTGCATCACACATGCTCAGCCCCAGAAAACTTTGTTATACATTTGCCTTAGCGTTACCATAAGTCAGAAATGATTTGAGGCACACAACAACAACAAAACAGTTGGGCTGCTACAATCTTAGCTTCCAGCTTTGTTTTATGAACAGCACACCATGCTACTGTTAAATGTCTTGATACAGTTAGTTTAACATTTTCGTACTAGTACTTTTATTTTCATATTTAAAATGAGAACCTGATCACACTAAAGCTTACATTATTGTGAAGCAGGGCTCCATCTTTGATTATTACCAAAACGAAATTGCATCTATTACACTAAGATCAGACTTAGTACAATAGATCAGTCAGTTTTCCGTACATCACAAATATCTGTTGTGCATGAGGCCCATTTCAAAGACTAAGCAGCTTTAAGAACTCTTTGACTTAGAACTGGCTCAGTACAGTGTGCCAGTACGGGGTTCCATTTCAGAAACCCCCATGTAAAACAAAAAATGCGAAGCATTGTGTCCCATTATTGTCAATGGATGTGACATGCATGCATCTGCAGCAGCATGGGCACACCCCCAGTGCTTCTGTGGACTATAATGGAACATGATGCTTCACGTGGCTTCACTTTCATGCATGTGGCAGTTCCAGTAAGGAAGGGACCAGTGTATAAGTTTGCAAATTTATATGGATTATGTCCAGTGAGCTATATCTAATGGCATCCACCTGCCATCAGAGCAGGCACTGGCCTACAGAATGGATTGCACCTCCCCTTGTAGCCTCTTGGTCACTGTAGTATTTCCTCTGTAGCATCAGGAGTGAGGATGGGAGGAGAAAAAGGAAATCCTGTTACAGAGACAAGTCATTCATCCTT
This sequence comes from Iguana delicatissima, assembly GCA_948472985.1. NCBI lineage: Eukaryota > Metazoa > Chordata > Lepidosauria > Squamata > Iguanidae > Iguana > Iguana delicatissima. The sequence goes on from CAOKZL010000764.1 coordinate 321,585, forward strand.
CACAAAGGGTTTGAAAATCAGTCAAATTTTACATTTGGAAAGACTTTCCTTTAATACCTACAGTTTTAAAGCCTATATTTTTCAGAGATGGGATTGTGTGCTATAGTTGCAACTGCACGCTTCACAATCTGTTTTAGATACAGATATGATTCCCCCAGTTGCGTTAATTACTTCTCAGAAATAATTCAAGAAATATCATTAGTGAAATATACTTCTTGTAATATGGGCCAGTTTCCCCAGTGCCCCAAAGAGGATTAATCTTTCTTTTTTCCCTCTTATGCTATACAGTTTTGCAAAGTTATTTTGTGTGCTAAGAATAGTTTTTCTACATATTTTCTTAATAGTTCTGAGCACATAGTCTTATTGTACAGTGCTACTTTAACATGGAGAGAGCGATTTGACCTTGTCAGCCCATGAGACAGTGAAGCCAGTTAAAGGAAAACCATTACTCTGCAGAGATAATATGGTTGTTTAAAAAGTTGTGTGTCTCTGTGCACTCATACATGCGTGGGGGGAAGGGAGAATTATGTGTACTTAACTAGGACATTTAGTTGATAATGTTTCAAATGACATTTCTGGAGGTGAGAGGGTCTCACACTAACCCAATCACTGCACAATAATAGTCTCTGAAGCTTTTTAACCTCTCTCTACAGTTATAATTGCATCAATTACTAACATTATTTAATTGTTTTCAAGTCTTAACTTGTATTAGCTACTAACAGTACTTGGAAAAAGTTGATTACTAATACAAACTAGACATGTTGAAAAAAGATTCTTCTGATTGGGCATATAAATAATAGATTTTTGAAGCCTTGATACCTTGAACACAAGAGCTGATTTTTCTTCATGCAGAAAGTAATTGGTTTCACAAACAGTAAGCAGAATAATATGCAGAAGTAGAAACCACACTTTAAAGGTCAGTGTCCTTTTGCTTTGACATGATAACCCTCTTTATTGTTATAGGACAAAAATTAATCAAGACATTGAAAGGCTGATCCATCCAAATGATATTATAGACAGAGTTGTTTATGACCTTGATAATACCAGGTAGGTTTCACGGGGCCCATTGTAATTCTTCTTCCTCTCTGGATTCTCTTCTACAAAAGTATTTTGTTCATGGAATAAATAAATACAAAAAGTATTTTGTATATAAATATTTTTTTAAAAGTGATGAGTGAGAATGTGATAGTTACCTGATTTTCTAGACTGTGCAAACAGTTAAAAGGCCCTGTCAATTTTAGTTTGAGGCGGTTTTAGATAAGTTTTGACTAGATCTATATCAAACATTTGGTGACTAAATGATTTATGTGGAAAGTTCTTTAGTGGTCATGCGTGCTACAGTATTTATTGTTTGTGTAACAGTTTTTACAATTTTATATTGTCTTAAAATATTGATATATTAATATTTTAGTTTTTAAAATTGTTTTAAAACGTATTTATTGATAATTTTCTATTCATGCATCTTGCTTTGATTCCTGTGTGAGCCATTCTCCCATTTAGAAGAATGGCAAGAAAGAAATCAAATAAAATGAATAAATAAATAAATACATAATTACTTAACGTAATCCATTTTAATTGTTTTGCATTTTATTGGCAGTTAAGTCTTATTAAACATAAACTGACATTAAGTTAATCAGCTTTGGAGACCAAAAGATTTATTCAGTGAAAATGGAATTTTACTGTTCATGCTTTATGATAGGAAAGCATTGTATGATGGTTTACCCTAGAATAACCATACTAATAAGCAGCTTAGAAAGATTCTATCTCCTCTATATTTTGCATTCAATCATATTTAAAACAAATGTGAATAATATTAACTCTGTCTTGAGGAATCCGTCCTAGAATATAAAGCAATTTAATAATTAAGTCATAAAAAGTTGATTGGAAGTGACATTTATAGCCATTATTGGAATGAATTATATTTTTTCCATCATCATTTGTTATGTGTACTGAGAGTGGTGTTAAATTAGAATTAAATGATTCCCAAATATAACCTTACTTTCCTTGTAATTTTATTTTTTAAGTTACCCAGTGCCAGATGAAGGAGATGTCCTGAAGTTTAACTCCAAATTTGAGTCAGGAAATTTACGGAAGGTTATTCAGATCAGAAAGTAAGATATTGTTGTTACTCTATTGTTATTTTATTCTATCATTGCAGTGTAATTTTAAGACTGACTTCTTTCTGCTCATTTTTAGAAATGAATATGACCTTATTCTGAACTCTGATATAAACAGCAATCATTATCACCAATGGTTTTATTTTGAAGTCAGTGGAATGCGGACAGGGATTGCTTACCGATTTAATATTATCAACTGCGAAAAGACAAATAGTCAGTTTAATTACGGTAAGACCTCTCTTTCTTTCCCATTGAAAAAATAACTTAGTGTGAGGAATTACTCAGTTCTAGGAATCTTTCAGACTTTTTTTCTTAATTGCAAGGGAAAGGAATGTTGATACTTTTAGATCTCATCCCATGAAGAATCTCAGAGAATTCACAATCTGCAGTAGGACTTTTGGCCTTTTGAAAATCAACAGCCTTTCTCTAGTGGTTTCTTAATTGAATTTTTCTGTAATTGCATTCTTTAGGAATCCTTCAAGTCAGTAAGGAAAAGGACAAGTAAAGGAACTGAAAGCAACACATTTAACTGTTTATTCCTTCCTTTCTTGTATGCAAAACAGGACATTTTGTCAAAATGTGGGAATTGCCTACCACTACTATGACCATCATGCACAGTATGCCTTATATAAAATGAATAGGTAACAAAGCCTGCTTGCGTAACTAGAATTTGCACTAGTCATTTTGAGTTTTGATTGTTGGCCTACCGCTACTAATAATTACAGTATATAAATTATGTAACACAAAGATGAGCAACAGATTACAGAATATGAGAGTGAGTACAGCAAAATAATTTTTTTAAACAAACCAAGGTGGAACAAGAGTTACAGTGACTTCTAAGCACTTGATAAGAAGAAAAGGAAAACCTAGCATAGAAACATGTTGGCTGCCTTAAATTTCACCCTTCCAATTCTGTAAATCATAATATAAATTGGAATGGACAACTTCAGTGGGTCCAGTAATTCCCCCTCCCAGCTACATCCCTATTGTTGCTACAGTGCCAAAATTTGGTAGAAAAGAGGAAATGCTGTTCAATACTGGTGTTTTTTTAAGTTTGCCTTTAATTTCAGCGGCTCCTCTGCAATCTTAAAAGGAGCATTTCTTTTAGTTTTAAAGGGGAATTTCCAGTTTGCTGCTGAAATATGGTGGTGCAGTTTCCCACTGAATTTTGGCAGGATAGTTTGGAGGACTGCAAGTCACAAAAATGCCCTTGAAACCATATGCAGTTTTTGTATTGCTCTCTTCTGCTTTAAAGATTGGTATCAGTCTTGTTCACATGTGTCCTTTTGTCTTCCCTGCAGTGCTTGGCTTAATGGATCAAATCAGTTTGGATATCATGACAAACTGGCTTAAGCAAATGCTGTGAACAAGCATTGCAAACCCTGGTCTGATTCAAGTTTGCAATCTTAATTTGGCAGGCTCACTCAAGCCACAGTATCCCAAACTTTAAACTGTGACTTGTGCAGCTCAGTGCACAAGAGAAAGCAGACAGTGTCAAAAGAGACTTGTTCTCAGTCCTCCAAATCATACAATGCTAACAGTAGCCATGCTCAGTGCTAATTGTTTATTATCCTCATGGCTTTTGATGATCTGAAACATGACATGGAAATACAACCATTGTTTTCAACAGTTTATCTTATACAAAATTAGAGACAGTCAAAAAGAACCTTGTAACAATGAGTTGCTATTTAATTAGTAGTAATATCAGTAGTCAAAGTGATAAGCTTAACTGATAGTGTATCATAATAGATTCTGAATGCAGAATAACTGTTATGTATTTATTTGCTGAATGTACACAGCAGTATCTAATAATGTACTTTTTCTGGAAGGTATGCAGCCCCTCATGTACTCTGTACAAGAGGCACTAAATGGGAGACCTTGGTGGATTCGTGTGGGAACAGACATTTGTTACTACAAGTAAGTTTTGTAGTATTTAAATCAAGTATTGAATTAATACACTAGGAAATTAACTTGAAATTTACTGACAGAGAGCTGTATGCAACACTAGACATCACCTGGTGAAATTGTAGAATCCAGAATAAGGGAGGGTGCAGTCTGCTCTTCCTGCTACAGGCCTGCTACATTGCAAAAACCTGTTCTTCGGAAACCTCTAAAGGAAATAAAAAGCCCTAACTTTTACTAGTTTCTACCTGAAGCAATGTTTGAAGTGGGTTCGTTAGTTTATTTGCACGCAACAGTAGAATTAATGGCCGTTGAATCTTTAAACTAAAGTTGACATTTTATTACTAGAAATCATTTTTCAAGAAGTTCAATTGCAGCAGGAGGCCAGAAGGGAAAATCCTACTATACAATTACCTTCACCATCACCTTCCAACATAAGGACGATGTTTGTTACTTTGCTTACCATTATCCATATACTTACTCAGCTTTAATGGTAAGTTAATTTTTCCTTGGATAAAATAGACAATAACTTCTTTTTATGTATAATTTATTTTTCAACCTCAGTTAGTTTGGGAACAGCTGATTCTATAGTTTAATAGATATCACCAGAACATTCTAACATTAAAGCAGCTTTATTAGAAAATAACTAATCATTGAGGAAGTTAAATCATTACTGATCCACAGTAAAAAAATGCTTTTTAATGTCACCATTAGTTTTACAGTGTCAAGTCTAACTGTCAGGGCTTCCCAGGTATAAACTACAGTTGGCCCTCTGCATTCACTAGGGATAGAGGCACAGAACTCTTGCAAAAATGGAAAAATTGCAAATATCAAAATTGTATGTATATGGGAGGAAGAGCGCTGAGGCTGGGTGGGGAGTACAGGAACGCAGGGTCCAAACAGGTTAGAGAAAGGAGAAGGAAGGAAGTGGATTGGCATGGTAGCCCTATGCTTCCTCTCTTTTGCCCATCTCCTTTCTTGGGTGTATGCGGGGGGCACTGGAAGAAGGTTTGTGGTGTGGAGAAATTGGGCTATTGAGGAAACCATCCTCAACTGGCCAAGCAACAGCTAGTGAAGGATAAGGAGGACCAGAGTGGGTTTTTGAAGGGCTGCATGACCTGATTGGAGCCACTGAGAGGGCAGGTTCCCCCAGAAAAGAAGCATCTGGGGTGTGGGGTAGAAACTCACAGATAATCTAATCTGTGAAAGTCAAACTCATAAATGTGGAGGGCCAACTGTATATTGTTCTTACTGTTTGTTGCATAATAGAAATTGGATATGACAAAATCAGAACATAAATATAAAATATAATACTTTTAGTTTGCATTCTGCCACACAGTTTTCAAACTAGAGATAACACTTTGTAAATGCCAAGTGAAATCAGCCACTTGCTATTTATATTAACAAGTATTAAGGATTGTTTTTACAAATTCAGGCAATAGGGTCTCATCTGGAGTAACTAAAGAAACATTCTGGCCAGAATGTTCAGAATGCAGTACAACGTGTCTTAGGAAATTGAGGCTGGCTGTGAGGAGGAATCCATACATGGGATGTTCCCACTGGTGGAGTGAAAAAACAATTCCTCTTCCCACTTGCAGCTCCCTGTGCACATGCTTATTGGAAAGCTACTTGAGACAGTCAGGTGACCCATCAGATACCTTGATAGGTAGCATGGAGAGCTGCAGGAGAAAGAGAGCTCAGCAAAACTTGCCCCTTCCTTTGGATCTCCTATGGATCTCAGTCTGTTCTGTGAGCCAAATGCATCCTTGTATTCTTAGATGGACAGTGCTGATCCAACCTTTATTTTATAACATTCAGTCAGTGTTGTCAAACACTGTTATATTTTTAATTGTGTCTTTAGATGATTAACTTCTATGTTATATTTTATTCAATATTTCATTTTGAATTCTCTGTCTTAGTATTGTTAGCTGTTGTGAGCATCATTAGGAACAGAAAAGCAAGATAGTAATTTAATAAATATATAAAATAATAATAGTTGTTATTGTTACATGCCTTCAGGTTTATTCTGACTCATGGCAACTCTATCCTAGAGTTTTCTTGGCAGGATTTATTCAGAGGGAATTTGCCACAACCTTCCTCTAAAGCTCAGAAAAAATGACCCACCCAAGGTCACTCACTGTGTTTCCGTGATCTCTCTGAGCCTTACTGGTTGCATGTAGCAAAGACAATGTGGTTAAAAATGAAAGGCAGTCCAAAACAATACACAGAAACAAAGTTAGAGTGAGTCAGTGTGAAAATACTTAGTATTTTTAAGTAGTTGCTTTAGGTGATTCCTTGTTTATACAGTTTCTAAAAATAAAAGATGCTAAGCTACAAGTAAAAGATATACCAAGACATGGATATAGGTTTATAATCTCCTTCTCTTTGTGATGAAGATGCATCTCCAAAAATTGGAATCAACACACAATCCTCAGCTGATATATTTTCGACAAGATACCTTGTGCGAAACCCTCTCAGGAAACAGCTGTCCTATAATAACTGTAACAGCCATGCCAGAATCAAATTACTATGAACATATTTGTCAGTTCAGTAAGTATAACCTTTTCTTCTTTTTTGCTGAGACTGTGATAAAATAACATCAAATGAAACATTCATATTTTGTTTGGCTCTCCTGTGATAGTAGACACATTTTTTTCAATCCTATGATTGTGCACACACACACACACAAACACACACAGAGTTCAGTAAATATAATGGACACTTCATCTAGAAGTAAGTGTTTTAAGTTGCGTTCATTTCACTGGATAAGAGTTGTTTTATTTTCTGCTTGATCGGACTGTTAGAGTGCATTCCTGTGGTTCTTGGGAAGGCATACTGGGGTCATAATGTATCGTGGAGCTTCTTCTTTATGCTCAGACTTCTCTCCCTTCATGCAGAAAAAGATGCCCTGTACATAGGTTGCAGCTGTCCTGATGGTGATCAGTGGGGTCTTAAACACATCTAGTTCCTTGATACCCCTCCTCCCAAAGCTGAAGCTTAGACCTATCCTAATTCATTCCTCATTTGGTATCAGTGGGAGAAGATGTTATAAGGAAGAACCCACCTGCATCCTGCTGTGGCTTCAATGAGATAGCAAGGCATATAAGCTGCTACAGCTTCCCTTCTAGCCATCGATCTAGCCATCTCTTTGTTTCTGTGCTGTTTTTTCCCCAAATTGGGACTTGAAGCAGCTTCTAGCTATTATAAAATGGCTCTGTTAAAATACTCTGAATGAATCAAGCTCACTGTTTCTGTATTCATAAACTTCATAGCGGTGTAAATAAAGCAGTCAGAAATTGTTTAAATGATTATATTTAATGTTTAATTTCTTGTTTATGTATTGATAATAAACAGATTGCTGTGATGAGTGACTGGTTGTAGCATACCACTTTGTTTGTGCTCATTCTAGGAAACCGCCCTTATATTTTCTTATCTGCTCGTGTACATCCTGGAGAGACTAATTCGAGCTGGGTTATGAAAGGAACATTGGAATATCTCATGAGTAATAGTCCTACTGCCCAGAGTCTACGAGAATCCTATATTTTTAAAATTGTACCAATGCTTAATCCTGATGGGGTCATCAATGGAAAGTGAGTTTTTAACTGGAAGCAGCAGCAAAGTTTGTACTATATGAACACTCCCAAACCCTAACTGTGAGGCTCCTTCAACCTAGAGCAGATGGACTCCCATCCTAATCCTCAACAGAGCTAGAGCTTATCATGTTTTGCTTATAACTTTGTATAGATTAAATGAATTACTTTCTCTTGCATTTCTATGATTGGCATTAATATTTCTTGCCAACATTATTTAAAATCTTATGTTTTAAATTTCCTGCCCTTGGATTAGTATTTCTGTGCATCTAATCTATTGTACTTCCTTCAAAGATTACAGTGATATGTATCGGTGCTTGTGGTACACACAGTGTTTGAAGACTTGATTGAGAAAATTGTATGTTGAATGGGCCTTCAAGGAACTGAATGCATTGCCAAATCCGTATTTTTGAGACTGCTTGTGTGCTTGATAGAAGTAAAAATTGTGGGTTGGATCTAAACTTAGTTGTGCTTAAAAAAGACTCATTGAAATGAATCAGCATTATGTTAGAAACATGTTTGTTTGATTTTGTAGAGTCTACTGTAAACTTAACTAAATCTGGCACCAACCCACTTACATAATAGTTAAAACAAGGCTGTTTGTTGAACATTTTTTCTTATGGCATATGAGCATATTCTTAAACATCGCTTCAACTATAGTGAAAAAGCTTGGACAAAAATAACATGAATTTGGTAGAAAGCTGGGAATAAGTTGATCTTTTGAAAATAAAAATAACCATACCTGCCCCAAACTTGAAGACTAGGGATGGGGGTGGGGATATGTTGTTCCTCCTCCAGAGTAGTTTGAAATCAGATTGTTGAGGATGAGCAAGCTATCTTTTCAGCACTTACTTCATTTTAGCAAAATTTCTTTTTATTGAACAGCTAACCAAGATTTAAAGAACTTCCCTTTTTCGTAATTAAAATTGCAGTGGAACTTCTAACACCCAAAGTTATTCACATAACATTACTTGGGGAGGAAAGCATTTTTGTCTGGCAAAACAAGATCTTACTGGAATTATATTTTCCTTGTAGTCATCGTTGTTCTTTAAGTGGGGAAGACTTGAATAGACAATGGCAAAACCCAAACCCAGATCTGCATCCCACAATTTATCATGCGAAAGGCCTGCTCCAGTATTTGGCTGCTATAAAACATTTGCCACTGGTACGTTTGCATGTCTTTACAAGGTATAATACAACTGAATGCATGCTGGCTTTGCATAAACATGCCGTTACTTTGCAAAACTACAGGTGTATCTGTTTGATAAATTTTTGTGTGCTTAAATGTAACTAACATCTTTCCAGAAGAGTCTAGACACTATCCCAGCAAATCAAATTGTAAAAATTTAAATATGATTGCTATATTAGAGCCACAGACAGATGTAATTGTTCCTGTGAAGAAAACAGTAGGTTGTCTTAGATATTGCTGTATCATGACTGGTAAAAATATAAGGGTGATTCATTTGCTGCAACTGGATGAGTAGAACTCTTCTTATATACTGCCATCTTGTGACGACTCCAGCTGGTATTGGAGTTTTGCTGGGAAAGTGTGGAATTTGGTTGGTGGATAACAGGAAGGGCTTATTTCCCATGACTCGGACATTTTTTTTTATAACCACATCTTTATCTTATATGCGGATGGGTGGATGGGCAAACAGGTGAGCTAAGAGATGGCTATGTTTGCTAGGTCAAGATTGTCCCTGCGTTCATTTCTTTTCTGCAAATAAGAGTTTTTTTGAAAACATATTTGAAGCACTGGTTAACTGTTGTTAACAAATTTTCTTCATCAAGATTTATTCCTTGAAGATTCTAGTATGTGAAAAAGCTTTTATAAAGATTAATAGTTTTATACCTATTGCATTTATTAATATTTCTGTTATGTTTTCACCTCCCACTTTAAAGCACATTTCACATTTTGAGCAGCTACAGATGTGATGATCCCAATTTGATAAAGCACAGTTTATTACCTGGGCATGAGCCATGTGCTTACAGTTTTGTTTATTTATGTATTTTATTTACAGCATGTTCCTGTCTTCCTCCTCCTACCTCTTCTTTAGCAATGCTGGCTTGTTTTTTTAAAGCAGAATTTCTTTGACACGTGGACCAGAAGGGAGCCTGTGAACCATGGATTCCTTGTTCTGACATCATAAGAAATTACCTTTGTAGAAGCTAGGCATGCAAGATGAGCACACACTTTTTCCCCTCAGTAGATAAGTCATGGTACATTGGATTGTTACATATGAGCCAGACATCTGACACTCTATTGAAGAAAATGTATAGATCAAACTAAGAAAGTGTGGCACAGAAATTGAAAAAATAATGTTGTCCTGATGAGCTGAGATGTGAAAACATCTCCATTTTTGATATCTGTAAGGACTTACCTTATTTTTTCTTTTAAATATTCTTTCTTGTAGGTTTTTTGTGATTATCATGGTCATTCTCGTAAGAAAAATGTATTCATGTATGGCTGCAGCATCAAGGAAACAATGTGGCATACTAGTGCTGCGTCTTGTGATCTAGTTGAAGACCTTGGTTATCGGGTGAGTTGTATTTAATCAATATGAAGATGTAACTGCTTTCATTTTGGTCTAAATGATACTTATTTAATAATAAGTTGCCAGTCAATGGTACTTTTGCAGAAACTTAAAATAATAAATCCGATCTTTATTTTGTGCCATTCCCATTCTTTTCAGTTGGTTCTCAATTTCTCAGTGCAGATGAGTAATGTCTGAAGAAAATTGATTGGTACTTGAGGAGAAATCATAAATCTATGAGAGAATAATTACTTTGTTTTCTGATGTTTTAAATTCAGTCCCCAGCATCTCCTGACATCATTTACACACACACACACACACACACACACACTTTGAAAAAGCAACTGACAGTTACGTTTTCAGGTAGAACATAGATCCTAGAAATATGGTATAAAATTGATGTTGATTTAATAAAATTTAATAAAAATTATTGAAGGTTTTCATAAAAAGCATCAAACACTTCAGTTTCTGCCTTCTTCAGTACTGTCAACTGGAATAGGAGGCATAAGTAGCACCCAGTAACAGTTACAAGATCCCCACGGTTTGGATGGTAGAGGAGGCAAGAGTGATATTTTCCTCTTAATTAAGTCCCAAAAGTATCTAAATTAAGTCCAGAAAGTATCAAGATATCAGGTATGTAGATCAAACAGTTTTCTTTTTTCTCAGACATGATTGGATCGCAGGGTTTATCTATTAGAAATATAGCCGTATTGGGAGGGCTGTGGCCCTCAAAATTAAAATGTTCAGCAACAGAATATTCCACCTTTTTGGTAATAATATGTATGATTCTTGATTCTTGTGCTCAGATTGGTGATGGCTTTACCCATGTATTACGTGCTGTGTTTGAGTTTCTTCCATTCAATTGCATATATGACATTGGTGGAATTGCAAGTAGTATTATGTTTAATATGATATATTTTACTTGTGCTTCTGTTTTTGAAAGTTGGTTCATGCAAATACATACAAGTGATGCAGTGCTTGGGTGCACAGTGATGTGGTCCAGGATTTCAGTTGGTGGTATTTTTATTGCAGCTCTTACCAGCTGCTTCTTTAGAGTAAGTGGTTGAACAAAAGCAATGACAGGAGGTTTATTAGGAGTGGCGAATTAGCCATCAAGAATATCTTTCTTTGATTGCCAAGTGGTAATTGGGAGATGATGAGTAGAAGTCAATCACAAAAAGAACATGACTATTCACATTTTTCTAATGGATCTTTTTTTCCTAGAGGAGACCTTTTCAAGTCAGTATAGCCCAGTGGATGTTGCACTCAGTGATAACAGATGAATAACTTCTTTGAAGGAGGTGGTGCTAACAATTCTGGATTCTTTCTTGGTTGATAGTAGTGTACACAAACACATGCATTTGCATGCACACATTTACTGGATAGCAAAACTGGGATAATATTTCAACTCAAGAGCTGAGACAGTTGCTGCCTCTGTGAACAGGACTGGGGAAGAAGGTCTGATTCAATATAAGTCAGGAATGTATTGGGGCAGAAATTAGAATTATCTTTTGGGGGAAGAAAACTGTCAAGGTTCTCAAATATTTATAAATATGTTATTCCCAGATATTATTTATATGTTATTCCCAGATCTTATTTCTCTAGTATTGAATGTTTTATGTTATATTGAATTTCAGAATTAAATATACTAATATCCTTTCTGTTTACCTTAAAAGCCATAGAATTTCTTTCTTTGAGATTAAGGGCCTGCTGTTGCTATTTACATAGTTTCCCTAAACTTAATTTTCTCACCCTCCCTCTATATACCAGATGTTTCATATGATTCAGATTGCTGAATAAAGCCCATCTGTCTGAAAGTGGTTTTCTTATTCACCTAGAAAGGACCATCCCACTGCTTCTGTCCACTGGCTGTGAGAAAAGGATGTGCACTGGTAGAGCCAAAACTAAAGTGTAAAAAGCAAATTTAAAAGTGAATAAATCTGTTTCATAGTAAAAATGCTTAAGTGGAAACTGAATGGATGTTTATAACCCTTCCTGTGCACTGCCATCTTGAGACAACATTAAGTACACTATTTTAAAGTACTCTGAATTTTATGACTGAATATAAGTTACACCTTTAATTTTGTATGCAATGAAAGATAAATCTATTTCATAAAAAAGGGTATATCTGCAAAGTAAATTGCAGCTGTAAGCAGCAGAAATAACTTGATCCCTTTGCTTGCAACATTTTTCTTCTGTTCAGATGAATGTATCTTCCAACTGTATTACAGTCAGCCCTCCATATCTGTAGATTGTGTATCCACTTTACTACACCATTGTACATAATGGGATTGAGCATCCATGAATTTTGATATACATAGGGAGTCCTGAAACCAAACCCTAGTGGATATTGAGGGAACACTGGTATTTCTGCCTTTTTCTTCTTTATTCAGTTTGTATATGGAAGGCCTCACAATTCTGGTCAATTTGCTAATATTATGCTACATTTAAATAAAGTTTGGCAAAGTGCAATCCTTCCAATGTTGTTGGACTCTAGTTTCCAGCATCCTTCACCATTGGCAATACTGACTAGGGCTGATGAGTTGCAGTCTAACAACATCTAGAAATGAACTCTACTTTCCCACCCCAAGCTATGTTTTCTCTCCCTTTTTATTAAAAAAAAAAATGGATTCCTGGAGGAGCAAACTAATGCTCAGATGGCATTCTTACCAGCAAAAGTGTCACTGATACTCTGTACTCCTACAATCTCTTATCATCCCTGAAGATCTGCTCTAGAAGATTCAAGAACCTTCTGGGAGCAATGGGAAAGCTACATGGGAGGGGAGAGTTAGAAAAAAGCTTTTCCTCTTTTCCCTAGCAGGAGCCCATGCTGGAGCTTGCCATAAATGGAAGAAGTGCTTCCTTCCAGAAGCATCTATTTGAGATGAATCCTACTTATTTGTGGTGTGCAGTAACTTTTTTAGTCTTCAATAGTAGCAGTTCCCACAAATATAGTTTTTAGAACTAAAATATATTTATCAAAGACAAATATGTTTATCAGTCTGTGATAAATATTTTTATCAGTCTGATAAAACTGATATAAAACTCATCAAACTGAGATTTTATACAGATTTTATACAGGGGTAAGTATATCCCAATCCAGAATCAAAAAGAAATAGACAAACTGTGAATTGAATTTCTGCTATAAAGATTTTATTCCATCTCTGTATCCATAGAATGTTGCTGATGTTGTTAATATCATATCTGTTCCACTCTTGAGGAAAAGAAGTTATAAATAAAAGTTATAAATAAAGTAATTGTAGAAATGGTACTTTTTTTGGAAGACATAATCATGTCTTCCAAGAATCATTTGAAAGATCAGAGTTAGTCTGGGCCTTCCGTAGAATAATCAGGGATAAATTATCAGATCCACTATCAAATTAGCAAAGAAATACTGTGCTTTCTGGTATATATCAAAAGTATTCTTTCAAGAATGTATAGAAACATACATTTTGTTAAAAATCATCACTACAAAATGAAATGGCCAATCTGAGGCAACTGAATTGATGAAATCTAAATTTTGCCATGTTAACATGGTTTTCTAATTTCAGTTTAACATAACTATAGTGAGAGCCAGTGTGGTGTAGTGGTTTGAACATTTTTAAAATAGTTAATATTTCTACAAATCATTATTGCAAAAAAACTGGATAAGAAAACATTCTTGAAATGGACTTCTTGGGTAGAGCATTCTAAGGAGAATGGGTGTGAATATGGCCTGTGGTGGAAGAACCACACTCTTCTTAAGTCCTGCTGAACTTGTACCAGTCAGTACAGAAGGTGTAGATTGCTTTTTACACCACTCCTTTTTCTCTCTTTCTTCTTTTTCTCTCTTTCTTTCTCACTGGACAAGCTCCAAAGAACCTTAGATTCTTAGGATGGTAGGAGGATCAGTACATATACTAATGGGATCTTCTTTGTGGTCCCTGTGCCTCACTCAGTGGGTTTTGCACCTGTACAAAGACCTACACCAGACACAGATGGCCACCTGAATAGGTAACCTGTTCTTCCATCCCCCCACAGCAGCTGATGCAGGAGGCCACAAAGTTCTTTTCAGTTGATTCTTTGGGACTTCTTTCCTTATCCAGCCAGTTTTAAATTCTTCTGCTAACAAGGTACATACTTTCCCTGTCCAGTCATTAATATAAATAAATATAATTAATTAATATAATTAATTAATATAATTAATATATATTAATATATTAATATATAAATATATTAATATAATTAATATATATATATAAAACAATATAAATATGATTAATATAAATTAAATATAATTAATATAAATAAACAGATTAGTAAACAGATTCTAATTGGGAGATTTATTAGAAATAGAAAGTGAGTACTGGAATAAAAAAGAGTATAGTTTCAGTGATATTGGAGGGCAGAAAAAGCAAACATTCTGAAGAATAAGGAAGAAGCCCTTCTCAGATGGCTGAGAAGCAGATTGAGGGGGTGAGAGAGGGAAAGTATGATTCTGTCCAGAAGACTGCTGCCCAGCTTGTGTCAGACAATGAAAAGAAGGTGAAATAAAGGAATATATTACTGAGCCCCAGTGAGAGTGAGTCAGATGACTTGAAACTGGTGGAAGGATGAAAACAGCAAACAGAATGAGAGGGAGCTAGAGAGAACCAAAAGATAAAGGAGGCATATTTAGTAAAAACAGAAAAGGGGAAAACTTGGATGGTACTCAGAAACTGAGAAGAGAATTTACTTCAGCAGCTAAAACTCCAGTGGTGTCTTCAAGGCGCCAGATTGAAACACTCGAGTTCAAAGGCCAGAGCTACACAGTGGCTAGGAAATGTGCCCAGGCCAATGGCTAATATACTGAGTCAATGTGGTAGGTTTGCTGCAGGAAGAGATTCAAATCTTGTTTCTAAATGCGGCTAAG
Organism: Iguana delicatissima; assembly: GCA_948472985.1. Classification (NCBI taxonomy): domain Eukaryota; kingdom Metazoa; phylum Chordata; class Lepidosauria; order Squamata; family Iguanidae; genus Iguana; species Iguana delicatissima. The sequence continues at coordinate 336,619 of CAOKZL010000764.1, forward strand.
ATAATACCACAGTTTAGAGCAGTGGTTCTCAACCTGTGGGTCCCCAGATGTTCGTGGACTTCAGCTCCCAGAAGCCCTGAGCATTGACCATAGTAGCTGGGGCTTCTGGGAGCTGAAGTCCACGAACATCTGGGGACCCACAGGTTGAGAACCACTGGTTTAGAGCCAACTTACAGGAAATGTTCATGGATGTGCCTTTATGGAAGCAAGTTGTGGCCAAGGAAACAAATCAGGGAGCCAGGCAGAGCAATGAAGTTATCACAGCAGCTTCATTAGGGCATATATCAGTTGAGAGGGAGACCGATTTTAACCCAAAAATTAAAGAGGAAGTTAATAATTAAATGCTATGATGAATTTGCAAAATAATCCATTGCTGAAATTTAACCCATTTAATTGGCAGTCTCAATGGCTTTTTAAAATATGATAACTTACATGACTTCATTGAAATCTAGCACTACCGAGAATCAACAACAAATGAGTTGAGTATAATAGGAATGTGATGAATTCTGATCCAGGCTGGTTTCATCTGACTGTGTGAAGGTTGAACTGAGATTTTTAAGGAAGCAGGGCTATTCAAGTGAAGTGGTGGAAATCATTCTAGCTTCCAGGAGAGGCATATAACAGAACATGGAATTCTTTCTTGAAATAGTACAGTGTTTATTCAATTCCTGTAGAGGAAGTGAAGGTTCCCCATATTTTGCAGTTCTTGCAGGATGGCATTGGTAAAAGACTAAGACTAAATACTTTCCAAAAGACAAGTAGTGGCTTTGTTGGCAATATTAAGACTGCAGGGGGAATCTTTATTTGCGCAGCTGCATATTAAAAAGTTTTTGAAAGGTGCAACTCTAAAGTCATTTCCCACAGTTCACAGATTTCCCATGTGAGATTTCAATTTGGTGCTGAGCACGCTGACTGACTCTCCATTTGAACCTATGAAAGAAGTGTTGTTAAAGCCATTACATTGTCTCAGAGAGTATCACAGCTGGCAGCTTTATCTACAAGTGCTAACTTCTGTAAATTTAAACAAGACAGATTAACTTTGATTTTGTATTCAACCTTTCTCCCAAAACGCGTAGCCTCAAGAGGTTTAAATGAGGCAATATATTTACCAACTTTCTGCTCATTGGTGTGAAGATGGCATACTCTGGATGTTAGGAGAGTGGTGAAGATTTATATTAAACAGACTAAGCACATAAGGTATATTGTTGGTATCATATTGTCCAAAATCTTTAGGTTATAAGGCTATTAAAATGGTGATAGCAAGATGGATTAAAGTTTGCATTTATTTATGCTGTGATTATGCACAGAAGCTGAGACCACAGAATGTCTGGCCACATTCTACTAGGTCAGTGTCAACTAGTATAGCTTATGCAGTGGTGAGTGACATTATTGGAAGATATATGTAATGCAGCTGGATGGAAAGAACCAACAATATTCATTAGACATTATAAAATTGATAAATACAGGTCTGCACACGCAGCATTTGACTGCACAATATTATAGATGGTGGTGTAAACCTAGTTTAATGGGAGGCCCACCCAAAACATTAGGCTTGGAAAGATCGCATTAGTATATGGATTGATCCTCCTGCCATCCCAAGAATAAGACGTTGGTACTTATGTGAATGTTCGTTCTGGGATGACAGGAAGAGCAATCCACACCCACCACCACCACCACAAAAAAAAAAAAAAGAGAGAGAGAGAGAGAGATGAATCATATATAATATATATAGATGTAATAAGATAGGAAATAATTAGTTACGCTAGAGAACATAACTGGCTGGATAGGAAAAGGAGTCCCAACAGACTCAAATTAAACGAACTTTGGGGGCTTTTGCATTGGCTGGTGTGAAGGGATGGAACCCACTAGCATGTGGATTATTCTTCCTATTATCCCAGAATGAACATTCACATAAATATCAACTTCTCATTTAGTTCTGATACATTTTTCATATGGTAAAATAAGTGTTCCAGTTAATTATGCAGTTAAATGTTATAAAATTATTTCAAACTGCCTTTAAATGCTTATTTCCTATAGACTCTTCCTAAAATTCTGAGTCAGACAGCTCCAGCATTCTGCATGAGCAGCTGCAGTTTTGTCGTGGAAAAATCTAAGGAGTCTACAGCACGTGTAGTAGTTTGGAGAGAAATAGGTGTTCAAAGGAGTTACACCATGGAAAGTACATTATGTGGATGTGATCAAGGGAAGTACAAGGTAACAAAAAAGTATTAGTGCAAAAAAGCATTTTAGGCTTTATTTGAATTCTCTTCAGGTAGAGGTTTTAATATATTGCCCAAGGATACAACTATACATTTCAGTAAACACACTTTCAAAAAGCTTGCTTCAACTAAAGGAACCACACTCTGTAGTCTGTATATCCTCCTGGATTCTAGAACATGGTTCTGTTCAGTTCATGCCCCTACACTAACTTTCTGCTGAAAATGCTGTTTCTCCAAAATTATTGCTTGCAATAAGCCCTTTAATGGAAGGTGAATTTCAGTGGAAAGCTCCACAGTTGATCAGGGTCACATTTCACATTAGAGCTCTGTGACTTCTTTTCCAAACCAAAACTCATCAGTTGAAACCCTTTTTAAAACTCGTGTAGTTTATATGGCAAACATTAGCCCAATGAAGATGATATTCCCCTATCCCATGCCTAGATACGTGGAACAGAAAGCAAGACCTTATATGCTGTGCCATTCCTCTCCACCTCGATCCCTGACATTCCTGTATTCTCTGATTCAGTATGCGTTTAACCAAAGCATAAGAACTGTTCTCCAAACCTTCCTGCTCTGTTGCAGGAAGATCAAAATGTAAGAGGAGAGAGTGGAGTCACTGGTAATAGAATTGACACATGCATCCCATACTTTGAACAGCTGGAAGAGGTATGCCTGTATAGTGCTAGTACCTTAGAAAGTTTAGGGAGTTTCTGGTTCTTCCTCATGGTCTCTGTGGCTCAGTGGAGTTTGTCCTTCCCAAGGACTCATAGTATTAGGAGTCAGTATTTCAACACATGGATTATATTGCCTATGATTATTCTAAACTGCTAATTCAGTATATATGTTACTCCCTAAATAGGGATTACAGATTGGCACACGTGAACTAGAAGAAATGGGAGCCAAATTCTGTTCTGGTTTATTGCGTTTGAAAAGATTGACATCACCACTGGAGTACAACCTGCCATCTACCCTCTTTGACATTGAAAATGAACTGATTGAATCCAGTTGTAAAGTGACAAGGTAGTTCCAAATGCTTTTTTTTTAAAATAGTTTGTACTGGGGGTTTGTTTGCATGAAATAATTATAGTAACTGGTGGATTGTAGTAACAGGCAGGTTATCTAGCAAGTGAACATCTAAAGAAATGTATTTAAAAGTGTAACAAATAACAGTGACATGAAACATTCCTATCTGGATCTGTAAAGGTGAATATTAAACCCATCACACATCCTATGATCTAGAGATTTGCACTGTTTCTCTGTGAGAGCACGTGTGGGATGCTATGCATCCAATAGCCTGGCTTGCTTTATACACAGTTTGGACACTGGTCTAAAAATCTGACTGAAGCAGCAGATTTTTTTGCAGTATATAGTTCTTCCTTTTTCAAAAATCTTTTAACATTTCAAATGAAATTACAGTTTAAAGATTAGACTTGATTAATATCTGAGATTAAATTAAAGGTTGGGGCATATTAAATCTTAAGGACTAGATTTCTTTCAGAGGTAAAATTTAGTAAGATTATTTATTTCAAGATTAGTCAGAGTAAAAATGTTATGCTTTACTAAGTTCAAATGGAAAGCAACCAACAAATCTGATCGTGTTGGAATTGGTAGAATGTTTCTTTCTTGGACATCTTGGTATTTAATAGATGAAAGGAGTTTGCTATTTCCCATAATCTATTAATTTGCTTATTTGTTGAGTTATCCTGGAGCTTTTTGTTTTGATGATATGCTGCTGCTATTTTCTGAAGTCTGACTCAAAAGGAGAGAACAGAAATGAAAATGGCAGCAGCATACCATCAGAACAAAAAGCTCCAGAATAAGAACAGGTCGCTTACTTGTAACTGTGGTTCTTCGAGTGGTCATCTGTGCCCTCACACACTGGAAATTTTTGCGCATGCGCGGTAGCGTTCGGAAGATTCTAGAGCTAAGCAGCTTGGCGGGAACCCCTCCCCCATGCCCGTACTGAGCATGCTCAGCCTGCCAAGCCAATGGTCTCTCCTCAGTTCTTTCTCATCCGCCTTAGCAAACAGAAGGTTCTTGCTTTGCAGCATTTCTTGGCTTGTGATTTTCTTGGTATTTTGACTCCAATTCTGTTTGTTGGCTTTGGCTTCTGGTTTTCAGACTTCGGACTTGGGTTTTTGGATTTCCAGACCTCTTTGAACCCCTCCTTTTCGACCTCCTTTGATCTTCTTCTTCGATCTTCGGTCTTCGATCTTCTCCACTGCTCCTTCTGTGAGTTTCCCCCTCTTGGACTTCCTTCTCCTCTTCTTCGACTTTCTATGTCTGCTCTTTTCAAGGCTTGTGCCACCTGTGGTCGCAAGGTCGCTCTGTCCGACGGACACAGGGAGTGTCTCTTTTGTCTTGAGTAGACCCACAACGTGAGGGCCTGCCCTATTTGTCAGGACTTCACTGCCCAGACTCTGTGAAATGGGTCATCCCACCTAAAATCCCACTGTTGAGAGGAGCCTCTACGGGCAAGGGAACAAGCGGCCAGAGACTCCACCATGTCTTCTCACCCTTCTCCATTGACACGACCTTTGACCACGCCCTCGTCGGTACCGGTGGCTGCCGTACCGATGACGACAGTACCGGGCTCAGTACCGTCTTCTCGGTCCCCGATATTGGCCTTGCCACGCATACCGAAGATCTCGTCAGGTGCTTCAACTTCCAAGGAGGCTCCTGCAGGCTTGCAGATAGCCCAGTCCACCAGACCGCTTACTGCCACTCAATGCAAGCAACCTCCTCCTCAGGATGCGTCGAAGGAAGAGAGAAAAGAAGAAGGAGAAGTGAGGCTCGCCCTCTAAGAGGACCTGCCCACCGACACCTCCTCCAACCCAAAAACCTGAGGAAGTTGGCGAGGAGATGGAACCGCCAGAGATCTTAGAGGTGTCTGATGAAGACCAGACCACTGGCTCGGCTGCACCTTTGGGCCCGCCTGTTCTATATGCCGCGGTAGCTTCGCTTGGTCACCCAGAAGGGATGGACCGCCCGGAGCCAGTCTTGGCCACACCTCGCCATCAGGCAACGTCGCAGGAATGTAGCAGAGGGAGTGAGTCTTGTTCCCCGAAACAACGGGAAAGGCACCAATCCCCGCGCTGTTGGGAGGCCTACCCGGAGTGGGCTCTGTCTCGGCCCCCGATAGACTCACCGTTCTCGTCCGCCTCTTATATAGGGAGGTACAGCCGTGAACACCTCTGGCGCGAGCAGCCAGTCTGGTCCTATTCGCTGGCATATAGAGACCGGTGCCACTCGGATGTGAGGCACTGGTCGTCGTATTGCAGGTCCCGGTCTCCATCCCACGGCAGGCATCACGCGCGATACTGGCATTTTCCTTCGCGATCACTCTCCAGGTCTCTATATTACGAGAGGTCCTGGGAACGCTTGCCACGTTACCGAGCAGTGTCACCGCCGCCCCGAGTCACCGCGACGGTGTCACAGCCAGCTACGGAGTCCCTTCCAGCACCAACCGCGGCTCCAGCCTTGACCTCCACCCAGGCCATTCAACAACCAGTGCCTGCGGTATTGCCGATTCTCTCCACTGCAACTTCCCAGCCATCAGTTACTCCACCAGTGCCGCCAGCTACGCCAACGACGGTGCCTGCACCAACGGTCACCTTGTTGTTGCCAGCTCAGCAGCCTTTGGCAGAGAGGCCTCCCTCTTGTTCCTCATAGTCTTATGAGACGGAGTCAGAGTCGGAGGAGTCAACGCCTGGATTGCATGATTCACCGCCCTTGGCTTTTGGGGACCCCGCTCTGGATTCAGCACGAGAAGAGGTTAAAGCGTTCTCAGACATCCTTCTCTGTATGGCGAATGCACTTGGGCTGGAAGTGTCAGACCCGGTTCCATCTGTCCAAGATCTGGTGTTCCACTATGTGGACACCCGTCCGCCTTCCACGACACCATTGCCTTTCCCGCCGGCTTTGCTAGAGGTCCTTAAACACCCTTGGACCCAGCCAGCTTCAGCTCAGCTGATTCCGCATCGCCTAGAGCATTTGTATCAGACTAAGAAGAAGGATGTCGAGTTCCTCTTTAACCACCCGGTGCTGAACTCCAGACCAAGGGTGGTAAGAGGGCCCACACCACTCCGCCGGACCGTGAGCGACGCCATCTTGACACCTTTGGCAGACGGTTCTACACCGCCTCGTCACTCATTGCCAGGGTGTCCAGCACACAGGCCTGCCTTGCCACTTATCAACAGAACCTCCTTGACAGATTCCACCCTCTGTTGGCACACCTCCCTAAGGATCATTTGGCGAGTGCTATCCAATTCTTTAATGAGTTGGTAGCACTCGCCAACCAACAGATCCTCTCATCGAGGCACTCTGTGGAGGTAGCGGCTCGAGTTATGGTCGGGTTAGTGGCCCTCAGACGTTTTGCGTGGCTCAGGTCGGCAGGCCTTCAAGAGGATGGCCAAAAGTGAATAGAAGATTTCCCTTTCGATGGCCAGGGATTGTTCAGTGCATCAACTGATGAGGCTATTTATCACCTCATCAAGGCCTGTTTAACAGCAAAGTGGATGGGGATCCATCAACCTCCCCAGCCCCGGTGTAGCTTTGGCTTCCGATCCTCTTGGCGGCGATCGTCTTCATCGACCTACCAGCCTTGCTCTCCATGCTCGGCATCATCGCAGCCGTCGACTTCATCCTCGGTACGGAGACCTTTTGGGGGACGCAGGTCTTCTTCGAAGAAGTCTTCATCCACGATGAAGTCCCGGTTTTGACCGCCTTCGCAGGTCGCCACCGCAACCACTCTTCAGCCTGCCTGCCGCTTTCGTAGATCAGCCGAGCTTGGCCTGACATCTCACCTTTTGGTGTCACATCACCACGGACTCTTCGGTTCGTTCCATCATCCGTCTTGGTTACGCCATAGAATTTCAAGATATACCACCACGAGGTGTCTACTATTCCACCCCGGCCAGCTCAGCTCTGCTAGAGGAGATCCAGTCCCTACTACACAAGGGGGCCATAGAACAACTTCCATCCTCAGCCAGTACCACTGGCTTCTTCTCCCGGTACTTCACGGTACCGAAATCGGACGGTACTCTGCAACCAATTTTGGACCTCAGAGGGGTGAATGATTACATCCGCCCCAGGAGGTTCAAGATGGTCACGCTTTCTTCGATCCTGCCTTTCCTTCGACAACGGGACTGGTTCACCTCTGTTGATCTACGGGACGCCTGTTTTCACATTGCCATTCGTCCACAACACAGATGGTACCTACGGTTTGCGGTCAACGGTACCTGGTATCGGGTACTACTGTTTGGACTCTCTACCGCTCCCAGGGTCTTCACCAAATGCATGGCCTCTGTGGTATCGTAGCTCCAGACGAAGAATGTAATGATCTACCCCTATCTAGACAACTGGCTGTTGGTGGCCTCCTGCAGGCAAAAGTTGTACAAAGATATTCATCGAACACTTTCTCTTCTGTCTCGTCTTGGCCTCCAGGTCAACCCAAAGAAGTCGCATCTCGAGCCGACCAGAGTCCTGGACTTCATCGGAGCAGCTTTGGACTTGGTATCAGCCAGGGCCTATCTACCTACGGAGCGGGCACGCACCCTTCGTCAGGCTGCATCTGCTGCCCTTGATGCCCCCGTGATATCAGCGAGAAGGATCCAGCAGCTTCTCGGATACATGGTGGCAACCACGTCAGCGACTTATCTCTCCTGACTTCGTGCTAGCCCCCTTCAACATTGGTTTGTCAGGGCCTTCGATCCTTTCCTGGACGACCAGGGGCACCTCCTCTGGATCCCTTGACAGGTGCTCCGCTCTCTTCTATGGTGGCTCTCCTACCATCACCTGCTGTCGGGAATGCCGTTCCGAGAACCAATTCCTTGGTTCACGGTAACAATGGACGCCTCCCTCTTTGGCTGGGGAGCACACTGCGGCGATCTCAGAGTGCAAGGACGCAGGATCGACGAGGAGACCCACCTGCACATCAACGCCCTGGAGCTTCTCGTCATCCTGAAGGTTCTCAGGGCCTTCTGCAACCTGGTTGTAGGCAACACAATGCAGATTCTGTCCAACAACACAATGGCCGTCTGTTATGTCAACTGGCAAGGGGGGACTCGATCGACCACCCTCCTCACCATAGCTCTTCAGCTCTGGGACTGGTGCGTGCCACTCCAGGTCCACCCAGTCACGGTGCATCTGGTGGGCCAAGAGAACACCACGGCAGATGCCCTCAGCAGGGACACCTTGTGCTATCACAATTGGACCCTCTCTGATACTGCATTCCGCATGGTACTAGCTCAGTGGGGCGAGCCGTCGATCGACCTCTTCGCCAGCAGCCTGAACAGGAGGTGTCTCCAAATACTGCTTGAGAGCCGGCCTGGGTCGGGGCTCTCTCAGCGACGCCTTCCAGTTCCAGTGGACCGACCGTCTCCTTTACGCATTTCCGCCATTTCCTCTCCTGGGCCGACTGGTCGCCGATGTCATTCTTGTAGCCCCATACTGGCCAAGACAGCACTGGTTCGGGCCCCTCTTCAAGGCTGCTTGGGGCCAACTCTTCAAGTTTCCGACAGTACCGGATCTCCTGTCGCACTCCGGTGGTCTTGTACTCCACCCAGACCTGCCACTCCTGGCTCTCCACGTGTGCAGGATAACGCCTTAGATGTTCCAGCTATTCGGGATGTCCTTACTGCGGCCAAGAAGGGGTCGACACGCTGCAACTACCACTACAAGTGGCAGAGATTCATCACCTTTGCAGAAGTGCATCATGAGCGGGTATCACCCGTCGCTCTACCTACAGTGCTCTACTTTCTTCTCCATCTTTGGCAACGAGGGCTCACCTTTCCATCACTGAAAGTCTACCTCGCCGCTATCGTGGCTTATCAGCCACGGGGATCCTCCTTGGCAGCTCTCTTCAAGAACACTACCATCAAGCAGTTTCTGAAGGGCCTGCAGAACCTTTATCCACCAGTATCGCCGCTGCTACCGCCTTGGTCGCTATCCTTGGTGTTATCTCAGTTGACACAGCCGCCCTTCGAGCCCATGGCAACTGCTGATGACAGACTTCTCACCATCAAGACTGCTTTCCTGGTGGCTGTCACCTCAGCCAGGTGGGCAAGTGAGCTGACAGCACTTCGATCGGATGAGCCTTTTCTGGTTTTTCATCGAGACAAAGTAGTACTTTGGCCAGACATCTCTTTCTTGCCCAAGGTTGTGTCCCATTTCCACCTTAACCAAGACATTATCCTACCCACCTTTTATCCAGACCCGACTATGTCTCTGGAGCGATCTCTTCACTCCATTGATGTTCGTCAGGCCTTGGCCTTCTACACCCATCAGACTGCACCCTTTCGACAGACTCCCCAGCTGTTTGTCTGCTACGGTGGTTGTCGGAAGGGACACAAGGTGTCCACCCAGAGGTTCTCCAAATGGGTGGCCCAGGCCATTCTGCTGGTGTATGAACTGGCTAATTAGCCTCCGCCAGCTCTACTTTGTGCTCACTCCACTAGAGCCATGACTTCTTCAGCAGCTCTCCTTCGAGGAGTGGACCTGCAAGAACTGTGCCATGTGGCAAGCTGGTCTGAACCCTCGACCTTCACGTGCCACTACAGACTGGACTGCCGGTCCCGGAGAGATGCCTGGTTTGGACGTGCAGTGTTGTCTTCCGTTCTCTAGGACCTGACCCACTGTCCAACTGGTAAGCTACAAAATCTCCCAGTGTGTGAGGCACAGAGACCCCGAGAAGAAGAACAGGTTGCTTACCTGTAACTGTGGTTCTTCGAGTGGTCATCTGTACCCTCATACACACACACCTAGCCGTCCTCTCTTTCAGGTCCTGCACTGGCGGACTCCAGAACTGAGGAGAGACTGTTGGCTTGGCGGGCTGAGCATGTTCAGTACGGGCATGGGGGAGGGGTTCCCGCCAAGCTGCTTAGCTCTAGAATCTTCCAAACGCTACTGCGCATGCGTGAAAATTCCCAGTGTGTGAGGGCACAGATGACCACTCGAAGAACCACAGTTACAGGTAAGCAACCTGTTCTTATCCCGGAGCTTTTTGTTTTGATGGTATGCTGCTGCCATTTTCATTTCTGTTCTCTCCTTTTGAGTCAGACTTCCTTGGGTCAGTTCAAGATCTCATTCTCTATATTATGATAACAATAATTTTAGTTTTTTATGATGGTTGACTTCCTTTATAAATATATTTTGTCAAAAAATACATCCTACTCTTTATGTCACATTGGGAGGGTAAAGCAGTGAACAAATTTGTTTTATAGGGATAGTCTCTTAATTGAATTAGTGTATCCTTAATTTTGCTTAATATGAATTGTCTGTTCGTTCTTACATTGTGTTGAAACAGTGATCTTGGAACAATTTCCTTACAAAGACTAGCCATGGAAATTTTGCTGTGGAGATAGCTTTTCTGTTATTAGTTGCCTTTTAATTCTGTTGGTTAGAAGAACTAGTTTAGGCAATTAGGCATCCTCCATACTGCTGAATCCAATTGTTATCCAGTATACAAAAATATGAATTTTAATTTGCTATGTATTGTGTACACCACTTCAGTGAAGGTGGGTCTCCATAGGTCTAAGTTGTGCATAAAAAATTCACAGCTCAGTGGCAACTCAATAACTTACTTAGAAAAGTCCAAGAATAAATGAAAAATAAGTCAAAAGTTTAAGCATGTTAGGATAGCACCTATTATGGTAGTAAAGCATTTCTAACCACTAGAAAAATGAATGTTAAGAATCAAGGCAGGGGGCAAGATAATGAGGGAAAGTGACTGTCAGATTCAGTATTCTGTTGACTGTATGAAACATTTGTAGAACCAAACCCCAATATTTCAGTGGAAAGCTGTGAACTATCTTAATTATCCTTTTCACAGCTAAGATTTGCAAGGCAGAGGTGAAAACCTGTGGCCCTTCCAATATGTTTGGACTTCCGTCAGTCCCCATGAACCTGGCTGATGGTGAGGAATCATAAGAACCTGGGCTGCATTATTCCTTTGATCAAACAGATTGCCCTTTGTAAGTCACTTCTTAGTAAAACAGATTTTTCAGATACAGTTTATGCATTACCTCTGTAACTTTTGGCCCACTGTGATAGCGAGGAGTACATTATGGTATTTTAGTGAAAGGCCAGATTTTCAGGTAGATAAAATATAAAATAGGGTAAAATAATGCAGTCTGATAAACTCAAAATAAATCAATATGTATGTTTCACACAATTTGCAATACATTTCAGTGCTAATATATTGAACCTGGTAATATCAAAGGTACTATGCTGGTTGTGATCAGGCAACAGGTATACCAGTTAACCTAAAGAGCCCTCCTTCTCATTCTTCTCAGAAGCGGGAATACAGGCGTACTTGATAAAGCCTCTGATAAAGGAGCCCCTTTTTACAAAGTTTTTCCCACCTGCCCAGCCTCCCATTCCTTCTCACCCTCTTTCTAGCTTGTTTTTTTGTTTGTTTGTTTGCTTGTTTTAGCAGCTTCAGCATTGGCAAGATGTGAAGGTTAAGAGGAGACATGGTAGCCATGTTTAAATATTTGAAGGGATGTCATATCAAGAAGGAGCAGGCTTGTTTTCTGCTGCTCTAGAGACTAGGACAAGGAGCAGTGGATTCAAGCTGCAGGAAAGGAAATTCTGCTTGAACCTTAGGAAGAACTTCCTGATGGTCAGAGCTGTCTGGCAGTGGAATATGCTGCCTTGGGATGTGGTGGTGTTTCCTTCTTTGGAGGTTTTTAAGCAGAGATTGGATGGCCATCTGTTGGGAATGCTTTGATGGGTGCTCCTGCATAGCAGGGGGTTGGACTCGATGGCCCCTGTGGTCTCTTCTAACTCTATGATCCTATGATTCTAAGGAGGGCTGGAGAAACAGTCTTTCAGTGTCAGGTTACAGCATCGTTTGCAGTAAACAATGCAATAAAACTTGAGCTGGGAAGGAATGAGATTCTGTTCTAGTTGATCCTAGAGTGGCCTTGTGTGCCTGCCTACAACAGGCAAAGCAAATAACAGTGGTCTCTAGAATCCCTTACTGAGCAAGTGGGCAGCGAAACAGAGAGATAAGCAGGCAGCAGATAAGCCTTCTTTGCTAGCTACCCACAATGTATTGAACAAGCATAGGTCTATAAGTTTGGCCATTAAAATGAAAATCATATGAAAAGTGGAGTCTAGTGAAAGATACATTTTTGAAGAAGCTTTCAGTTGTCTCCAGAAGGTTCAGAATATTTTTGTTTGTTTATGCAAGGCTTGCCTGACTTGATCGTTTCATTTCACATTTGCATGTTATTAGCTTTGAATTAAAAAAAAATGGTTGAAGTATATTGAACTGCTCTTCCTTTTTTGCAGTGTAGGAACCTATTCTTGTTTTTTTCACCTTATTTGTACCTCTGGTACCAAATTTTCTGTTAAAGAAGTAATGCCTAGGAACACATCAACTTCATTAACTGAGATGTATATCTTGCATATAACTCAGCATACTATTCACATTCTACTGAAAAGTGACTTAAGTCTTCCAGTGATGTCATGTTACACAAGTACTCTTGTAATTTTGAGGATGTGTGCTCATTATCCAGTAAGATTTGCTGGAGGGAGAATATTTCTGCTTAGCTGTCTTTGCACCAAATGTTCAAAGTATAATGGAAGTCTAAGCTGGCATTGTCATCAAGTTAGCATACATGTGCATTTAACTTAGGTCAGTTGCGTTATTTTGGGATGAGTTGTCTTTCAACCACTGAAGGACCTCTTCTTTGGTTCTTTCATAAGCCAGAGAAAACAAAGAGCAGGTTGAAAAACCCAAGCTTAGAACCCAGACCATTCACTTTCTTCTGCCAGTCACTATCTCTCCACTCCTCAAAGATTTCTAATATCAAGACTGACAATGTGTGAAAGGTTATTTTCACTCCAAAATGTACTATTAAATTGAATGCCTGTTTTCTTTAATTCAAGGAAGGTTCAATTCTGCATCTCTCATTGAAAGATTTAACATTGAGTTTTTCAGTGATAAATTAAATGGTGATCTAGGACTAAATGGATAGTGTTATTACATTAAGTGACTAGTTAGCCTTTTTTTCTTGCATTAAATATTTTTAAATTACTTATTAAATGATTTCACTAGAGTTATTAAACTTCACAGCCTGCTCTTTAATGTTGTTGCTGTAGCCCTACTACATATGTTCTGGAAGAAGATGAACCTCGCTTCCTTGAAGAAGTGGATTATAGTGCAGAGAGCAATGATGAACCAGATGTTGATTTGACAAATAACGCTGCTGATTACGAGCCCATTCTTCAGGAAGATAGACTTTCTGACTCTGAAATTACAAGGACGCATTTGCCTTGAAACATCTTTGCAACATGAAAAAATTCAGAACTGCGGCTTATTTAAGATGGACATGGTGGGTTATTTAATTTTGGGGTTTTGCTCAAGCAAATTAACTACAGTCACTCTAGTTGAAAAACAATAAATGTTTCTGGCTTTTAAATGAATTGGCACTTGTTTTATTTAAATATTTTAGTTCTTCTCTTTAGTACTGGAATTATTTTATCAGTTGATTTCCTTTTAAATGTTTCTGCATGGTTTTTTTAATTCATCCCTATAATCACCAGGAAAAATAAGAAATTCTTGGTGTGTCAGAGGCTAGAATCTAAACCTTATTCCTTGTGACACTGGCTTCCAGACCGATTACTGACACTTGCATACAAATTAATAAAATGACTGTATCTGTGTGCAATGACATTTTCCCCCTTCAAATTCAGTTGTTAGTGTTTGATCTAATGCAAGGCTAGTTTAATTTGCATTGTATCTGAACTAGTTTAATTTGCATTTAGCTAATTCAAAAGAAAATGGATATGCTGACTGGCATGTATTTTGGGACTTAAATGAAATATAATATTTTGCTAATCATAATTTAAAATAGGCAATATTAAAAGAATTATTGTGTCTTGCTATACTTGCCAGATAAAGATTTTGGTGGTCATACAAAGAAATTAGCTGGTGCCCAGACACTGCTACTTCAGTCTACAACCTACACGTTTAACTGTTTCTTCTTATTAACATAGTTACTACATACAGAGCACTTGCATGTCAGGAAAGGGGCCAGGCAAGAAGCACTTCTTTTCTGATATTCTGCTTGAAGGCATAAGTGGATCACATGATTGAATACTCCTCCATTAAAAAAAGGTGATATCAACCAGATACAAGTTTACCATCTTACCTGTTTTTTGAGAAGTAGACCTTAAATGTCTATATCTAGCATCAGTTTATTTCATGCCCAAATACCTTCTGAAATTAGCAATTAATATGAAACTTTAGAGTAAACATGTTCTTGGTAAGCATAAGCATTTAACTGTATGTATATTTAAGTGATTTAATTAGTAATTACTTTTCTTTATTTAACATGCACATAGCCAGTGTGCTCTGGATACATTGTTTATATTTTTCAGTTCATCTATGGTTTTGAGAGAGGTATATTAGTGTCCACTTGGGTTTCTTTATTCCTATCTCTAGAGATTATTTGCAGTGTGAGCCAGAGAAAACAGAGAATGCTTGCTTCTCATTATAAACATTATATCTGTTTAAAACACAAAAACTCTGCACACTCAAATTTTTAGCTGGACTTTAGTGTACCTAACTCTATCATGAGTCTATTTACCCTCCCATTGCTTTCCTGAGCTATCAGTGATTGAAGGCAGTACAAAAGTGTTGCCAAGAGATTAATGCTGAAGACACCATTTCTTCACGAGTGGTTTGCTTTTGTGGAAAAAGTCCAAATGAGTTTTTGCCCTACCGTGTTTTTTTTAGTGATAGTAGGAATCAGGTCAGCTTTTTTGTTAATAAAAATATTATACTTGTTTAATATTAAGAGATAGTATCTTATTTTGTAGTTAACCATAAAGAAGTATTTTTCTGAAAAGCAATTGGTTTATATTGTTTATCTTTGTCCATCCCCATTCCCCTCCTTTTCTTAAATTACCAGGCATATTTTATATTGTAAGATAAAATTGCTAAATATACAATGTATTTTACACAGAAATATGAGAGCTAGTAATAAATTGATTAATTCATAACAAATGCATGTTAACAACCCTATCCAAAATTTTACTGTATATGCACAACTGCAGGATGTTAAGCCAGTACTTGTTCTCAGCTTCAGCAAAACCAGTGAAATAGGAGTGAAATAATGAAATAGGAGTGAATAGAAAGACATATGGCATATTTGGACATCACAAGAAGCCAGAATTCCATGGGAAATCTGGCTATCAATTTTGGATAGTGTGCTAGCTCCTAGTGCTCCATTTTTTGGCAGCAGCAACTAAACCACAGACTTCTATTTAAGCATAATGTCTGAATTGTCAGGAGCTAACATTCTGCCTTGTCTTGCCCTCAACAAGTCAGAGAAATAACCGTTGGCTTTTTGTTCACTCGTTGAGGGAAAGACGGTCCAAAGAAATAGTTCCTGTCAGGTTCAGATGTCATGCTAAACAAACCATGGACTGAAGGCTGTACAAGCAGGAACAGTCAGGCAGCAAGCAAGCTGGATCAGAGAATAGGGTCCAACAGACCAGCTCATCCCCAGTTAAGCAGAATAAGCTTCTTGTGACCTGCAGGTTCCAACATGCTTTCTTTGTGGGGGGACATAACAAGTGTTACAATTCTCATCTGGGCAGGTGAGGTTGAAGCAGTCCCTCCTGGCTGTAGTAGCTTCCCCAGAAACAATATAACTACAAGCCTAGGATTTTCCCAGATGTCAATAGGTAGTGTTGACAGCCTCAATAGAACACTGTGCAGTCTTACACAGTGCAGCAAAATTGTGGATCTGGCCCAAAATGGATCCTTTTTACTAAATTTAAAGAGAGAATATATTGACCTCAAAATAGATGAGATCTAATCATATATCTGTCTGCTGTCTGCATTGTTATAAAAATTGACTGGGAGGTGGGAATATGATATATAATATGATACTGGCATAGAAAGCTGTACTTCTGTTTCCCATCTTTTCAATTTAAGATAACAGAGTTAATCTCTTGAACTTTATGGAACAATTTTTCTTTTTTCAAAGTCTTTGATGATTTTTAAAATCAAAATATTATTCTGACAAAATTATTTCCATGCAAAACAGCTCATATACTGCAGGTATTTAGATTGGGGGTTCTTTTTTTCCCATTTCTGAGGACTCTTTGAGTGAAGTGATAAAATTACACATTAAATACATTATTTCTATCCAGTAATAATAAATAATAAATACTTGTAATAAATACTGGAATCTTCCTGGAATCAGACAAAGGTTACCATTTGTGCCAACTTTCAGATTTTAGTTT
The DNA here is from genome assembly GCA_948472985.1 of Iguana delicatissima. Lineage (NCBI taxonomy): Eukaryota > Metazoa > Chordata > Lepidosauria > Squamata > Iguanidae > Iguana > Iguana delicatissima. The sequence goes on from CAOKZL010000764.1 coordinate 353,103, forward strand.
ATTGTGGCATATTGCACTTGTAGCTGAAGAAAGACAGCAGATACTCAATTTAAATAAAGCTGTTGAAACAAATACTGTGTACAAAGCCAGGAAACCTCGGTTTTAAATAATTATTCATTGTACTGCTGTAATGATAAACTGTGACAATATTATTGTGCATGATCCCCAGATACCTAATTTATCAAGTAAATATATAATAAAAGAATGATGACCATCTGGTTCTGTATAAGTTTTTTATCATCATATCATCATCATTATTATTGAGGAGGGGAGGGGAGGAAAGATTTAATAAGAGAGGGAGAGAATCCTAGCATATTTTAAGAGCAAACTGCTAATGTTTTTGGTATTAAGGAGATTTTTATTGTTTTGATAAAGTTGAACAACTAATTGAGTATGCTTTATTTTTCAAGTCCCCTTTGAGTCACCATGTATATTCAATGAATTTCTTGTGAAATCTATGTGTTAAAAATTATCTCCAGTAATAGAAATGGCAAGTTCAATGCTTTTAATTCTACAAGTGGGCATATTATCGCCTTCTTCCTGTTTCTCTCAGCATTTATCATACAGGGGGGAAAAAGCTAAAATGCATTTCCACGCTATGTTTGCACATTCCTTCAACTCACCTGTCAACTTACAGTGACCCTATGAATGTCATAGAGTTTTTATAGGCAAAGAATACTTAGAGGTAGTTTTACCAGTTGTTTCATTTGAAATACAAACTACCAACATGTGATACTCGTCGATGGTCTGCGATCCAAGTACTAACCTGGCTTAGCTTCCAAGATCAGACAGTATCTGGTGCTTTCAGGATATTTAGGACATAACCTGCTTAATCTTCAAAGGTTTCCAGAACTTTTTAAATTGGTTGTAACTTTTTATACGTATTTCACTAATTTCTAGAATGGTAGTCTGTTCATCTTAATGTATCCTTTTCTACAATAGCTTGATAGACCAATGCTATGCCTGCCTTTTTCTCGGGCTGACAGGAGGACCAATCCACCACGCATGGGACTTGGTCCTCGCGCCAGCTGACGCAGGAGTCTTTCACGAGCTGTTGCCGTTAAACGTTTATAAGAAACGACTCCCTGTCCCTCTCTCTTCAGTTAATTTCTCTCCTGCGGAACAGTTAGACGCGTTTTAGTCCCTCTCTCACGATAATTGGAGAAAGAGACAGAAAAAGAGAAAGCATTTAATTTCTAACAGTAGGAAAGAAAGAAGAAAGCAATAATGGCGGAGGAAGTGAACCGTAGCGCCACGGAGTTGGGCTCGGTCACTACGAAACACGGGTCCGTCCAGAAGACCGCCTCACGGCAGGCTTCGGACGAAGGAGCTGGAGGATCAATGCAGATAAGGGAGCATCGTATTTCGGAGGAAAAACGTGCTCCAGATCTCCAGCGAATTTTCCTCACATCTAGTGAGAGTGAGATGGACGAGACTAAGTTGGATAAAATAAAAAGACCCGTCGGAGTAAAAAACCCGCCAGGAAAGAACACCGAAAAGAAGGGTAAAAGCAAGGACTCGGTAAAAAAGGGTACAAAAGCCCACACGGCTTCTAAGCAACTCACTTCAGAAGCGTCCGGCCGCCATCTTGGAATACACTCCAAGATGGCGTCGGAAGGGTTTGCCACACCTTCAGGCACGGCGGCAGCCATTTTGAGTGTGGCCGCGCCTGCGCAGAACACTTCAGAGAAAATTAAAGCGGCAGCAGCAGAAATAGGCAGGGCTGTCACACCGCAGAGTCAGGAAAGCGGTGGAGCCGGCCAGCCGCATTAGCGGCTGACGGTGGGTCATGGAGCTTGGAGATGAGGCGATTCATTGAGGGATGGCTCATGAACGCGCCACAAAATAGAGCTGGCTCACAGCAGTTGCCAGAACAGGTACGCTGGGGGAGCAGCACATAAACAGACCTGGTCTGACTGACTCCGTCCGTTCCGACATTCAGTTAATGATTAAGGAAACAGTGTCATCCCAAATTCATGAAGTTATGGGGCAGTATTTTCCAGCACGTCTCACCTCTCCAAGGAGGTTGGTGGACAGGGCGGAGTATACCCACCACAGCTCAACATTGCAAGAGGAGTCATGCCAAACTGCGATGACTCAAAATTATAACTCATATGACATTCATAGGGATAAAGAGAATCACATCGAACCCAGCCCAAAAAAAAGAAGAATAGACTATGACTGTACTTCTCAGTCAGCCATAGGAGCAAAGAACAATTCTTCTAGAGGAAAGGGGGCAATACAAATGACACGGAACTATTCAGCGGAGGAGCACACTACAGGGAGTGACCTAAATTATATGGATGAGGACATAGAGGAAGAAGAAGCAGACATAGAGGACTCAGAGAAAATGTTGTCTGAGGATGAGGAAGAGGAGTTGGATTCAAATAGAATGTTTGAACCAGAATCATTCAAAAGCCTACTTAAGAGGGTACTGCAGACTTTAGGTCTGCACAATGATGGGGCAGATAGAGACAGTGAAACAAAGTCCGGAGCCTTACCATCAGTGATAAGGAAGAAAGAGATAGAAGAAAATTCCCTCTGCCTGAACTTTTCAAAGAAATGATCATGGCAGAATGGAATACGCAGAGCAAAATCAGAAAGGGAGTAGCACAAACAAATAGGCTATATGCATTTAGGGAAGATGACGTTAAGTTGCTCAAGGTCCCTCCCGTGGACGGGCCCTTTGGGGGGTTTAGTGTCAGGTGCGATTATGCCCAAAGAGGGAGACACGCAGCTGAGGGAAATGGACGAGCGTAGAGCAGAGTCCTGCCTTCGTAAGGCGCATGAAGCAGCATCCAACAAATTTAGAGCTTCCTCTGCAGCATCAATGGTGGCTAGAGCAGCGGTGCTTTGGTCTCAAGAGATTTTAGAGACTCAGGATTTCTCAGAGAAAGAGATAAGGAAGGCTGTGGAGCGGTTGCAGAAAGCCCTGAAATACATTGCAGATGCAGGACTGGATGCAACAGTGTATGCAGCAAAAAACGTAAACCTGGTGACGGTGGCAAACGATCACTATGGCTTAGACATTGGGATGCGGATCAGAAGTCAAGAACAAATTTAGCTTTCGTCCCTTATCAGGGTGAACTACTATTTGGCCCTAAGGCTTTAGAGAACATCTTAGTAGAGACTAAAGATAAGAAACAAGTCATCCCGACCCTTCAAAAAAAAAAAGGGAGAAAGAAAAGGCTATAGGCACTCTAACTACTCCTTTCGAGGAAGTAGGAATTACGGCTACTCAGGAAAATACCCAGACTGCAGGTCGGGTAGATTCCAGTGGAATAGACCAAGGCCACAAGGTACGAGGCAATACAGGGATAATAGGCAAGGTCAAGGAGGGAAGCTTGGGACGAATCCCAAGCGAGGAAAGCAACAGTACTGACTACGAGAGGATGAAGGTAGGGGGAAGACTTCTGTCTTTCGGAAGCAAGTGGGCAGAAATAACATCAGATCAGTGGGTGCTAAAGGTGGTAACGCAAGGCTACAAGATATATTTCCACACTGCTCCAAGAGACAGATATCTTCCTTCCCCAGAACCAAAGGATCAGGAGAAACACAAGGTAGTGCTGCAGGAAATCATACATCTTTTGAACATAGGGGCCATAGAGCAAGTACCACCAGAGCAGATGATGACAGGGGTATATTCTGTGTTTTTTGTGGTACCCAAGCCGAACGGAAAACACAGGCCAGTATTAAATCTTAGGTATCTCAACAAATTCGTAGAATACAAGAAGTTCAAAATGGAAACATTGCAATCCATAAAGGACAACTTGGAAATTGGAGATTATTTGGCATCAATCGATCTCAAAGAGGCAACTTACATATTCCCATGTGCATGGAAGACAGGAGATACCTGAGATTCAATTACAAAAACAGTCACTACCAGTTCAGAGCGTTACCCCTTCGGCCTAGCATCGGCACCACGGGTGTTCACCAAGGTGTTAATTCCCCTGATTGCATATCTCAGAACGCAGGGGGTACAACTGTTCCCCTACCTAGACGACATCCTGGTAAAAGCAAGGTCAGAGGCCAGGTTACGACAGGATGTGCGGTTGACAATCCAAACTCTGTCGGGCTACGGCTTCTTACTCAACAAAGAAAAGAGTGTACTAACTCCGACAAGAGAACTAACACATTTAGGAGCCCATATAAGTACAGTAAAGGGCATGATGTACCTTTCCACGGAAAGAGTCAAGACAGTAAAACAGGCAGCCCACAGGATAGAAAAAACAAATCTATGGACATAATGCGATTGGCACAGATACTGGGCACTTTGGTATCCACAACACAACTAGTTCAGTGGGCAAGCTACCATGTGAAGCCTCTACAGAGGTTGCTGATGTCACATCAGGCAGCAATTGCAAGGAAGAGACATTACACAGTAGAGATACCACGGCATGTTCGGTCAGACATGTGTTGGTGGCTGCAAACAAAGAACGTGGAATCGGGAGTTCCTTTCCAAGTGCAGAACATGGTGCACTTAACAACAGATGCCAGCCTGTACGGTTGGGGAGCACACTGCGAAGGTATGGCCATTCAGGGACAATGGACGGCAAGTCACAGTCACCGCAACATCAATTATCTGGAGTTGAAAGCCATTCGGCTAGCACTTCAGGGATGTGCCCATCTGGTCAAGGGGCGTCATGTATTAGTCTCAACAGACAACATGACAGCCAAAGCCTACGTATGCAAGCAGGGAGGACTGCATTCGAGGCAACTATGGAACGAGGCAGATCGCCTATTCAAATGGGCAGAGAGACATATAAAGTCTATCACAGCGATACACCTGAGAGGCATCAAAAACCTGCAGGCGGACTACTTAAGCAGGAACTACTTACATCCGGGATAATGGTCCCTAATATGGATGTATTCCAGGAAGTCAACAACAATTTTGGACCATTACGGATAGATTTGTTCGCTACGGCGCAGAACACAAAACTAAGAAGATATTTTTCATTACCTGGAGACAGAGGTTCAGAAGCATACGATGCACTGTCGGTGTCTTGGCCTCCAGGAATGCATTACGCGTTCCCACCGATAAGGATTATACAAAAGGTGTTGGCAAAGATTCGCCAGGAAAAGGCTTCGGTGGTGCTAATAGCTCCATTTTGGCCAAGGAGGCCTTGGTTTTCAATGCTACTGCGGATGTCCCAAGGGCAACCTTGGAGGTTACCGTGCAGGCCGGATTTGTTAATGCAGGGTCCGGTAAGTCATCCAGATCCTCAGTGGCTGAAACTAACAGCATGGACTTTGAGCGGAGACATCTAGTGAATCAAGGCTACACCGAGAAGGTGGTAAACACCATTCTTGGGTCTAGGCGTGAATCCACCCAAAGGATTTATGAAAGGACATGAAAACTTTCCAGTCCTGGTGTTCAGGAAAGAGAATTTCATTGGAAGACATAGGGATTTCACAAATCTTAGATTTCTTACAGGATGGAATCGACAAGGGCCTAAGGCCTAACACATTAAAAGACAGGTGGCGGCACTATCAGCAGTCCTATCAGAGAGGGGCACTTCTTTCGTGAGCCACCCACATATAAAAAGGTTTCTGAGGGGAGCAACCTTGCAATCTGGTCCAACAGTACACAGATTCCCTTCTTGGGACCTGAACCTGGTACTAAATGCGCTAACGGTACCACCATTTAGCCGTTAAAGGAATCATCCCTAAGACTACTATCCTTTAAAACAGCATTTTTGTTGGCGATAACATCAGCAAGGAGGGTGTCAGAGCTGGCAGCGCTGTCAGTAAACGAAAATCTATGTGTATTTGACCATGACAAGCTAACGTTGAGGTTTGACCCAACATTCAAACCTAAATGCTTGTCATCACACCAGAAACAAGAGATACACCTACCAACATTCTGCCCAAAGCCGGTCCATCAGTTAGAGAAGAATGGCATACTCTTGATGTTAGACGAGTAGTAAAGTTCTACATTAAGAAAACTAAAGAACTGAGAAAGACAGACGCACTGCTGATTCTTTCAAAGATAAAACATTGGGGCAGCGGGTCAGTAAAACAGTGATAGCGTCTTGGATCAAAACATGTATTTTCATTAGTTATGACTACGCCAAACAGCCTAGACCAGCGAACGTGTGGGCGCATTCACACGTTCCATGGCAACATCAGTGGCATACGATACCACGTGCTCCTTGGAAGAGGTTTGTGAGGCAGCAGGGTGGGGAAAGGAAGATCTACCTTTATTAGACATTACAAGTTGGATAAATACAAGTCAGCACAGGCGGCTTTCGGACGCAAGGTGCTACAGGCAGTGTTGTAAATTAGTAAACCCACCCAGGAAACAGCTTGGGAATGTCCCATGCGGGTGGATTGGTCCTCCTGTCAGCCCGAGAATGAGAAGTTGGTACTTACGTGAACGCTCATTCTGGGATGACAGGAGGAACAATCCACGCCCACCACTGGGTTGGAGGATAGGAGTTTCATACAACTGTCACGCTAGGAAAGTAACTGAAGAGAGAGGGACAGGGAGTCGTTTCTTATAAACGTTTAACGGCAACAGCTCGTGAAAGACTCCTGCGTCAGCTGGCGCGAGGACCAAATCCCATGCGTGGTGGATTGTTCCTCCTGTCATCCCAGAATGAGCGTTCACGTAAGTACCAACTTCTCATTCTCCTATAATTCAGTAAGCTCTAGAAATTTAAACTAGGCATTTGGAAAGTTAAGCCACTTAATATATGGAACTTTTTCTTAGAGTAACCTTTTTGTACAGTTTATAAGGCTGTATAAAAGATGCCAGAGAAGGCTAATATCTAGTGTTAGTTCTCTGTATGTGATAGGGGAGATAAGCTGTCTATATTAGAAAGGATTCTTGTACTTCGGTTGCGTGTGCTAACTGGAGTGTCTACAGTAAAGGAAGAATTTTATTGTGTGGATAGAAATGGTATAAAATGGTCAAAACTATGCTCTGGGATTGAACCATTCTATATATGCCAATGTATATATGTGTTCTGCTAGGTATATTTAGTAGAGTGACTAACATACAACAAATACTAAAAGCAAAGCATTTTAGTTTTTACTTTACTTTAAAATGTTTCTGTTGTAAATATATAATTTAAGTGAGTAAGTGGATACTTCTAGAATTCAGAACTAGCTTCTCTGCAGGTCTGTTTGAAGTTTTAGAAATCATCTGTATTCTGTAGACAAATATATTTAAAATCTGCCTTTTACAAAAAACTGTTGAAGAGAAAAATACTTTATACAACCAGAACTAATAAAGTTAAGCCCTTTGAGGGCCAAGGAGCTTCACATAACCAACCCTGATAAAGATAGAAACTGAAGAGCAAGAAGGAGTTTACAATAGAGTTTGAAGTTGCCATCAGGGATGTTGCCCTGTGAGTGGTACTTCATGAAATTCAAGTGCACTCAAGTTAAAGAACTATGAACAGTGTGAGATTCTCTCTGAGAACTTCACTTTTTCATTTTAAGAAAGGTGATTGGCTGTCATAGGTTAAAAAGAAATAAGTGTTTAACAGAATTTGAAATTCACAATCAGTTATGGGTTCACTCAAAAATGTCATCTGTGCAATCCAATTTTTAACAGCAACAGGACACAGATTGTTTCCTAAATGGGAAAATTCCTTTCCATACATAATCTCAGTGCTATCCAGGGCTTGAGTTGGATTTAAGTTCAACAAAGTATTTGTGGGCCAGGACTTAAACCAGTCCAAAGTTACTTTCATTAACTTGTATAGTTTTATCTGTTTTCATTTTCTACTTGCCTTTCCCCACTATTACTACCAGCTGGTGTCTTTGAGTAGTTCATAGGCTGTATCCAAAGATTCTTTCTGAGAGAAGTACTCCTTCCACCATGGAAAGGAAGCTTTGGATCCAGCTCACTAAATGAGAAACAAATATCGATAACCAGCACCTTTTTAAAAATAGAAAAGATGCAACACATCAGTAACTCATTGTAGAAATGGAAATTCAAAAGGAACATAGTCTTTTGATCTTTGAAAAGCTGTTGCCTAGAATCATCTTAAGTTCAAGATTTGACTCTGTCACTTTTCAACAGTCAATAAAATAACGGAAAATGAAAGTGTACAGTATATGGTCAAAAATGCCTTTAAAAGCCAAGAAAAATGAAGTGAAAACCTTGAAGTTCCTTATGCAAATGCATGAAATTGATCTATTCTGCTTTACTGTGTGTGTTGAAACCTTACACAACTTGAAAACATTTTGTCTCTTTGATGAGTTACGTTCATATTTAATGTAAGAAACTCATATTTTCTTCTCCTTTCTTCTTTATTTTTGTTAATCCTGTATATTGTGTATTGTTTTGGCTGCACTTCATAATGGGCCTTTGTAAAGTACCAAACAGATGTACACAGATGAGATAACTATGCAGCACTGCTCAATGTTTCAGTTTACCCCCCACCAAAAACAAAAACCCTTTAAAGTTAAATTTCAAGATGGGGGAGTTGTTTGAAAGTTAGACTCCAAGATGTTACTTCATAGGTCACTTTTCTCTTTTTCCATTTCTTTCTGTTATTAGTGGATATAAATTTATTCCTGGTTCCACATTGTCCAAAATTGTTTTTGTTTTTCAGTCAATCTGCTATTCAGCAGTCTCAACTTCTCACACATTCCATTACCATACTTACTTTTCTAAGGCTACAATCCTATACATGCTTGCACTGTAATAAGTCTAGAGTGGTCTTGTGTCCTTTACATGCCTCTGTTTTGAGCACAGAGTTCCAGTGTAGTGCTTGAGAGTTGGACTAAGAATGTGGGAAACTGGTGTTCAAATCTCCATTCAGCCATAGAAATAGATTGAGTAACCTTGGGCAAATCAGACTCTCTAACCTCTTTGCAATGGCAAAGCCCTTCTGAACAAAGCTTGCCACCAAAACCCTGTGATAGGGTTGTCATTAGTCAGAAACAAAAGCACACAACAACAACAACAATATTAAGGTATGTCAGGATGGCTATTCTTATATTTGTAGGAGGTATCCAGAACAAGTCAAATTTAAAGAAAGGCATAAAGAGAAAAATGGGCCTTGAGGTTTGCCCAAATGATGGGGTACTCAGGCTTTGCACTACATTGAGATGTTTTCAGATTATAAGATTCTTGGGATGGCACGGAAGAGCAATCCACAACAATCGAGTTGTTCCTCATGTGACAACTGGAACTGGCAGGAGTCCACATTCCAAATCAGTTAATTCCATTAGGACTCTCCTCTCCCTCTGTCAGTTTTTATTTTCCTGCCAAGCAAACTGGACAGATTTTTACTCTTCTCTGTCAGTGAGTAGGTAAAAGAGGCTTATTAACAGGTGTTTGGAGTTTGAATAGACGAGTTTTGAAAGATGCCAATGGAGACGGACTCCCAGATGCCCGCCACACCGCAAGGCTCTGAGGAAGAGAAGAGAAATGCTGTTAAAAATGTCTCTCCTCAGATGTCCGCCACAGAGTGAGGCTCTGAGTCGGAATCTAAGGATAGTGGAAATGGAAATGCCTCTCAGATGATCGCGAGTGTGCGAGTCTCTAGGGAAGGTAAAACAAGTTTTTTCTCCAGTGAGAGTGACATGGAGGAGGTAAGAGCTGTGGAAAAAAAGCAGTTAGGAAAGAGAGACAGTAAGGAGAAAACAGTAAAAAAGAAGAAAGTGGATACTGCTTCTAAATGGGGTCACGATCCGCTTCCAAAGAAAGTTAAAATTAAGGTTAAAGTCCAACTTCTCAATTATTTCTAAATTAGCATGTCTACATATAAATAAGTATATGCAAATTTCATGCAAACCATTACAGTTTGGGTGATACAGTTTAATTTTGGGGTGGGGTAAGTGATTATCTCAAATATGTCCCATTGAGCTCAATGGGGCTTAATTCTGCAAAGCTACGTGTCAGCAACATAAGCAAATCTTGTTCTCATACCTACTATGTTACTATTATGCCTGCCTGTTCTAGTTGTTCCCTATCTCTAGGGAATGACTTGAATGTATGTGACACAATTCAGTTTCAGATTTTAGTTTTCTTTAGAAAATGAAAGTGCTGTTTGGGGGATGACAAGGGAGAATGGCTAAAGAGAAATGTCTCTTTAATGTGTGAGCAGAGTTGGAAAGGTTCATTATTTTGGGTTGTCTATAGTGTCCCTTCCACTTTTGTGATGGGTTGAGGTGCAGAAGTGTTGTGAAAGTGAAAAAACTGTGAATAACTCCCCTCTGTGCTCCCCCTTTCGTTCCTTTCCAGGGCTCCCCCCTTCCATTCACTTGCCTTTTGCCTTGATGTATGTGCCTGCCTTCTCCACACCCAGGCAGAAGACAAGGCATACCTGTGTCCCACCCAATTCCCTTGCCTTTTGCTCAGACCTGTCTGCCTTCCTTCTCTGTTCCCAAGCAAAATGTAAGGGAATGGGAGGAGGAGAATGACAGAGGGGGAGGGAAGCACACATGCACCTTGCAAATAAATTGGCAAAGGTCAAACTCACTAATGTAGAAGGAGGACTGTATTATCACCCTTTTTTCTTCCTGACCACCATTTGCACCATTTTTGTTGCCTGTAATCTTTTTATCTCTATTACTTCTAGTGGGAGAACTAGTGTGGTGTGATGACCAGAGGATCGGACGAAGACTCTGGGAGACAAGAATTCAAATTCCCTCCCAGCCCTCGCAACCCACTAGGTGAACTTGGACAGGTCACACACTCTCAGCCTAAGAGGAAGGCAGTGGAAAATCTCTGAATAAATCTTGCCAAGAAACGGTAGGGTTGCCATGAGAAGAAGTCAGCTTGAAGACATGTAACAACAACATTCTATCTGGTCTGTCAAATTTCAGTCCTGTGCCTAATAGAATATTCCTCAGTAATTAACTCTTCTTTCATATTTGGCTTGGGAAAGAGTTTTCATCACCCCACATATATTAATTTGTTGATGTATACCAAGATGTACTTGCCACCTCCCAATGACAAGACCACCTATCCCTATGACTGTTCTGATAGTTTTGTATTTTCATTCTCCACCCCTTCCAGCATAGCTATACATTTCTGCCTATTGAGGCTATACTCCATGCCTGTGATGAAGTGGGCTGGAGCCTGCAAGAAATGGCATAAGCATTATCAAATATCTCTCAGTGGCAGTGTTGGTTGAACACCGAGTAGGGCTAGTTTTGAACTATACAGGTTATATAATCTGGTGCAATAACTAATACACATGCACACAAACACACTAATTCCTGCATCAAGATGAGTAGTTCTATACATGTATTGTCTGTCTAGCTCTGCTTCTTTCCCAGGAATTATGTACTGTAACATGTCCTGCCCTAGATGGCAGTCTCATCCTGTCTGTCGCTTCTTAACAGCAAATTCAGGTTTTATGAGGACAACAAGAATACATCAACCAGTTCTAATGAAAGAGAGATCTACAGTATTCATGTTGCCAGCACCTATCCACAATGAAACTTCAACATATTGGCTAAGAGCAGAGCCAACCCTACTGTCAGGGAGAATGAGGCAACAATCTCAAGACAGCTGTTTTTGGATGTCATGAAAAGGCAGATTTTTAGTCATTTGAGTATTATGGCTGTATAATTGTTAGATGGGAGTAGGACTTTGTTCTTCAGATATTGCAATTGCTTGATCACCATCAGTTACCCTGCATTTTGCTGTGGCTAGAAGCTGGATAGGTTTTTCTGAACTACTTCAGGGAGCAAAATGTCTTGGGCCAGGAACCATATGTCCCTCTCCTGTTGAATCATAAATCTGTAGAGCTGGAAGAAATCACAGGAGTCATCTGGTCCAAAGCAGGAATTCACTGCTAAGGCGTCCCTGAAAGATGTCAATCCAACATCTGTTTAAAAACATCCAGTGAAAGTAGTCCAAGGTACTCTCTTCAACTATTGTGAGGAAGTTCAATCACAATCTATTTTTTGTAACTTGAATCATGACCTACTCTCTGGAGTAGTGAAGAACAAGCTCCCTGCATTTTCTACTTGACAATGATTCAGAAATTAGGGGATGGCTAGCATATCAATTCTCAGTAATCTCTTCTCCAGACTGGTTCATCATCTGTTTCTCCTAAGGCTTGGTTAACCATCTCGGTTACAGTTCTGTGGACACATTCAAGCTGGTCAATATCTTCCAAAAACTTTGGTATCTGGAGTGGATTAATAGTCCAAGTGAAGTCTGACAAAAGAACTAAAGGACGGCACTATTCTTTCTACAGAATAGCTTTAGGCTTCTAATCCTATGCTCCCAAAATCTGAAATACGTTGCACAGATATCCCATGATTTTCAAGATACAGTTGCATTTGTCTGTTATTGATTTGCTAATTTTTCATCATATCAATAGAAAGTCAATGCTCTTTAGTAACAGGTGCCAAGTTATCCTGGTAAGGATTTAAAAAAAAGGCCTTTGGCCCATTTGGGCACATTTTTCATGATATATGAAAATTCTTCTTCTGAAATCTGACAACATTTTTCATAATCTGGAAGAGGGACATCCAGTTCCAGTGTGTGGTTGGGAGAGGAACACTCCCGATTCACTGAAGCAAATGTGTGAATACATATGAGCCCACGTGCAAGTGCTTAACATCCCCACAGTGTTGCTGCTTGTGAAATGCAAGAGACAGTCAGGGAGAGAAAGCCCTTTCTCTTTGGTGCTTTTTAAATGTAGAGTTTCATGTATGTATGCATGCATTTATTTATTACGACATGGAGAATTTAAAGATACTTTGGAGGAAAAATATGTTTTTGAAGAAGGACAAGGAGAGGGTACAACAAAACATGGCAACCCTCAGCTGTGTCCTAGTTGCTGTGGTTTCTATGGTTACCTCAGATACATTGCATTCTGCAGCTAGTTAAAAGTCAGCTTCAGAACTGATAGGTTTAAATGACTGGCACCAAGCTTCTACTGACTGAGCTGAGAAAACCGAGGAAGGAGGTAACAGCATGAAAGAAGGTTTTGCGTCACACTGGCGAATCAAAAACCTACAGGCCCACACTGGTTGTTATGAAAGCAAATCCCCCCGCCCCCTGCTTTGTATACTGCCATGTTGTAGGTGAGAAGCAACAATTAGTTCTCTGTGGTAAGATCTACAAAAAGAAGTCCTTCAGTTGGAAACAAAGCACTCCTCCATTTAAAGCTATCTCAGGCACCTAACCTAGTGTTCCAAAAAGTCTGCTTTGCACAGTCCAATATATCAGGGAACTGCAGGGATCCTGACTTATCAGGTAGGAACAATGGGCTGATGCACACTGCCCCCTCACTGCTACATGCAGCAAGAATGGCTGGTTAAACCAGGTTGCAAACTAGAAGGTGTTCCTACCACTCTGGCTTGTTTCTCTCCAAACAAACCAGAGATGAAATTCACAAACCCTGGTTTGTGTTTCTGATTTGTTGGAAAAGAAACAAACCAGCGTAGCAGCTCTGGTTCACATTACACAATAAACCCAAACAGCAGAGTTCTGTGGTTTTATTAGCCACATCCATTGCAAGTAACTAAGGGCCTTTCCGCACTATACCGTTACAGTACCATTATTCCATTTTCAGCATCCTGTGGAATTCTGGGGCTTGTAGTTTCGTGAGGTCAAAGAGCTCTCTGGCTGAGAATTCTCAATACCCCTCCTTAAACTGCAAACCCCAGGATTCCATAGAAGGTTGAAAGCGGAATAGTAGCATTATAATCATGTAGTGTGGAAATGCCCTGAGCACAAAGTCAGCCAAGGCAAATTACTTTTTGCATTGTTAAACAACTGGGAGTCACAAAATCTTGATCTACCAGAAGATCCTAATCTACTGGCTACTCCAGGCTGCAATACATGTCTGCAATCCTATGTATGTCAACTCAGCAATAAGCTCCAAGCAAGCTTACTCCCAACTAAGTATAGGTTGAAGAGGAAGACCTGAGTGAGTGACAGATTTCACGCACTAATCTTTGAGCATGTTTTATGAGGGACTTTCTGACCACTGTACTTTGGGGGAAGTATTAGGTTTTTGACACCTGGACTCTTCATAACACCACTGCGTATTACTATTTTAAAAGTCTTAAAGTACGTAGCATGCAGGAATCATAATTTCTTAGTTCTTGCAACCATCCTGAAATTTTGACACTTTCTGGACTGTGGCAATTTGTACGCAAATTGCTCCTCCTCAAATTACATCCCTGTTGTTAGTTCTATTTGAGCAGCTGTACCAATCCTTCATAAATTTCTCAAGTTAGTACTTAGGGCCACATTTATGCTTGTTGTCATTTTTACAGCAATGTTGTGCAAGGAGCAGAGGGAGATACATTTATACTCTTTTAGGATGCCTTTTAAATGGAAGGGATGCTTTTCCATACACACACCAGAATACTGCACCTATTTGCCCACAATGTGATAGGGGAAATCATCACCAAAGTGGCTACTAAACATACTATACATTTGATTCAGCTGTAGCAAAGAGAACCAAAAGTACAACTTTTGTTATATTTTCCATGATAACTGATAGAAAAGAAAAAGCCATTCAGATTTCCAGATCTTTAGGTTTGAGATCTAAATTAAAGGAGACCAGTCTAAACTCCTCTCTGATTTTGTCATCTTTTGTGTTGTTTTACCTCTTCTTTGGCAGCATATAAAAATCACTCTGATGAAGACACCTTCAAAGCCATTTGAGGTGACACTCTTGCTACTCTCCTGTATTACTGGACTACAGCTACCAAAAGTCTGAGTCAGTATAGCTGATGATGAAGAATGCTAGGAGTTGTTGTCCAGCAATATCTAGAGGGATGCATGATTTTCACTTCTGTTCCAGATCCACTTAAATTTGGGGGTCATTTTAAGCAGAGCTTGTGAAAAAGTAACTTTTTATTACAACTCCCAGCATCCTTCACTCAATTCAATTATACTGGTTAGGGGCTGTTGTCAGTTGCAATCCCCAAAAGTAAGTTAGTAATACTCAGTCACAAAAATGACTGTAAGAAAAAAAAAATGTGTATAAATTTTGTTCTGTATAAGAGAGGAAAGAAAAGTTAGAGGGTAGTACCTTAGCACAAACATACACCCAAACACATCTTCCTTAATATGGCCCTATTGAGAAAGCACGTATAGATTCAAACCACATAACATTCTCTGGAATGTTTTCCTTTGCCATATTCATCTCTAAGGCAAAGGATGTCCTGGACAATATCACTTCTCATTATTATTCAGCATAATCCTGGACATCTGGCAGTAGTGGAAACCAATTTCAATAAGAAAATAAACATTGCTGGCATTATTTCCCCTTCTTTTAGAAAAGCATGTATAGCAAATCTCTATTTTTTTCACTGAGTGTCTTTCTCTTTGTTTTGCTACTGCCCGTCACTTTATTCCCATGCCTTCCCAGAGTGCAAAGACATTTATATGTGTCTCTTCTGCTCCAGGAGATGGCTTTGTTTTCCCAGAGATCCATAAGAACTAAAGGAAATGGGAATAATTTGTGCAGAGGTTGGACAGGGTTTCCATGTCTATTTCATGCTTTTGGTCCTGCAATATAGGCACACTGGTACCACACTGCCCTTTTCAAGGTTTACCAGTTTTTCAGCCAGCCACTCTAGCTGTGCCTTCATCAGTGTTGCTTTGTAGATGCATGAGCAGAAGATAAAACTTCTTAGTATGTTGTGAAGAGATCCAGTCTGCCAGTCCTACCATGAGAAAGAAGGAGACTTTTGTGATCTGAGTGTCACAAAAAGGTAGCAAATGGCTAGCCTTTGAATTATTGACTGCTGTATTTTTACTTCTAGAAGAAGAAAGGGGACAGCTAGGATTTTTGTCTTTGGTGACAAAGTAACTCAGATGTTTTGGGGTAAGAAGTATGCAGCCTGAGCTGAGAGGAGAGCCTGGCAATCTATTTTGGGCAGCAAAATGAGGCATCAGAGGAGGCTAGAACATTTTTTTTCTTGACAGTTGGCCATTCTGTCCTTTTGTTTCCTAGAGCCCAACAAAAAGAAGATCAATCAGATACCAGCACTGCCTCTGCTTTCTGAACACCCACCTTCTCAGCTCCATAGTTTGGGAAAAGATATGATCTATACTGGGGGTATGGGGTTGAGCAACTGTGTTTCTAAACTGTAGCTCCCATAATCCTATCCCGTAAGTGCTGCTGGCTAGGGCCAATGGGAAATGCAGTCCAGCACCACTGGGAAAGCCAAAAATTGCTCATCCTGACCTACACTGATATGGCAATCCTACACTGATTTGCTTTTGTGGGTTTTCAAGTAGTTTCCAACATACGGTGACCCTAAGGCAAACTGATGATGTTTTCTTAGCAAGCTTTATTCACAGGTTGGGTTGCCATTGCTTCCCTTTGATGCTGAGGGAGGGTGACTTGCCCCAGATCACCCAGTCAATTTCCATGGCTGAGCATAGCTTTGAACCCTGGTCTCCCAGAATTTCTAGTCTAACACTCAAACCACTATACTACTCTGGCTCAATAAAAAAGTGGGGACAGTCGTTATGTGCTTACAAGTTTTCTTTGCAAGATTTTTTCAGAGGTTTGCCATTGCCTTCTTCCAAGGCTGAGAGAGTGTGACTTGCCCAAGGCCACTCAGTGCGTTCCACGGTTCACTGGAGACTCAAAGCTTGGTCTTCCAGAGTCCTAGTTTGCAACCAAACCACTATACCCTGCTGGCTCAGATTGACTCAGTAGTAAGTCCTATTTGGTGGGACTTGTTCGTCAGCCATTTCCTCATGGTGTTGCAGTCCTGTAATGGAGATGCAATGGCAGCGGTCCGTGGGTTGTACTTTCACATGACATCATTGTGGCCCCACAGCCAGCACGTCCCCATGCACCGTGATCGTGGGATATTCACTAAACAGAAAAAATCCATTAAGTGCCTGTGATCGCGTGATGCTCCTATGACCCCCAGCCATGTGGAAGGAGTGGAAGCGTGATTATGTGCTTCCTTCCCCAGCACAGCACAGGAAAGAGGCCAGCTGCACTGTGGAAGGCAGGCATGTGTTGTTCATGCTCCCTTCCACAGGAAGCTGGCCAGGTGCAGAGGGGAGCATTCCCATTGAGCTCGCTTCCTGGCAAAGCTACTGCTGTGATCATAGCAGGACATCAGTGGGACCCGGTCAGGTGTGAAAATGGCCTTAGACAAGCGTGTACAGGATTTGCACCTGAAGGAGTATTCTAGTACATTTTCCAAGCTTCTTTTTTCCTCACAACAGCACCATTTCATTTTACGGGGAGGAGAGATTTTGATTAAGGGGTCTGCAATGTCCAAATTCCTACTGTTGGATTACAGTTGCCAGGTCAGCAGCATCCCATTCCCTAAGACTTCAGGGGTGAGTTTTTGTGATGCCCCGTCCCAGAGGCAGACAAAGGTTGGGAGGCAGGCCAGGTGGTTGAGGTCTAAAGCGTAGAGGCAGCCACTGAGAAGGCCCTCTCTCATGTTCCCACCAGCCATTCTTGTGAAGGTGGCAGAAACAAGAGAAGAGCCTCTCCTATGTATCTCAGGATCTAGGCAGTCTAATATTGGGATATGATCTGTCAAACAGCCTAGACCTAAGCCCTATAAAGCAGTGAGGACAGAGTATGATATTGACCATCCCCAGGCCCTCCAGATCCATGGAATATTGAATGTCAGTTGGAAAAGAAAAAAAGAACAAAAAGCAAGGCTTCATAGATAGGGCAGGAGAGTCAATTTACCTTCTTGAGCTTCTATTGATTTTATTACTTTGATACAAAGTATGAACAGAGTACTTCTTTGAACTACAATTCCCCAACTCTGGTCATATACAGAGCTGCTTATGCCATGTGAGGAATTCAGGGAGTTGTAGTCCAGAATCTGAAAATAATTTTTCAAGCCTTATTCATTCTGGTTTTATTCCAAGAAGACCCTGGGGGGGAGCATGGCTCAATAGAACCTTGAACACACTCCTGTTATTAGTGAGGATGCAGGTACAAGTTCCATTTCTTTGGCCAGACTGCTCAAATCCATGTCATGTCTAATCTGAACCTCTATTTTTCCTTTCCATGTTGTAAAATCTCCAGAAAAATTATTCCTCTGGACTAAAATTCCCAGAATCCCACAGGCAGCCTGACAAGCTCTGTCCATTTTATATAACTCCCTGGTAGCAGGTGTTGAATGGGGAAGACCAAACAGATTACTTCTTCTGAGTTCTAAACACACCTGAAACTTTTCATTTCTTTTGAGATGAACTCCACCATAATGAGATGATGGTAGAGATGATCAACTTGAGTAAAGCTCAGTGTTTTTGTAGCACACATGACAGATTGTTTGTTTGGTGCTGAATAAGCAGTGTCGGTTTAAGCACAGTGTGGGATTTGCTTGAATTCATTCTTCTTTCAAGGCATGAGAACCAATATGAAAAACACCAACTACAGTGTCAAGTCGCAGCTCTTCATGGCAGCTGAGAACTCACTACGTTTTGCTGGCTTCCACAAGACATTGTATGTTTTCAGTGCTTTCTTCCTCTCTCTCTTAATCTTGTTTAGCAGGTGGCATCAGCAATAGCAGCAAATTGCACAGGCAGCAAATTATCACCAGCTGCCATGGTACTGAATCTTTCTTTGATGAAGCATGAGTGGAGTTTAGGGGTGTTAACAGGAAGGAGCACAGTAAGCAATTAGCAACTAACCTGTGAGCTCCTCACAAGTTCCCCCGCCAGCTTAAAACATGAGAGGAGCCTTTTGTGGACTGTTTGCAATACTGTGTGTATATAATGGGCAAAACTAGAAGTGTGTGTAAAGCACATCAGATCTTGCAATTCAGAAAATTGCAAGATCTAGGCGGTGGAATACTTTTTGCTACATGTGTGCATGTTGTACGTCTAACCTTTGGATTGCACTGATTTCTAGCGATTCCCATGTGAGTGAACATGCAAGCGCATAAGAAGGAGAGGCTGTAGGGACATTTGACAACCATCCTCAAATTTTACAATATTTTGTCCTTCAGTTACATCTACTGTAACAATTTTTACAGATGGCCCAAAGCAGTATGGTTTATTACCACATTAGGGCTTTGAATTTCCCCCAGATTCCATATTTAATTACATGTGCATTATAAAATCCCTTTTGGTACACAGAAAGTAGCTGAAATTTGACTTGCAATGGACCATAAATTCTTTTCTCTTCATGACTTGTCATCCAATGAACTTGTGATACATCTCCCAGTCACTCTCAGGCCCATGGACTTTTTGTTAAAAATCTGACCGTGTGTAATTCTCTCCTAATTTTTTGCCCTGTGAGCTTATATCGCTCAGTATTATATGCTATTGTTTTGCTGAGAAATGTGTCTGTTCACAAACCCAAACTTTATAGCTATAATCATATTGCTAGACACATTGAATCAATGATTAAATAGTGAGTCAACGTGTATTTCAGCCTCCTTGACTCAATGGGTCCACTCTAGATGGCACTACCAGTTAGATTCAGGTCTATATCTCTGGAAGGAAGATGCAATTTTTTTTTTCAAAAGATGTGTAGTTCTAGAATTGTTATATACCTCTGAACTGGTACAATTTAGGGTTCTGCCCGGTGAGATTCTTGCTCATGCAATATGTCCAGGCCATTTCCAAACTACACTGTTATAGTGCTGTTATTCCACTTTCAAACTGTGGAATTCTGGGGTTTGTAGTCTACTAAGTCCAAAGAGCTCCCTGGCTGAGAATTCTAAATGCCCTTCTCTAAACTGCAAACCTCAGGATTCCATAGGATGTTAAAAGTGGAATATTAGCACGATAACACTATAGTGTGGAAATGGCCCCATATTTCCCAATTGTCCTGTTTTGGCAGGGACAATCCTAGTTAAGATTCTGTTCTCCCACTTTTTCAGATGCTTTAAAAATGTCCCAATTTCTCTCTCCTCCTCCCACTTGCCCACTTTTCCTTGCTTGACTTCATTTGCCGCAAACAGAATTTGATGTGCAAAAGTAGTTGGCACTCAGTAATGCACTGGAGGAGAAGAAAGGAGATGGCAGAACCTTGCCCTTCCTTTTAGACACTAGCAATAGCAAACTGCTGCAGCCTCTCCTAGCTTGTTTGTTCTTCTGCATTAATAACATGCCAACTTGGCTACACTCTGATGTTGCTTTGCCACCTCTATTCATGTTTTCTCTCTGTGAAATGTTGTAGACTCTCCCTTCATTTCTTCCTTATTAGACATCCTGCACTTCCTCAAAATCTGCTCTGGAGCTTACATGGAGGAGTCTTTCTTAGAGGAGAAAAGGCAGGATAATAGGCCCAAGCAGCAAGGATCAGAAGAAGAACTGGAGGTAGGCTGGCAGCCCACTGAGAACACATCTTTCCCCAAGAACAGGAGCTGAAGCACACTCAGCAATAGTGAGAAACCACCAGGAGAGACAGTTCTAGCATGGAGGTAGTATGAAAGAACTCAGCTGAGGAGAAGTCATGGATCTAACAAGTGGACTCCCCTGACATCTGTATACAAACACATGCTCCTCAGATGCTGGATTTAACATCTTGATTTGGCATTAATGTTGAACAGTGGTGTAGCAACAGGGGTGGGCGCATGGGTAGAATAAGGACATTGCAGGCAACATAGGAATTTTGCCCTCACAAATGAAATTTTCCTTGTCCTCAAATTTCTAGCATTGCACAGAATGAAGTGTTGAAAATGGTTTACAATTAGAACTCTTATATTTGCTGTGTTTGCATTTCCTTGGTCATTCTGCCTGCCCCTTCCCTTTGGCTGGCTGAACTGTGTTTCTAAATGCTCAACTAATATTTCATGTTATTGTAATGCTAGAAACTTGGGAACTGGCGGAAAATTTCCTTAGGAGGCAGAATTTTGATTTGGGGGCCACAATCCTTGCTCTTGCCCCAGAGCTACATTTCTGGATCTTGTTGATTTCTCCATCCCTTGACAATTTCCAAGGCCATTTCCATCCTACACTGTTATAGTGCTATTATAGTGCTATTATTCCACTTTCAACATCCTGTGGAATTCCAGGGTTTGTAGCTTACTGAGGCCAAAGAGCTCTCTGTCTGAGAGTTCTGAATGCCCCTCCCTGAACTGCAAATCCCAGCATTCCACAGGATGTTGAAAGGGGAATAATAGCCCTATAACAGTGTAGGGCGGAAATGGCCCTAGACTTGTACTTGGACTGTTCCCTGCTTTGCATTACAACCTATTTCTCTGTTTATCTGACTTTGGCTTGTTTACTGCCAAGTCTCTCGGCCTGCTCCTTCAAATACCAATACCTTTGTGCATCTGTGTTCATTAACCTGGTCTAACCCCTGCCCTTGTTGTGTTGCAGTGTCTCAGCGCCTGCAGCTATCCGAGTCACGGCACCATTTATGTTACAGGAGCCCAGAGAACACAGAGACCACAGAGCAAGAAAAAGAGTAATTAATTACGCGCGGGCTTTTGGCTGGATGTCTCCAAAAGACCAAAAGCCCTGAATTCAAGTTTCACAGCTCTTTTATAGACAAAGTTCACAGCATACACAAAGATCACAGGCAAAGATCACAGGCATGTCTCGGTCCTCCCCTCCGGGGTCACAAATACCACATGCTGTTACTAGCTAATTACCCCTGCACTCAGACCCCGGAAAGTGCTTATCTACAATCTGCAATTAGCGCAGCCAATAAACAAACACCACCCTGGCTACGTGATCAACATCCTAGCTACGTGATACATTGGCTCTCATGACCTTTTTACCCTTCTTAAATCTTTCTCCGTTCCTCTGACCTAAGCCCCCAGCTTCTACTTTATTTCTACTTTATTATTTCTAATTCATACCTATATCAGTTGCTCCCTTGCACTGTGTATTGATTCCTTGAACTCTGTGACCTACACAACACTTGCAGTCACAGAACAGGATGCCTCCCAAACCTATGGAACAGATTTGGGGGAGCACATGGGAAGGTGCAAAGGAGGGAGGGAAATGGACTCTATTTTATCAGCAGTAGGCATTCTGCTGGTAGACAAAGAGAGGTGGAAGCAAACCAATATATTGTAATCAACAGATACTAACCTCCTTTAGACTGCTCAGAAATGGGTTTAAGTCCGTCCGTCCGTCCGTCCGTCCGTCCATCCATCCATCCATCCATCCATCCATCCATCCATCCCTTTATTTATACCTTGCCTTTCCCTCAAACTGGGACTCATACTGCATTTGCTATTGTGCACCCCAGCCAAGGTGGATGAGCATTCAACTCTCATACGCCATGAGGGTAGCAGATTGGGAGAAGGTTTTAGAGGATTTCTGCATGAGATCGTTCTCCTCACATGTGGAAAGTTGGCAACCATCTCATTACATCTGTTGGAAACAGTGCAACAGTGGCTGCCATCACATCAACAGACTGGTTCCTACATTTAATAATGTGAAATTGCCTTTCCCTTCTTTGCAGCCAAAAGTTAATATACCTGACATATTTGGCAATTTGCTTTTTAGGGCATTCTGGTGCTAAATTTAGACTTACAATGGTGGGAAATTTAGACACTGAAAAAGGAGCTGTCATTGTTTTTCAACACAATATAAGCATATTGGGTTTTAAAATTCTCTGAAATGGCTAAAAACATAAGGCTGGCATGCACATGGAATTAAAAAAACAAACAAAAACACTTGCCTGCACTAATGACCCTCCCACCAAGATTTTCAAGTGCCTAATAGACACTTGTCTGTACTTTCTGCAGTAGGAAATGCCTCCGTCAGAGAACAGCAGCAACTAAAGTGTACCTCTGCAAACACTATATGACATTGCCTCATGGTACTGTTCTGTAAATGTCCACCCCGAGTCTTGACTCGTAAGCTAATGTGAGTTTATAGGTGTTCAAATGAGTTATAGACAGACTGGAGTTAACTAAACATTAAATACTGTGTTCGGAAAACCAACATGTATCTTAAGATATGTGTAATGCGAGTAGTATTTGGTGTAATATGTGTAATGCCAATAGTATTTGGTGTTATTTGGTGTTATTGGGATTCAGTTTTTCCAGAACCAAAACACATATGCATTCTTTTAACCAGAACACACTCTTCCCATTCTGCGCCTCCCCCAACACATTTGGTTAATACTGGCTCTGTTTTCTGTTTGATGTGCTGCTGAGACTTGCTGTTCTCATCTGTAAAACAGAAGCCAGGCTTTTCAGTGGTAAAATATTCAGATTTTCTAGTCCTTGTTAAATTCCAATGTGATTTGCTAGCTGTTGCTGACAGTAGACTTTCATTCTCTAACCAACAACTTCAGAAGAGTTCATGAGATGGAATCTAGACTCCAGCAAATGTATAGGGTTTTCTCGGCTCATCTGATGCTCTCTGCTCCAAATCAAGACCAGAAAGATGTGAAAGTAACATTGCAAGCACAGAAAGTTGCAAATGTGAAATGTTTCAAGCCAAGAAAACCTTCCAAGTGTTCTTTAAGGAACATAGGAAATAAGACAGTTGCAATGGCAATACAGAATCTAGAAAGAGATGTTTAAGAATCTTAAGGAATGATTAAGGAGATATCATCATGGGATACAGGCAAGACCACTCCAAGACATTTTGCTACCTGAGGCAGAGCAGGAAATTGCACTCTTCATTCACCTAGGTCAAGGTGCCTAGTATCCTAATCTAGTCAACATATATGGACATGATGCAAAAATATACCATTAAGCATTTGCTGCTCTTTCAGAGAGCTTGGTAAATACCTTTTAAGATTAGAACTTGCAGGATCCTCCAATTAGTATGGCTGCCTTGTAATCCAAAAGCTAGCATCTGCAGGCTCTGCTTTTTCATGATGTCCAAAATTTGCCACCAGAGGTGGCAGCCAAACTGCACCTAATGGAAGGGCTGGCCCAGATGTATAGGAAAAGTGATTTCCTGTCTTGAATCATGCAGTTCAAAGTGGTTGGTTATAGAAAGTTCCAAGAATCATTAGTAATGTTCAACCATCACTGATTTCAACCAGAGTTTCACATGCTGGTTGTTTTGGCAAAAAGTTGGGACAGTATCTCATTTGCTCAAAACGTCTTAACTTGCCATCTTGATAAATGGCTCAAGCACCTAATGGTTACAGCAAAGTATCACAACTGACCAGTGAATGCAGTGTTTGTATTTATGAGTACATATGCAGTTTAGGTTCCTTGAGTAGGGAGATCATTAGATGCTTTGTTTTGTGAGAGTATGAACTGTATACATGAACTTTTGCATACATCTGTTGAAAGTTTCTGTATATCAAACAAGCTCACTGTACATGGAGACCCTTCAAAAGTAGCTCTAAAGGCACAGGCAAAAGTCCTGAGAGGTGATGAAAACTTAACTTAATCCTATGCATGCCTGCTAAAAAATAAGTCCATTGAGTTCAATGGGACCTGTTTCTAAGCAAGTGTGTACAGCATTGTAACCGTAATTTCTTTCTTTTCCTGACAAAAAGTTCACTCGTCAGAAAAATCTATACTTTATTTTCCAATCAAGACTTTCAAATTAAATTTACCACACTTTCACTATTTCCTACTTCATTTACATCCCACAAGTTTCGAAAGTTACTAAATTCCCTTCTTCCCTCAGTTTATCACACAATTCTGCTTTCTCTTGTACATCAATGGACAAAACAGTCAAAACCTTCCTTCTCCCTTCTGAAGAGAAATTCACCCGAACCCCTTCAGAATTTCCTCTTCCTCTATCTCTTCGTAACTATATGCTTGAGAGGGGCAATGAATTTCAGACTATTTTTGTTCTGTTTCCTGTGGGGTCATACCTCTAATGGTGGGCACAATCAGCCCCAAAGATTTTGCTACTTGAAATGAAAGAGGATGAGGCATCTTGGGCCCGTTTCTCCTAGAGCAGTTAACTCAATCTGTAGCTAAATCTTCAACACTGATGATGGCACAGAATCCTTCAACAGACTTGAGGAGAGCAAGGGATCCTGGGGTCCAGACAAGGTCTGGAAAACCTGTAAGTATGTTCTCCAATATTGCTCCACTGCAACCCCTGCATTTGTCCTTATCCTCTGTATCAACCGATGTAGGTGATTACTTCACTCTACCTTATGATAGGTCCAGTTCTGATGGCCTACTGTTGCCAGTATGAGCATTTTTGTATCTAATGCCACCTATGAGAAGATGAGTGACCTTGATTGAAGCTGAATGTTTCTGCCTTATTTGGAATTACCATTGAAAATACTCCTAAAGCTACAAAATAGTTTTCTCAGCAGCAATTAGCTTTCATGCCCTATTTGTGAGGTTTCCACAGGTATCTGGCTGGTCACTATTGGTGACAAACCCTGGACTAAAAGACTTTTGTTTTGCTTTAGTAAAGTGATTCTTCGATATTCTAAATCCTTATTTAGAAAGTGATAGCTTATTTCAAGCTTTCCTAAGGATGTCATGGTAGTTGGCAGTCCTACTTGAGCAAAGCATGATCTGATCAATCCACCTTATACGGATGAACAGACCAGTCCAATTTTGGTCCTAGTCAATCTTAGGGCCTTTCTGCACTATACTGCTATAGTGCTATTATTCCACTTTCAACATCCTATGGAATCCTGGGGTTTGTAGTTTAGGGAGGGGCATTTAGAATTCTCAGCCAGAGAGCTCTTTGGCTTCAGTAAAATACAAACCTCAGAATTCCACAGGATGTTGAAAGTGGAATAATAGCACTATATAACAGTGTAGTGCAGAAAGACCCTTAGATATGTTCACTGTTACTGGTAAGTCCCTTCTCTCTTGTATCCGCGTTTAAAAACCTAAAATCTCATACAGAAATATTGCTATGCTTATTTTTGAACATAATTTCTCAGAAAACACACTTTTAAACATTAAATGATCATATTTACAAATGGATTTAATACTACAATACGTGTGTGTGTGTGTGTGTGTGTGTGTGTACACACATACATATATATAATTTCATTTATATCCTTGCATTTTCCCAGTAA
The DNA here is from genome assembly GCA_948472985.1 of Iguana delicatissima. Taxonomy (NCBI): domain Eukaryota; kingdom Metazoa; phylum Chordata; class Lepidosauria; order Squamata; family Iguanidae; genus Iguana; species Iguana delicatissima. The sequence goes on from CAOKZL010000764.1 coordinate 378,920, forward strand.
TGGGATTCAAGGCAGCTTACAACTTGTTAAGAACAATACAGATTGAAAACTGTGCAAAAACATCATTAAAAAGTATAGATAAAAAGGCTATTTTAAAACAATGAAACATTTTATGACATTAAAACCATTACAATTCATTACAGGACTATATATAAAGAAAACATCACAGGACAGAAAGCCCATCCCCGTCAGTTTCTAAAAGCTTGACGGCTTAAGAATGTTTTGACTTGTTGGCAGAAGGAGAAGCTAGGAAGAAGCAGTGGCAGAGAAGCAGTGGGGGGGCAGTGGGGGGGCAGGGGGCGGGGCTATGGCATTAGGGATGTCGCCACTGTGGGGGGGCATGAGTGTGGTGCCTGGGGGTGTGGCCAGGGCACGCAGGGGTGTGGCTGCGGACCGAGATGCCCCCAAAACATTGCCACCCGGGGTGAATTGCTCCCCTGCTCCCACGTCCCTACACGACTGGGAAGAAGCCATCCAGGCCTCCTAGGGAGGGAGTGCCAGAGCAGCCATTGAGAAGGCTCTCTCTCTTCTTCCCACCAAAGAAGCTTGAGAAGATGAGAAGAGTGAAGGACTCGCTTGAAGAACTCTGAGCTCTAATGGGCTCATAAATGGAGATAAGATCTTTCAAATATCCTGGGATCAAGCTGTGCACATTTCAACTGCATTTTGGGAAATATTTTCAAAGCAGAAAACTGCATCATATAATTAAGTGAAGCAATCCAAAAGATAATTATAATTCAATATGTAGGATAGTCTAGGACAGCGGTTCTCAACCTGTGGGTCCCCAGATGTTTTTGGACTTCGGCTCCCAGAAGCCCTGAGCATTGACCATAGTGGCTGGGGCTTCTGGGACCTGAAGTCCACAAACATCTGGGGACCCACAGGTTGAGAACCACTGGTCTAGGATATGTTAATTGGATCATTTTGCCCTGGGATTCATGAAGGGCAAATTTCTTGAGCATCCTCAATTTCTTACAGGCTCCCTCTCTGGAAATCCAAACCCCAGAAGCCAAAGCTCCCAATATTGTGGAAGCAATGTCTCTTAGTTTGTAAGATGTAGGCCGTCTCTCTCCTAATCGCTTTTAACAATTCCTTTTCATTTAAGAAAAGCATGACCTTTTTGTTAAAATTAGGATTTATAAGAGAAATAAATCTCTCAATTGTTCTCAAGGGGCACTATTGCTTTAAACTTCAGTCATGGGAACTGAAACAGCTTTCCTTCTGTAGTTAGCATTTATATTGGTTTTCCTGACATCTCTACCTTATAAAATGAGATCTTTTAGCAGATTCTATTAAAAACAAAGCAGAACAATGCAGAGTTCTGTTGCTAAAACAAAGACTTTGTTCTCCAAGCTGTTTAAGCTTTCACAGCTGCTGAGTGGCTAAACTCATGGGGGTTTTTTTTAGAATTGATTTGCTTTTTAAAGTTCTAATGTATATATTGCCTTTAAGGCATGGTTTAGCATGGAAAGGTAACTTATAAAGGATATAAATGACTAATGTGGGTTCTGTTTTCTTATTTGTCAAATATAGCCGCAGGCAAATACGAAGGTCCACACACAGCATTGCCCCTCTTCAGCTTGTCCTTCATTTGAATCTCCTTTTTCTTGAGGCACCTAGGCTGACAATGATGGAACTGGGGCCATTTCTGCCCCACACTGTTATAGTGCTATTATTCCACTTTCAACATCCTGTGGAATTCTGGGGTTTGTAGTTTGCTGAGGACAAAGATCTCTCTGGGTGAGACTTCTAAACGCCCTTCCCTAAACTGCAAATCCCAGGATTCCATAGGATGTTGAAAGTGGAATGATAGCGCTATAACAGTGTAGTGTAGAAATGGCCTGGGTGATCAAAAAGAGCTTTGTCATTGCAAACTGCCTGCTGTGAGAGGAGTTATTGTATCAACAATGAGCCATCCGTCAATGGATCAGTGCACTACAGAGCATAAGTAAAAGGTGAGTAGTTCAGTGTTGCTCTTCCAAAGTCAAGCCACATGTTGAATGCTAAAGGTGAAAAACCCCATCATTGCTGCTGAACTCAGGTGAGTAGAGCAGCTTAGTGGTAGAATTCCTTCAATACCCCCAAATATCATGATAGCTTTAATCCAGAATTTGCAAAGGTTACTTTTTAGACTGTAACCTCTTTTGGATTTTTTTTCTGATCCAAAAAGAGAATGCTTCCAAATTTTGGTTGAATCATGAGTGAAACAGTATCAATCCACAAATGACAAACAGTTTTGCTGCCTATGATCCCTGTGTGCCGCCCATCCAGTCACTTGTTACTTTATCTGTGTTTTTTCCCAGGACAGAGTGAAGATTTGGTTGGAAAGGAAGAATGGGTATTTTTTTAAATTGCTCCCGGTAATGATGGGTAGCGGGGAGCTATGTCCCTGAAAGCACCAGATCCTGTCTGAACATGGAAGAAAAATAGGGTCAGGCCTGGTTAGTACTTGGAATAGAGTGTGCCAGGACATACCAGAGGCCACAGGCTATGTTCAGAGGAAGGCAGTGGCAAGCCACCTCTGAGTATTCCTTGCCTTAGAAATTTATGTGGTCTCTGTAAGTCAACAGGCAACTTGAAAGGACAGTTTGAATTTCAAAGGAAGTTACTTTTCTCTTGCTAATGGAGTTGAAATTTTATTACTTGTCTTTTATTGCCCTTTGGCCCTACTTTCCATGTGGTCAAGAAATGGAGTGGGTTCTGCCTGTATTGAGATCCTTCTGGACTATCTTATAAGACAACAGAAGTAACAACTGAGACAAAATCTGGGCCTGTGACTCTTACATCATTTTTCTTCTCCTGTATGATTTTTAATCTTTTTGCCTGATGAAGAAACCAGTGAAGCTTTGAAAGCTTGAATAATGTATTTAGTACATTTTGGTTGGCCAATAAAAGCATCTTTGTTTCGTGGATTTTGTTGTATTTCGCTGTATGGCCAACCTGGCTACCCCGAATAGACAACTTGAAGCAACATGCTGTTGCTATTGTTACCTCACTGGAAAACCCTGTCCCGGGGTCTAGAATTTTGATATTAAAATATGATTCAATGTGACTGAGAGGTCACCCGGATGGGCACGTAGGCAGCAGTGGTTGAATGATTGAAAACCAGGTCAGGCCAGTACACTCTCTCCTCAAGCTGTGCAAACCCACAGTAGACAAAGGGTCCTCAGCCCCTGAGAAGCTGACTTGAGGGGATTAGCGTGTTTGCCCCAAGATGAGCATTGATAACTGTAAGATCATATCAGGCAAGGACCATTTACATAAAGTCACACCACAACCCAATGCAACCAAAGATCCTGAGACTTTGGCAACACTTTGTAATCTCATCATACAAAGGAAGTTGCCATTGTGGAGCTTCTTTCTCATTGCGACACTCATTGTTCTCCCCAGGAAAGGATTAACCCTCCAGGTACTTTTTCCCCTACAAACAGTCCCTGTTTTTGAGTGGTTCTTTGGATCACTCCCAGTCATCCCAGCAGACCGTTTCTCTGTCCATTAAGTAATCCCCTCAGCCCTCTCTGTGCTGAGCTCCACTTCTCTGCTGTTTCCCAGACCAAGGACTTCAGGAAAAGGTGCGGTATTACCCCAGCTACAATCCCTTCAATATTTCCCCTATCCAGTGTCCTCTCTTTTACTTCTTAATAGGTCTTGAGTGAGTGTGTGAGTGATTGTGTTGATGCGTGAATTCAATAAAATTCAATAAAATCATTTTATTGGACATTGTGACAACTGAAGCCCCTGTCAGAGCTGCTGATGACAAGCAGCAGCTGTTGGTCCCTGTGGCTCAGGGTGGAGATGACGAGCAGCAGCTGTTGGTCCCTGTAGCTCTGGCTGGAGACGAGTCCTGCAGCTCAAGAGCTCCCCCTGCTGCCATGGACCAAGCAGGCTTGGACATCCCTCTGCCTGCTCCTTTAGGGCAACAGAGATCCAATTCTGAAGATGGTTTGGAGCCTGTGCCAATCAGCCCACAAACAAGGCAGAGACTCAAGAGAGCTGAGCAAAGGGAGGCTTCCTTGATTAAGTTCAAGAAGCGATGACTAGCCACACCTGTGTCTTGGGCTATATAACTGCCTGCCTGGAAGCTTCCCTTTGCTTGTGGCAAACTTCTTTCAAGCCCTTCTCTTGCCTGTTCCTTGTTTCAGCACCTGGTTCCTGCTGCCTTGAATTGATCTCTTGACCTTGGCTTTTGGAACTCTGACTACAGCTTTTGCTTGACTCTCTGGTAAATGAATTCCCTTGTGTAAAGTGCTTGCTTGTCTCCTCCCGGCTGGACTTTGCTGGCTCTCACACTCCCTTCTCTGGGCTGGCTCGCTGCCCAGGTCTCTGACCTTGACAGACATCTTTGTTTGGTTTTTGGCTTGGCCTGACCCCCTAAAAACTGGGTAAAAAGACCCTGCTAGGTTACCCTGCCTCTCACATTGCTATTGCTCGTGCTCTGGCTAGTTTCCATTCCCCATCACATGGAGCACATTGAGGCGCCCCCCAGGGACCCCAGAAATCAGGGTAACACTACTACTGATGAGCCAAATCTTGCCCTATTGGTAGTCCCAATTAGAGTAGATCTGCTAAATCAATATTATCTACATGTGTTGACTTATCATTCAGCAGTTGATTCGATAGTTCTGCTATAGCTGGAACTAGCAATAGGATTCAGGCCTAAGGTGGCTTTTATACAACCATCACCTGACACATGCAGTTTGGAAACCTCTGAGAAGTCCAGGCTTGAGACAGGGAGAAGTTTGCCCTTCAGCTGATGTAGTGTCTGGTCATGGCTCTTTGGCCACTGTACGACTGTGAAGCCACATTGTGGCTGGAACTGTAACCTGTAGATTTAGCCACCACGATTAAATCAGACTTCTGTGTAACATGAGATGCCCCTTTTGTTTTACTTTCTAGGACTGTGCCGTACTCACTGTGTGTTTTCTTCTTCCTAGTCAATGTGCTGAAAGCTATCTCATTTCTTCTGAGATAACTTGATTGTTTACCGGATAAGGAGAGTACACATTCAGCACTGGGGTTGCACAGAACCGTTGTATCACACAGAAAAGGAACAGCAAAAATCTTTATAGTGCAACAGGGCTGTTTGAGGTAAGAAAGAAGGGCATTATGAGGAGCATAAAAGAACAAACTGCAACTAAAGGGAAGATATGTAAGAAACTCTTTGCTGTATCAGAAGAATCACAATATAGTTATTGCACACTGAAGAGTATTTCTGGCAGAGGCTTGCAGCAGACCCACATACAATGGGCTCCTTGGGAGAACAACACATCTAAATGGATACCTGATCCAGTAGATGAATGTTTACGGAAGTGACTCACATCTGCTTTTCTCATATATATATCTTTATGGCTTTTTTATGACTTGGTTCTGCAGTCTCTGCAAGAGAGCCCAAAGGTTTAAACATTTTGTACATGCCTTGCTCTAACCCCTGAGGCTAGTCTCAGCTTGCCATTTGAGACATATAATCAATAGAAAGATTAGAATAGAAATTGGACTTATCTGCCCATCGAGAACCAGCATGGTGTAGTGGTTTGAGCATTGGGCTGCAACCCTGGAGACAAGGATTCAATTCTCCATGGAAACCCACTGAGTGACCTTGGGTGCATCACACATTCTCAGCCCCAGAAATCCCCGTGATAGTTTCACTTGAAGGTTGCCATATGTCAGAAATGATTTGAAAGCACACAACAACGGCAACATCTGCCCATTCCTCAGTGTTCAACTATCCCTGACCTCTGTATGGAACGGAATGTCAGAAAGAGGTTTCTGTGTATAGGGCCAGTGTTACGCCAACTACGCAGCCCTCTAGGGTGCAGACTGACATTTGTGGGGCACAGTTTTATACAGATTAAGTCTTTTCACCATTGTAAAAAGTTGCAACTGACAATTTATACATATATATATATTATTTTGAGATAACTACAACAGTGCTATGGATTATAATGAATTACAAATTCTCATGATAAATTCCTGCATAATTTTTTTAAATTTAAATTTAAATTTTTTTATATTTGAAATTCAGTTAAATTGTTGGCCCTGAAAAAATATCTCTTCTTCTTCTTAGGCCATTTCCGCACTAGACTGTTACAGAGCTATTATTCCACTTTCAACACCCTTTCAACATCCTATGGAATCCTGGGATTTGCAGTTTAGGGAGGGGTCTCAAGTCCAGGATTCCATAGGATGTTGAAAGTGGAATAATAGCTCTGAAACAGTCTAGTGTGGAAATGGCCTTAGTTGGCAACATTTGTTGTTTACAGTAATATATATGATGCTTTAATAGAAATCTTTGATGGCACAAACCTGAAAGGTTTATCTGGAAATACTTTCCAAACTGATGGATAGAATTATTCAAAATGATTTGTGTGCTGAAACATTTTCTTCTGTATTTGAGAAGGATGATCAATGTTTGCTGTATTACTTATTCCTGTAATTTCTGTAAGGCATCTGTTTTTGAAAATTGAAGTTAGCAGTTTTTTTGGAGAGGGGGCGCAGGTAGCTAGCCTTGACTCAGGAGCAAAGTAATCTGGCACAGTCCATGTGGATTGAGTGGTATTTGTGGAGGGTACCTTTCTCTGCTACAAGGAATCCTCCACTACTGGGATTCCTGATGACATAGCAAGCTTATGCATGTATACATATAGGCATCACTTTCTTATGCCCTGCTCAATGCATGGATGCTGAGTCTGACATCAAGGGTTGGGCAGGCAGCCATAGCTCTGATTTCCCAAAGTTGGGCAGGATAGGGATATAAATACTTGACTACAGGAAGACCACCTTTTGGCACCTCATTATCTGACAATTCACTCTTTTGATGTTTCCAAATTAAGGACAAGTTCTATTAATTCAATGAGGGTTCTGCTCTTTTATCAGTTCTTCTTGCCTATGGGGACTCGCTTGGAACCATCTGCATGCATGTTCTGCTTGCAAAACAAGCTGAGAGGGGGAAAAGGGCATTAAGTCAGTTGAGAGACTTTGCCAGAAGTGTGTGTGTGCAGTCAGTAACAAGTGAGCCTCCATAAGTCCTCCATGCTCTGTACAATACTGTACAGTACAGTTTTCAACCACTTCCATTTTGTGACAATGCTCCAGTCCCTAACCTGTCAGATATGTGGGGGGAACCTGTATTTCATCTTTGTATACAAGGTTAAATCATTGCTGTAGATTTCTCCTCACTGCAGGAGAGAATACATAATTCTACAAAATATTCTTCCTGTATTTGAAGGTGAACAAAATAATGTGCAAGGAAAAGCATGTGTTTTTCCCTGACAAAAATCATGTTTTCTCCACAGAATATGTGTTTCCTGTATAGGAAACCCAGTTTCTGAACAAAAGACCAAATTTCTGCTCAGAAAACTTTTTTTGTGTGTTTGCAAATAACATTTGTTGTTCTCCATGCAATAATTCCTCCACAACACTTTGAGACATTTGAAGCCATTTGAAGCCTGGGAGAAAACTGTGCAAATTCTCACCACCCTCTTGTTCTTGTTCAGTGGGTTTCTTGACTGTTGGGGGAACCTCTTTTTCAACCAGGAAATGAATAATTGCAAACATCATCCCTCGGGTAGGAAAGAGGCTAAGAATATCCCATTGTGTAGCCAGAGTTTGGGTACATGCTTTTTAAAACTACAGCTCTCAGAATTCCCCAGCCAGGAGGGTAACTGGCCAGCTGGCCTGTATATCTTGCTCTCAGAAGTGAAACAGAAGGTGCATGGCAGTGGCAATACGCATTCCAAGGTATCATAGTTGGGTCTAAGGCTGGCACATTGAAAGGAGTACTGCTGGGGTGTCTGCGTGAAGAGTTAATAGTACTTCTCAGGGTGCAGCTATGGGGGGGAGGGATTTGTGCCACAATAAGAATTCTGCCCCTCCAAATGAAATGTTCCTTCCATCTCCAAACGTCTAGCATTGCAGAGTGTGATATTTTGAAAATCATTCACATCTAGAACTCTTACATTTGCTGTATCCACGTTCCCTTTCTATTTTTGCCTGTTCTTTTTCTTTGGATGCCTAAAATATTATTTCTAAACTCTCAGCTCATCTGGAGTTTTAGGTTACTGCAATGCTAGACATTTGGAGACTGAAGGAAATTTCATTTAGGCTGCAGAAGAATTTTCTTTTGTGCTGTAACACCCTCATTTTGTATACACACACCCTCCCCAGCTACAAGCCTGGAACTTCACCTTTGTTTCAGCTGATAGGAGATCTTGGTACAGTACATAATTTGCTTTTGCTGTAACTAGGAATCCCCAGAATTGGAACTGGTGACCCAGGCCAAGATGGACCTCTGAGAAGGTGTATCATCAAATACTTTGAGTACTAGTAGGTATGGAGTGGAGTTGCTGTAAAGGCATGCTTGGAGCAACATCAGTAGTGTATATTCAATACTATTGAGAGAATGTCCTTAATAATTCCTGGTTTTGACTATCAAGGAGAGCTTCTCTCTGTGTCTGTGTCTTCAAGTCATCTCTTAACTTATGGCAACTCCATGAATTTCATAGGGTTTTCTTAATCAAAAATACTCAGAAGTGGTTTTGCCAGTTCTTTCCTCTGAAATCTAGCCATCAGCACATGGTATTCATTAGCATTTCCCTGTCTAAGTACTAACCAGGGCTGCTTAGCTTCCAAGATCAGAAAGGATCTGGTGCCTTTAGGGTAAGCATTGGTCAAAGCCATTGTGACCATGTTCAAACATCATGTTACGTTACGTTACGTTACGTTACGTTACGTTACGTTACGTTACGTTAGCTTAATAAATCACAGTGTCACTGCACTCCATTATTTACACTTTGCTTATTGATTCAAGTGAGCAGGTAAACAAACCAAGGATGGATAGTTTCATATTATGTCTGGAATCATGATTAAGTACATTGAGACAACACAGGACTGGAAAACAGCTTTAAACCACTTTAAAGCTTTAAATCCTGCCCTCTCTGAATGTAGTGGACCACAATCTTAGACTTGGACATAACGTATGACTGTTCGTTTTCTTGCTTTCACACACAGAAAGAGCAATGCAAGTGCAAGTGACCCCAGAGCACAAATGACAAACACTAGTTTAATGTCAGGATTCAGTATCTACATTTAGCCACTGTGGTGTTCTGAAGCTAAAATAAATGTGTTAATGGAAGCATGATCAGTTTCTAGTTTTAGTGACTAGAAACTAAAGTGCAAAAACATGTAAGTAAATGGTTCAAATATTTAGTAACAAGGGATTATTTAAAAACTAGAGAATCTCAAACTGCAAAAGTCTGGATCAACTTATGCTGGAAAAAAGGGATAGTGTGAAACACCAGGGTGCTATAAATAAGTGTTTTGTTCCTTCTGCATGAGTTGCACAGTACACATGTGAATCCTTCTGCATAAATTATGTTTCATGGACATATGGCAATGATATTCAATAGCAATGACATTTGATACACACATTTTGTACACACATTTTATACATGGGCACACATACACGCACAGAATACACATGCTAAATTTGAAAGTTCTTTCATTGGTAGAGTTGCCAGTTCAGGATCATCCCAGACCCTAAGGTTTCTGGGTCAAAACTTGAGACCTAAGGACATGTTTTTAAGTGTTGTCTATTAAGTACAACCATACTGTCATTCAAATGCACATACACATAAAGACTGTATTTTCCTGTTTGGAAATTAAGACAGATATCTTGATTAAAGGAGCTCTTCCCAGATCAAGGTGAAATGAAGAGATTATTTGTTTTCATGTAGGGAAGTGGGAGAAAGAATACAGCGTGCCTCTTTTGGCACATGAAATATCACTCCCATTATAGGCAATGGATGCCCATGAGGAAATGGGGGTGCACATTTTGCATCCATTGACTACAGTGGGACGCAGCACTCACAGTTTTGTTTTAGATGGAGGGTTTGTTACCAGTCCATACACTTCCATGCTCTGAGATGGTTTAATTGGTGAAATATGATTTAATTGGCAAAATATATTAATCAGATTTGATGTAAAATGTGCCCTGCTATGGCTGTATGGCCAAGCTGGACAAGAAGAAAAGACTGGCCAAACATGTGTGCTGCAAATTAGGTCAGAAACCCCCTCTAGGCCATAGTCAGGAAATCATAGTCATGCTAGTGAGGAAATCACCAGGTAACTCCAGAGATAACAGGCTTGCAGATAGCCTTAATGTCTCTGCCTTTTGGGGTCAATAGTGACTGGGAGATTCCCACCAAACTGCTGATTGTCTTATCTCCTTTTCCTCTGACCAAGCAACCTTTTCTTTGTCCTTAAACTTGTCCAACAAGCACTGAGGTGTCAGGCAACCATTAGCCCTTTGTCACCTAATGCTAAGACCATTAGCCTGTTCTGGACCTCATTGTCTGCAAACTCCATCATTTACTCAGCTGGAGAGCCATTCCCACATGTGCCCTCCAGGCAGAAATCATGTATAAAACCCCACAGTTTTGGCCTGCTAGTTCACAGTACACCAATTGCTGGTCACCACTCTTCCACTCTGATTTCCAATTGTGTACCATCCTTAGACGTGAATCTAAGCCACATCGTTGCTTCTTTACTGTTCTTCAAGACCAATAAATATCACCCACAGTGCCTTGAAATCTTGCTATCTAAAGTCTTTCCTCCCTTTTCCTTCAGTTAGTCTTTGTATGATAGTATGACTGTTTGGATCTTGTGTGTGTGATTAATTCCCCCAATAAACACAATTTAGCTTATTTTTGGACCTCTGGCTGGTTCTTCTCTGCAGAAGTACTGGTAAACTCTAGTGTCAAAGATCTCACTAGATTACCCCACTCTTGCAGGCCTCCTAATTGAGCTCATAATTCCCCCCTTTTCACAGAGGTACTGGCATCATGAGTGGACCCCTGAGTCATTCACATTTTGGGGTAACAGGTTCCTAGAACAGAATTCCCATATATATGTTGGACACACTATATTTTATCTAGCCTACTTGTTTCTTACCAGAAGGTGGATGCAGAAGAGAGTGGAGGGTGAGCCCTGGCACCACAACAATGGGGATGTAACGAAAAAGTAAACACATAGACTCCCTCGCACCAATCCGGAGTCCTTGCAAACTGCAGCAACAAGTCAATTAAGGCTTGCAAACTGTAGCAAGCTCCTGCTCTACTAGCTGAGCTGGAGCTCTCCATACACCTCTTCTTGTCCAGTGCTGAACTCACTAGACAGAGCTTTCCAAACAATGTGCTGTGACACGTTAGTGTGTTGCCTGAAATGTGTAGGTGTGTCGCCTACAATCTTGGAAATGTATTTTATTATTTATAAATCATATATTTTTAAAAATATATGAAAGGTTTTCATTAGATATGTTGTGTCCCCAAACATTTCGTTATTACAATTTATGTATACATCCTTACATCTTATAAGGAGTTAGTTTAACCTCCCATTTGCAACTGTGTCACAAAATGATGCATGTCTAAAAGGTGTGTCACCAACATGAAAAGTTTGGAAAGCTCTGCACTAGAGCTAGAGAATTTGCACCCTAATATCCTGCCTGGAGATGACCCATGAAAACTGGAGACTTAGCAATCTGGTAACTATATTCATAGGGAACATGAACTGTTGTTTGCAAAGAAAATTAGCTGCTCATTCAACTCTTTACATTCCGCTCTCTATAAATTAAAATGGAAACCTGGGCCAAGAGAGGGAAGGAGAGTTCGTAAAAAAATATGTGTGCTTTTAAACATCCTTGCTTTTGCTTCCTAAGTACACGCTCTTGCCGTATTGGAGAAGATTTTACATTAGTGTTGTATAGTATAAATTGCTGCACTCAGGGTTATACATTGATTGTACTACTCAATGATTGAGTTGCATGGCAATTTTGCATTCCCAAAAGTGCAACTGCAAACACATTTGTCATAGCACTGCATGTGTAATTCAGCTTCTCCAACCTTGAACTAAATGCAGACATTCCACATTAGATAAAAAATGTCTAGCTGCTTCCATGGGGAGCTGATATGGGCAGGATTCCAGCCACTGAATGTTTGCTTGACATGCCTGGAATGACTTCCTTCACAGTCTGTGCAGCCCTCTATAGTGTAGTAATCAGACTTTGGAAAAGCTAATTTTTTAGATTACAGTATAACTCCTCAGAAACCCCTGGTAGCTTGGGGAGTGTCCCATGTTCCCTGAATCATTCTGCCAAGTTGTGATCCAAGAAAATAATTTTTCTAAGCTCTGGCAAGTATAACCAACTGAAATGAAACACATAGTGGCAACTCTCCTCTTACACATTGCTGAATCTGACTGACAGTTGAATCTTACTTCACTGCTGACAGTGACATATTTGCTCACAGATCTGTTTTTCCACAGAAGGGAATGCCTTGGCGATGGCGGTAGTGAGACTTAGGAAAAATGAGGCAGGCTGCCACTACTATCTCCCTGATACTCTCCAGCATCCATTGTTTGAAGGTGACCATCTCAATAAGGTCACCCCTACAGTTCACTCAAATCAAGGTGCATAATATTCAAAAGTAAACAAATAGTGTTGCCAGATCTCAGGACCTGGCCCTTCTTCTTCACTCCTCAGGATGAGAAGGAACAATCCCAGGGTAAGAGTGCTGCCTTGAAAAGTGTATGTGTGAAAAGTGAAAAGTGTGTGTGTAAATATATTTCCTCCTTTTTCAGGTGAAAAATATTTTTAAGGATATATACAGTATATCATTAAAAAAAAATTTCACCAGAAAAAGGAGGAAAATATACTTATACACACACTTTTCACACATATACTTTTTAAGGCTGCACTCTCACTCTGGGATTCTTCCCTCTCATCCTGAGGCTGATGCTTATTTTATTATGGTTAACGATGTTACTGGGGATCTCCCTTGTAACATCACTGTTGTAACTCCTTCAGGGACTACGTCCTCAGACATCACACAGGGTCATCACTAGGTTTCAGGTTTTGGTCCTGAAATCTCAGGCCTGGGATAGTCTTAAACAATTTATTTTGGCATATAAGACAGAAAGACCTGCAGGTAATTCTCTCCCATCACCGGCAATAACAATTCAAGAATAGAAAAAGAAATCAGTAACCTTCATGACATTCCAAGTCTGTAGTGTCCGCTTCATTCATCCTAATGGAAGAAACAGCTCTGGTGTTTGATTTGCTCCAGGTACATGATTCTACCTTTGGCTCTGGGATTGAATCCCTTTCATTTCCATGGTCTGAGAGCCTTTTCAGTACTGGCAGTGGTAAAATTCTGCAGCCATGTTCATCCAGTGATGATGCCATTCCTGCTGAAACTTCATTGTCTGCCCTGGGTTATTCCAGTGGAAGTTCTGGGTAGAGCTGTACCCAAGTACTGATCTGCCCTTAAGCCATCCTTTTGAACTCCACGTGAATAGGAACTACTTGCACAAGTTGGTAGTGGATATCTCCTTATACAATCCTGTAAAAGAGACATTGTACAGGTACACCAGAAGATTGCTTTGACATTTACACAGTTATGTGCAATTTTTAGAGAACGGCACAATCTCATTCCCTATAGATGAAACTAGCTAGCTTTAATAGTTTCAATATCTTTCTATAGCCAATTTATCATAAAGTGGGTAAGAAGAAACTCTTCTATATCAACTCTATCCAATCATTAATCAAATGGACACAGGGAATTGGGCTAGTGTGGTGTGTGTATTTTAGAAAGTATTTTTAAATGATACATTAGACCTTTGTTACCTAAAACTCTGACAGTGCTTTTATACTTCATTCCACAAAGCTATAAATACAGTTTGGCCCTTTCTCTGTGTTGGTATTGCCCCTTGACCTGTGCATTTACTTCAGAGTTTTGACAGGCCCTGTTCTCTGTTCTGTCACTTTTATCTGATAACCCTTTGCAAAAAGTTTTGAAAGTTCTCTCTCTGTTTTTCTGCCTTCTTCCCACCCTTAACTGCCCACTATATATAGAATGTAATGTGCAGTGATATGTTCTATGTATCCCTGGCAATTTGGTGCTTTATTTGAATTTTTATTATTTCAGACATTCTTTTTATATGTTTTCCCTGTTTGGGAAATATTGATATCCTTCTAGATTGTTGAAAGGTGGATTTTCTTACAGGTTGGTAAAAGTATTTCAGATCTGAGCATAATCCATATTTTTAAAATGGGAGAGGAGGCAGTGCATTTTGACTCAAACCCAACAGAGAGCTCTGCAACCCAGAAACCAATAGGCTAAAGAGAGCATAGCTCCATGCTGGATGACTTAGATCTTGTGATGGATTTCTGCTATTTCATTCGCATACTCTGATTAATACAAGCAATTATTCATTTCATCTACTTACTTCTTTTAGCAGCACCTGATCCCATTCATATACCAATCATGTGTATGTGTACATGCATGTGTGTAATTTTTTTCTCATCAAACTGGGCCAAATATATAATAGGAGAATGGGAGCAATTTAATACATCAAGCCATTGGAAAACTCCTTAATTTGAAATTTTGAAAAGAGGAGGCATGCATGTTCTAGAACATGTAATCACTGAAATGTAGAGATAGTTTTGGTACAGCTGCATGTTGAATATTCTTGCAAAGATGCATTCTTCCTCACTATCCCAGCTCATATGTTTCTTGAACATGGTAAGATACATAAAAGGGGAAGAAGACAAAGTATGAATTCTGAAGTCCTGCACAGAACTGATGCCAAATTCATGAGTTTAATCTGGGAATGAGGAGGGGGCATCCACAGAAAGTGGTGAAGGGGGCTTAGTTGTTCATATTTTGTTCGCATAAAAGCATCATGCTCTTTCAGAAAGCACGTTTTGGGTTTGTAAACAAGCATTAGAATTCTGAGCAGATCTGCAGAGCTTGCAAGAAGTGAAACCCTTCCAAACAGCTGCAACCTCCTCCCAACAGATGAGAGTTAATAATAGCCTTGGTGGAATGAGGTTCTCCTGTCACGTGCATTAGCAAAAGCAAGACAGTCCTTGGCTTTATCAAGCCTCTTCTGAGTGAAGATACAAACCTGAAGAATGGATTGGGCTTGGGAGGTGCCCATGGATCATGCTGTTTCCTTATTTATTGCAAAGAGCAGAACACCTAGCCCTCTCCCGTGCTCTCTCTTTGCCTAATGCCATCTCAAAGTTATTGATTCACTGACTCTTCTCTTTCTCTCTCTTCCTCACTCTCTTTTGGCAATGTTTTGAAACAATTCTGCTGTGGGATCACATGTTCTCCAAAACAATGATTGTAGATGACTTATTGATGAGCTCTCTCTTGACCCCACGTTTTCTGGGGGGGGGGGTTTGTTGGCATTCGTATTCATGACCAAAACCGATGCTCTAAGAAACAGGCATGGGAATTCAGCTTGAAAACAAGGAACTGTGCTGCTCTTTGGATGCAGACTATTGGAAGCTTTACTGAAAGGTCTGCAGGCACACTTCATCCTTCTTCCACAAGTGAAGGGCCTGATGTTTTGCCATGTTCTGGCATGTGCTGCTGAAGCATTGGGTAACTCCGTTCCACAGAGCTCTTGGGAGCTGGGAGTAGGAAAAGCAGTAATACACAACCACCTCTTTGCTGCCCTCTAGTGTTTCCTAAGCCAAATGTTTAGCTGATTGAACTGGAGTGAGCCATAGTCTCTCAGTTATTACATTCTATTTCACACAGAAAAGTGTCTTATAGCTGGTCAGACTATTGGCTCAGTATTGTCAACTCTGAGTGGAAAGACCTCTCTAAGGCCATTTCCGCACGAGACTGCTATAGCGCTATGATTCCACTTTCAACATCCTATGGAATCCTGGGGTTTGCAGTTTCGGGAGGGGCCCGAAACTGCAAACCCCAGGATTCCATAGGATGTTGAAAGTGGAATCATAGCGCTATAACAGTCTTGTGTGGAAATGGCCTAAGTTTGTAGACAGAGGTCTTTCCTATTTTATTATTGTGTGCCTTTAAGTTGTTTCTGACTTAACGGTGATCCTAAGGCAAATCTATCATGGGCGATTTCTTGGCCAGATTTGTTCAGAGAGGGGTTGCTTTTGCCTCTTCTGAGGCTGAGAGCATGTGACCTAGCCACAGTCACCTGAGGGTTTCCATGGTCAAGCAGGAATTTGAATCCTGGTCTCCCAGAGTCCTAGTCTAAGACTCAAATCACCTGCTGCTTTATTCATTTTGAACTGAAGTTGCCTGGGATTGAAACTATAATCTTTAGTGTAGAATGTAGATACTTTTATTGCTGGACTGAGCAGTGACAGTACACATTATCCCAAAGCTGGGAAAGTTACTATTGGGCACAAAATCTCTCATGCTGGCTGGAGAGCTCTGTCAGCTACAGTCCAAAGGAAAGCTTGTTAAGCTCCAATTTGTCCTATGTTTTTATTTATTTTACCTATTATTAAAATATTTATATCCCATCCTTTATCAAAAAATCTCAGGGCACTCTACATGTAAAATCAATTTAAAATGATTTATAACAAAAAGAAATAATTTAAACAGTCTAAAACAGTGGTTCTCAACCTGTGGGTCCCCAGATGTTCGTTGACTTCAGCTCCCAGAAGCCCTGAGCATTGACCATAGTGGCTGAGGCTTCTGGGAGCTGAAGTCCACGAACATCTGGGGACCCACAGGTTGAGAACCACTGGTGTAAAGGATCTTAAACAATTTAACAGCTAAAAAAAGTCAAACCTGTTCAAAACAGACTTGTATGGATTAGAGTAGAGAGTCAGTCTAGTGTAGTAGTCTGAGTAGTGGAGTAGGAAGCTGGGGGACCAAAGTTCAAGTTCCTGTTTGGCCATGGAAGCTTACTGTGTGACCTTGGGCAAGTAACCATTTCTCAGCCGCATAGAGAGGCAAAGGCGAACCCGCCAGTCAACAAATCTTTCCAAGAAAACCCTGTAGCCTTTTGAGTGTTGGACTAGAACTCTGGGAGATGAGGATTTGAATTCCCACCTGGCCATGGAAACCTACGGGATGACTTTGGGCAATTCATACTCTTTCATCCTAATGAGGAAGGTGATGACAAACCTCCTCTGAACAAGCTTTGCAAAACCAACCAACCAACCATGATAGGTTTGTCTTAGGGTTGCCTAAGTCAAAAACAACTTGAAGGCACACAGCAATAACTACAGTCGGTCCTCCACATTTGTGAGTTTGACATTCACCAATTTGGTTATTTACGAGTTTCTCCAACCCCTACTCCCCTACCTCAGGCACTTTTTTGTTTGGGGGAAACTTCCTTCTTAGGGGCTCTGATCAGGCTGTGCAGCTCTTTGAAAACCTGCTTCTGGTCCTCCTTCTCCTCCACTGGCCACTGCCTGACCAGCTCAGGACAGCTTATAGCCTAATTTCTCAGCACAACAAGCCCTCTCCCAATGCCCCACATACACCTAAGGAAGTAGATGGCGAGAGAGAGGAAATATAGGGCCACTGTGCCAACCCTCTCCTTTCCTTGGCCTGGCACACTCTCCCACCCATGTGTCAGCTCCCTTCCCACAGACACATACACACACATTTTGATGTTTGCGATTTTTCACTTTTGCGAGGGTCCTGTGCCCTTAACCCTAGGGAATCTGGAGGGACAACTGTATGTTGTCAGCTACCTTGTCTCCCTTAACTAGTCTTTTCTTTCAAAGTGAGCAGCTCCAAATTATTAAGCATCTATTTACAGGTCAGCTACTCCAGCCCACTGCCTGTATTTTCTGTACCTTTCCCAACCCAGTGATGTTTCTTTTTAGAAGATGTGGCCCAACTGCACACAGAGTACCTCAGTGATTCCATGGAGTGAAACCAGTGGTAGCAGGTGACTCTCAATCAACAGGTGGGTTGGTTGGTATGCCACTGGGCTGATGAATCTGCTCTGGGTTTTAATATCAACTTTGAGGGAGTTATCCATAGGATTCTGCACCTTAGATATCTCCCTTAAGTTTTAGGCTAAACCCTGGATTAACCTCTTTACATACACACATATGGAAACTACAAACTGCTGGAGAATGTCACTCAAGTTGAGATTTGCATCAGGAAATATTAATGTATCATATAGCTACGTTTTTGTAGCAATGGCCATTTCTGCCCTACATTGTTATAGTGCTATTATTCCACTTTCAACATCCTGTGGAATCCTGGGGTTTGCAGTTTAGGGAGGGGCCTTTAGAATTCTCAGCCAGAGAGCTCCTTGGCCTCAGTAAACTACAAACCCCAGAATTCCACAGGATGTTGAAAATGGAATAATAGCACTGTAACAGTGTAGTGTGGAAATGGCCTGTGTCTCCCAATGTTAATCCCCAAACCAACCCTTTAAATCAGGGCACCCACCACCACCACCACCACCAGAGCCATTTTTATGTTGTCAGAGAGTTGGGGGGTCAGGTGAGAAGCATCCAGCTGTTTCCTATAGCTCAATGTTGTGACAAACATCTACCTCTGAGAGCTGTGAGGACAGCCTTGCAGATTACATCCTTGCAGTACATCCCATTACAGGAAAATACTTGCATCCCTCCCTGCTCTCCAGCGACATGGAAGCAGCCATGCTGGGAGATGGACACGTGGAATTTGTTTGGAGGGGTGGGATTTTGATTGTTGCACAGTTAGAACAAAATTTCAACCTTCACAACAATAAAAAAAAGAGAGAATTGCAATGGTGTACATTCGACTTATGTCATCATAATTCAATAACAGGATGGCAGCCCCAAATTCTGCCCAAAACTGCACTCTCTGCCTTTGGGTGTTTACACGCAAGTCCTGCTCTGCTTAAATAACACACCAACAACAATGTGAATGGAAAAAGTAGGCCACAATTTTATTTTATTTTTTTGTTACATCTGCTAATAGGGTTTCCACATACATGGCTCCAGATCCAGGCATCAACCAATCCACCTATTGATTGATAAGCCTGAATATTTGGCCTACTGATGAATCTACCAGGATGACAGGACCTGGGACGATGCCAATTTGTGGCTCCTCTGCCCCCAGAGAGTGCAGAAAAGGAGTCCACCCATGACTGGGCATGGCCATTTTTGCTCTCCACTCCCGAGCCCCAGTGCCTAAGGAACCAGGAATTGAATGTTCTGGATTCAGGACCCATGCTAAAGGCCAAAAAAACAAAACAAAACAAAAACACCAGACCCCCCCCAATGCAGACAAATGGAGAGCACCCCCCACAGGACCCACCTTCCACCAACCTACTGCAGCTGCAACTAAAAACAGATAGACCTTATGCCTACAACCATTCCTCCTGGTCAAAGGTTTTGAATTCCCATCAAGTCCACCAAAAGTCCATAAATTTTCCTGGAGCACCACATCCATTATCTCTGGCCTGAAGGCCCCCTTTTCAGTTGAACCTCTGTCCCATGCCTTCCAGTAACACATCACACATATCCATTGCAAAATACCACAACCCTTGCCACTGACAACTCTGGGATCCATCTGCCCGGTTCCTTGGCCCAGTTGAAAGTACATTCTCCCACAATGGACTTTTCTTCTGGGCCCCTGCTCCCATGCCCAGCCACCAAGAAGCTGCCCCACATCCACAGTGGTCCTTGACACAGCTCTGTAACCAAAAAGCAAAAAGCCTTTCCACATACTCAATATTTTGATTGGCCCTGTAGGAAGGCTTCAAAATGCTACCCCTATCCTGAAAGAGTGGCTTCCAAACTTGGCTTCAGGGAACCCCAACTGCTTAAGAGCTGACCTCAAAACCAATATCAGCTGGAACTGCATTAGAGGGGAATTATCCAAGTGAGAGAAAAGAAAACTGGATCCCTGAGGCCTTCACTCTGTACATGGATCTAACTATACAGGGGTCTCTCCTCTCCAGGATTTGTAGCTGTAAGATTTCCCCAACACTGAACAGCTCACACTTAGAGTGCCTAATTTAAATCCTAACATTGTCTCCACTGAAGGAGATGTCCCCAACCTGAAGAGCATGTCCTGACTTGACAGTTTTTGACTTGGTCACAAGTTCCTCAACTCTTAGGAGCCTTAGAACTCTCTGGACTTACACACATACCAGCTGCTGTGTCCCTTTCATCAGGGATGTGGCAGTGGGGAAGGATGCAGGCATCAAAACTGCTCCTTCATTTGCAAATGAGGGTGCTACCATGCCATACACCCCCACTTCATGATATAACTGACAAATATTTAATTGGCATGAAATATACAGTATATACTGCTATGGCTGAGAAGCTATTCTGGCTAAGAAGACTGGCCGAACACATGCAAAAGTAGGTCAGATGAGGCCTCAGGGCATGGCCAGGTCATAGTCAAAGAAGCCTTGGTGTTAATGAATTTGCAAATGTCCCCTCAACAAATCACCTTCAAAAACAATAGCACCTGAAACCACCTCAACAGAACAACTGAATGTCTTCAACCCACTTCCTCTCCCTGCTGAAATTCTCCTTTGTTTCCTCAACTGCCCAACTATTATGGAGTTATCCCATCAGTGCTTTGTCACCTATACTAAAGCCATTAGCCCATTCCAGACCCCATTGTCTACTCTGTCAGAGAACCGTTAACACCTTTCCCCTCAGGAAGCAAACAGGGGAGGTAGTTCTCTGACTCTGAGCCAGAGAACTCATAGTACTCTGGACATAGGCAGTCAGTCTGCTTCTCAGATTCCCATTCTTCTACGACCCTTGGATCCTTAGTTTGAGCTGCATCGCTTTGAGTGTGTCCTCATACCTGCTGCTATGTCCCGCAGTGCTCCCTGCTGCCACGTCCCTGATGAAAGGGACACAGAGGCAGTGTTACTTTAGTTTCTAGTCCGGGCCTGTGGTCTACTAAATATAATTTGATATCAAGAAATTGGCCATCACAAACCGTTCCTCTCCATGTGCTTGCGAGGCTCCCGGACAAGCACGCACACAGGCACGGCCAAAATAGCTGAACAATACAAGATAAATACAGGCAGGCCAGTAATTTGCTGGAATGCAGCTTCAGGAGACCTTCAGGAAAGTACACTTTGAAAACACATTATGTATGCACGCATTGTACAAAAGATCCCCTGCCCCGAACAGGCAGCTTGACGAGATTAGCGCTTCCGAATAGCCAACTGTCAAGCACTCTTCGTTTGCATACTGTCTGCGCTATTGACAATTCTGTCATAATTCAATCATCTAAAGTACCGACCTTTCGGAGGCTTTGTCTCCAGCCCAAAACCCATTGTTTTCCCTGGGAATGAACTAGCCCACAGACACATTTTCCCCTATAAGACCCCCTGATTTTGAACGTTTCTTTGGATTGCTCCTGGCTTTCATCTCTCCTTGCTGCTGCTCCATTTGCTGAGCCTTCCTCTCAGCTTTCACATGCTGAGAATCTCTGCTCCTACAGACTTTCTTCTGGCTACCTGGGCTACAGGATCAGGTGTAGTATTTTCCCTGCAAAATCCCTCTCAAAATCCTCTATCAATTTCCTTCCTTTACTTTCTTAGATCTGTGTGAGTGAGTACATAAGTGCGCAGTGACTGTCATTTAAATAAAGAAAACAATTTTAATTTACTTCTGCTTGATTATTGACTTGGCCCGACCCCGTAAACATTGGGTCCAAGATCTCGCTAGGTTGCCCTGCCTCTTGCATTGCTACAGCTTGTGCTCTTGCTAATTCCCATTCCCTATTATTTGGAGTGCAGTGAGGTGTCCCTCACAGGACCCCAGAAATCAGGGTAACAGCAGGTTGCTGTGTCCCACCACTGCATCCTTGTTGATGTTCAGCAACAGGGCTTTGCCCCCTCTCCCCATGAGGGCTGTACAGGCCCCAGGTTAAGAACCAATAGTTTAGATTACAGAAACAGAGCTGTGGGATTTTTTTTAAAAAAAAGTTGATTCCATTTTTGAGAGGCCAAATTCAGGCTTCCTCTACAAAATGTCAGACTTTCTGAACAACTTAAATATAAAAGGCCAATATTAACCCACAGCCTGAGAATCAGCCTTTAAAAAAAAAATTAAATCCAGATATCAGGCATCAAACTGTTTGGCAACTTGGATGCTTTTTGCAATGCAATTATACATATGCTAACAAACAAGATAAATGACAGAGCGGTCTTCTTTTGGAAATAAGTGTTATTTCTTTCTAGGAATCCTGCTGTGTCACATTCCCTGATATATATCAATAAAACATCATTATCAGGGCTGTCAAAAACCTTAGGCCTCACTTGCATATTAATTGCCATTTTTCTTTTTTAATTATTGTGATGAAGTCCCTTTCCTATCAGCATTCCTCATGCATACCAAATATTGCATAATTGTATATTCTATAATACTTGTCATAGTAAGTATTTGGGAACATAAAGACGACAGACTGGATTCAAATTAAATTAACATACAGTGCTGCTATGCTCATATCTGTAAGAGTTTTGGAATTTTTGGAAAAGTTGGTAGGAAAATTAACTCTCAAATTCACACTATATATATGGATTTTTAAAAAATAATTTAAGGGATGCATAATATAGCAACTGGGCATTTACTAATTAATCAAGTAGGCCTCTAGCTAGCTAGCTAATAGTAGTAACGATAGTAATGCAGCTTTCAGTAGCTACAGGTTCTTTAGTAGGTTGTGCAAGTTCAGCTCATACTGTAATGACGGATAAAAATGTTTCTTTCTTAGAATGTCTGGGAAATTGTTCCTTTATTAGAATGGGTGATTTTCTCTAGCCCATTGCCTGTGAAAGAGTCAGCACTTTTCAGAACCAAGGAGAGAAGATAGTTAAAGATCAGGAAAAATGAGTCTGATGGTCTGTTCTGGGATGTGTGCGAAGAGTTTGATAGTTCTGGGAGCCGTGGACCACAAAATAATTTTCTGAGCTCTTTCTGCAGGATGTTGTCATCCCACATTGGTGACAGGAGAAGGACAGCTTATGCATGATGTCGTTCGTGTCCTGTTGTTCCTCTGTCCCCAGGCTGTGCGATCGCACTGCAGATCATTGACAGGTTCTTCCCATCAATGAATGGTGATCATGCGGCACTCCTGCCACCCTCCTGAACTTACCTGAGCAGCGGAGGGACAGGAAGCGCAATGGCCGTGCTTCCTGCCCCAGTGCAGCCTGGGACAGTGCCTGGCTGTGCTGTAGAAGGAAGTAGGGTGGCTATTGCATCTCCTCCATTCCTGCAGGCAGCTGGTGCGGAGGGAAGTGCTCTTGTTGCACTCCCCTCCCAGGAGAGGCTTTACTGGGATCCCTGCAGGACACTGCCTGGATCCTGTAACCTGCGGAAAGGGCATAACACCCTCAGTGGCCTGCATCCATCTTCTATAAAAAATCAGGATTGGATTGTTTGGGAGCCTCTTCCCATTTATTTCCAGCTCTGAGGCATTGCTAACGATTGGAGTCTGTGCACCACATTTCAAAGCAAGCCACAACTCCTGGAAAGATCCAGGAAAATGATGATGATGATGATGATAACAATAATAATAATGGGATTCATTAAAAAAACCAATTTTTTATGAAGGGACATTGGGGGTACACATACTAAATCCTAGTAGGGAGGGACAATAGTTTAGCCCCACAGCCCATATTTTGTATGTAGTAGGTCACAATTTCAGTTCTGGCATTTCCAGGACCTGTCTGAAACCCTGGCAAGCTGCTGCCACACAGTGTAGAGTCAAGACAGTAATGAACTTGATGGGCCAATGTTCTGGCTGGATAGAAAGGAGATTTATATATTTGTAACAAGTGGACAAAAAGCATCTGATTGGGAAAACAGCTAGACTAAAACTCCTTGATTTAAAGAGAGCTACAAATATAAAACTACCTGCAGAGGTAAGAGAATTTCTGAGGCACAGTGCCAAATACAGTGCACTAATAGCTCTCATCTCTTTCTCGTGGTATGAAAAAAAAACCTGTAGAAAATGGAAAAGGAAGCATGGGATTCATTTACTATTTTTAATATCCATGAAATGTATTCTGCTCTCTGAAGAGCATTGGTGGGTGTAGAGATAGATCTGAAGTTGATGCACAATCTAAAAATTCCAGATGATAAACTGCAGAGCAAAGAATGCAATCTGCAGACATTACATGGAGTAACAGGATATTATTAATTGTGGTAATTTTGCCCTTTCAAAGGAGAGCTTTATTAAAGGGTTTCATAAACAAAATCTCATTAGGTGGGAACTCTGCTGTAGTCCATCATTCTGCTAATATCCAGCAGAAACTGACAGACTGTGTGGCCTGCCAGTGTCTAGTGACACTGTGATTCAGGAAATCCTCACTGTTTGGAAGACTATTTAGGCTGCTCTCTTATATACACTTTCCTGCGGTTTATTGAACTTGGTAGATTTGCATGGCTAACAATCCTGTAAATATGCAGTTCTCTACATGTCTAGTCAGAAGTAGAGGACTCTGCCCTTGTGAGACTGTTAGGCATATAAATCCTTATTTGAATTGTCCTTATGTAGTAAACAGAATAATTTCAGAATTTTTCTCCTTGATGCAAGATAGTGGGCCCTTTGTGTGTGTGGTTCTGAAGAAAATGTGCCCACTTTTATGAGAGGTTATGGTTAATTTTTGTAAAATGTACAATCTTGCAAGGCAAATTAACTGTTGCCTTGTTGTGTGAACCAGTAAAAGACAGAGGTGTGTCTAGGGTGTGGCAAGTAGAGTACGTGTGTCCTGGGCACCAAGGCCAGGGGGTGGGGGAGCAAAAAGCCATCCCCCCAGCCCCATTGCTAGGGTCAGCTGATCCAGCAGCGCACCCTAAAAGCAGCAGCGTTCCCTGCCACCCTCCCTGGGGTTGTTCACAGCCCAGGGCAGTGCTGGTGGGAGAGGCAGCCTCTCTACCTGGCCTGGCCCACTGCTGCCACCCTCACTGGGATTGTTCTCTGTCTGGCGGGGGTGGCGGTGGGAGAAGCAGCACCTATGGGTGCAACTCCCATACTTCTCCGAGGCACTGTCGAAGCCATAAGCCACTGGTAAAAGTAGCTCTGAGTTGTTTGTGGGTTTGTGAGCAGTCAGTCTGCTACGCTTTCTATGCAAAGTGAAAATACACTAATTTTGTGTAGAAGCAGGAGTTTTATACAAATTATATTAGTTGTGCAGGGATGAGGGAGCAGTTTGCCCCAAGTGGCAATGTTTTTGGGAAGTCCCAGCCTGTAGCCACAGCTCCACATGCCCTGGCCACACCTCCACACAACGCAGCCACCTACCTTGTGCCGTAGCCCTGCCCCTCCCATCTTCCCTTCACACACTCCAAGCTCTGCCACTGAATTATATTTTTCACAAATCACAAAACCCACAATGCAGAAGGTTACTTTTGGTGTTTTGGTCTTATATCAGAGACAAAAATGTCCTGAGGTGATTGCCAAAGGCTCCTATACAGTCTTGATGTGCCAAGATGATCAGACTCCTGTTAAATCTTGGAAGCAGCAAAAAAAATTTCTGCACATCTTTAAGAATTGTTACAAATTGCCAGCCCTGTTTTCTAAATATGATTTCACAATATACCTTATAGCATAATGATTTCACTTAAAATACCATGAACATCCTGTGGAATCCTGGGGTTTGTAGTTTGTTGAGTCACTTGAGTTCTGTGGCAGAGAATTTTAAATACCTCGTCCTAATCTGCAGATCCTAGGATTCTATAAGATGAACCATAGTGCTATTAATTGTGTAGTGTGACCAAATACCCTCCAAACTTCCTCATTTAGCAGAGACACTCCTTTATTGCTCTACATCACCTCACTTTTTCACTTGTTTTTAAAACTTCCCAGTTTTTCTGCCTCCCACTTTCTCCCTTGGTCTCAGCTTACTTCAACTGCTGCAAACAGAGTTCAAAGTGTAAAGCAGTTTGCACTGGATTGACTCAGCAAGAGAGGAGGGCTCAGAATATTCCCCTTCCTAGTAGGCTCAGGCAAAAGCAAATTGCTGCAGCCTCTCCTAGTTCATGTTCTTCCTCATTAATAGGTTTTGTCATCTTGACCACACTCTGATATTGTTTGGCCACATGTAGCTTGGATTTCATCTGTGCAGTGTTGGAAGGTATGTGACAGGGCCTGAAGTGGAATTCTGACCTTAATGTTCTGTGGATTTGGTCTGCAGATAGTACAGTCAGCCCTCCACATTTGCAAGTTTCACTTTTGTGGATTTGATTATTCACAGATTATTTGCTCTCACCTCTGCTGCCTCCCTATGCCATTTCTAATGGGGAGTGCAAGCCCCGTGAGACTGAGAAACTACATACGAGGCTTGTAAGTCCCTCTTAAAAATGGTGTGGGGCAGCAGTGGAGGTGGCAGTAAGCCCTACCTGCCACTTACTCCTGCCTTGTGAAGGAACCCTGATGCCCCAAAGGAATCCGTGGTGATCATACTTTTTCGTGTGGAGGGCCTAGAGTTATTCATGGTTTTTCCACTTTCATGGGGATCTTGTGCCTCTAACCCCAGCAAATGTGGAGGGATGACTGTGCTAATTTCTAGGGATAGACACCCTCTTTCAACTCACAGGTTTAATTCATTTTCAGAGAAATTCTTATGGGCTGCATTGCAAAGACCAAAAACAAAAGGGTGAGGCTGTACATTCCAGAATATTTTAGTTTAAAGCTTCTACTGATGACTTGGAGGCACACAACCACATCACCACTACCTACATAATTACACTACATAATTAATAAATACACTACATAATTATGGGGGAGGCGCCAGGAATGGGAAATGTTTAGAAGAGGCATTGCAACCTTTTTGGGTGGGGGGAAACCCATAAGAAAGCCGAGAAATTATTCAATAATGGCATCAGAGAGAAGGAGGTATGGTTATTTGGGGAACTTGAGAAGACCAGACTGGGACCTTGGGAGTACTGGATTTTGCCCACTGATCCTGGATTTCCCCACCCACGTTGCAGAGCATAGAAGAAACAGCTCTCCATCAGTTATATGGTGCTGGGGACAATAAGCCACTTTGCTTCTTTTATAATTTAAAAGGGATGGGGTGTGTTTGACAGCTTGACAGCCTGTGCATGTCATGTTTGTATAAAAATGAATTGGGTCATGTTTCCATGAAACATTAATCTTATTACCCTTAAAACAGATCAGTGGTTTTATACTTGTGTAAGGTTAAGTTAAAGAAAACAGTCTTCATTCTTTAATGTAATGATGCCAGATTATTATGAATAATCCTTTGGCTTTTTTTCTTTCTCATATGTCTTCTCCTCTTTCTTTTCTGATTTCTTTTCTCTCCATGTTTTCTTATAGGCATCATTTCTTCTTCTTCTTCCACTTTCCACATTTAATTTCTGTACAGGAATCCAGTTTACAGCTTTGCCAGTACAGTTTGTTTCCATTTTTCTCATTTTCCACAAGATTGCATCACATTGCTTGCTTTTCCTTGTGGCTATTTTAACTTGGCACAGATGTAAAAGGAAATCCATTTCAAAATTATCACTTTAAAAGAGTTTTAAAATCGAATCCATTCTCATCATTTTGATTGATGACAGATGAGGAATATGGGTTAATTGCACACAGGACAATTTGTAGAGAATCATAATCACTTACATGGAAAGTGTGTCTATGGACACACAGAGACCTATTGCTGCATGAAATCATAGACTGTGGCTCTGCTTCTAGTTTCTGTAACTATTGTGGAGGCATGCTGCATGTTACACCCCAGTATTCATATCAAATTTTTGGCATCCTTTAAGTGTGTGTAATGAGTTCTTTTTTGGTGGGCAGTAGGATGTCCCTGTGCTACAAGACAAGGCAGTCTGCCCACTCTTTCAAAACAACATTGTTATTGGCAAAGATGATCCAACTTGTTTTAAATCAATGGCCATTTCTTCACTACACTCTTATAGTGCGATTATTCCACTTTCAACATCCTATGGAATCCTGGGGTTTGCAGTTTAGGGAGGAGCCAGCCAGAAACCCTGGGATTCCATAGGATGTTGAAAGTGCAATAATGGCCAATATCTACCCTTCACAATTTAAAGGCCAATGATTAAGCAGCAGCAGAGCCATTTCCTCAATTTCTGGCTGATATTGTTTTCTATAACACTTCTCAGCAAAGGTTAGAACTTGCCTAACACATTTTGCTGCCTGACACAAAACCGAAAAAGATTCCTCTCCATTTAAGGCACATACGTCTCCTTCATAGTTACAGTACCCTGCTAACACTTTAATTGCCCTTGCTGCATACTACAGAGTCCTGGATTTTGTAGTTTGGTGAAACACTAGCACTCTCTTTGGGAAACTGCAAATCCCAAGATTTTGCAAGATGGAGCCATGGCAGTTAAAATTGTATCCAGGTGTTGCTACTACATAGTATGAAAGGGATCAAAGATGTGAATCCTATTGGTTACTCTCAACTTAAGTAGATCACCTGAATCAACTGCAGAATGCAGTTGCATGTATGCATGTAAGGAAATCCAGCTGATTCAACTGACCTACTCAAACCGGGGCACTAAGAATAGGAATCAGGTTATAGTACATCAAGCTAGCCAAATTATTTTGGGCCATGAGGGAGAAAATTCCACAGCCTACTCTCCTTCCTCCTTGGTCGTAAAAAAATTCAATAAGATTTTCTCCCACTCTCTTAATATTTGAACCCAGGATCACTAAAGCTGAATGGAGGCAGATTCAGAACAGATAAAAGGAACTGCTTCTTCACAGACACATAGGTAACCTTGGAACTTACTGCCATGAGATGTAGTTATGTTGCCAATTTGGATGGGTTTTTTTTAAAAAGGGTGGTATTACATAAATACATGGGGGCTAGGGCCATGACTGTCACGCCCTCATCCCAGGATCCAGACAGGACCCTTCCCAACAGCTACAATACAGAGACATGAAGGAGACAATACTTAGCCCAGCCAGCATAGGTGGAAAAGGGAGAGCCTAGGCGCTTGGGAGCGTTTATATAGTAAGGACATGTCAATTAGGCAAACAGCTGGGGGAGGCTGTCAGCCTATAAAAAGAGAGAAAGGGCTGTGAAGAAACTGTTGCAGATAATTTATTGGTGGGATCAATATGCCTCATGTTTGGACCCTTGCTTGTGATCCTAGAAACCTTGACTGTCACCTTGTGTACAGACTTTGCTACTAGGCTGTTGCTCTACATTTACTGCAGACTCAGACTGCAAAAACAATGTCTGCTAGCTGGCTAACAAACTGTTATAAACTTTGCTTGTGGCTGCTGATGAAAGACTAACTGTATTGTTGTAAACCTTTGCTGCTGCCAGCACAGGACAATGACAAGCTGCTAGTGATGTATTTAAGTCTTTTACTCCAAGTTTCAAATCAAATCTCAAGTCTCTGCCTTTAAGTCTCAAGTCCTTGCAAGATACTTTCAAGTCAATCTCAAGTCTGGAGGCAAGTTTCTAAAGTAGAGAATAGGGTATTTCTTAGTTTCCCTTACTGAAACTTCAAAAGCTTTAGGAGGAAGGATCCCTTCTCTGTGTTCTGGGAGTGAGTCTTGCCTTCTACTGTTAGCAAAGGTTTTAGAAGGTTCCTCTGATATGCAGTGGGGACAGGTTTCCAGCAGACCTCAAGCCCACCTCAAGCCCATTGCCTAACATGTTAGCTGTTCCCCTCCACGAATTGGCCCAAGCTTTGCCTTGAAACAGACCAGTAGGCAAAAAGAGATGGAAACATTGTTCAAAGTTGTAAGGTTTCTGGATGGATGTCTTTATGTTACTGAATCAAGGGCATCAAGTCACTCACTAAAAATATGCAAGTCATGAGCTGAGTTGACTCAGTGTGTCATTTATTGTCAAGTCAATTGATTCAAGTCTACCTCCCTGCTAGCTACTAGTCCGGATGTTTATGTATCACTTTGGTATCAGAGGCAATATGACTCTGTACCTCAATTGGTGAGAAATGTGAGATGTAGGGACCAGTTGCACACGTCTCCTGCTGGTATGGACAACTCTTTGGTCACTGTGTGAATAATATGATGGGTGACATATGTTACCCTGATTTCTGGGGGTCCCTTGGGGGACACCTCAGTGTGCTCCACATGATGGGGAATGGAAACTAGCCAAAGCACGAACAATAGCAATGTGAGAGGCAGGGTAGCCTAGCGGGGTCTTTTTACCCAGTTTTTATTGGGTCAGGCCAAGCCAAAAACCAAACGAAGATGTCCAATAAAATTATTTTATTGAATGAAAGTCTCACGCACCAACGCAATCACTCACATACTCACTCAAGACCTATTAAGAAGCAAAAGAGAGGAAACTGGATAGGGGAATATTGAAGGGGTTGTAGCTGGGGTAATACTGCACCTTTTCCTGAAGTCTGTGGTCCAGGAAAAACAGCGGAGAAGTGGAGCTCAGCACGGAGAGGGCTGAGGGGATTACTCAACAGACGGAGAAACGGTCTGCTGGCATGACCGGGAGTGATCCAAAGAACCGCTTAAAAACTGGGACTATTTGTAGGGGAAAAGTACCTTTCCCAGGGAGAACAATGGATGTTGCAACGAGAAAGAAGCTCCACAATGGTAACTTCCTTAGCGTGATGAGATTACAAGGTGTTGCCAAAGTCTCAAGATCTTCAGCTGCATTGGGTTGTGGTATAACTTCATATAAATAGTCCTTGCCTGATAGGATTTTGCTCAACTTGGGGCAAACACACTAATCCCCTTAAGTCAGCTTCTCAGGGGCTAAGGATCCTTTGTCTACTGTGGGTTTGCACAGCTTGAGGTCTCCTGGGGCTATGTGACAGAGGATTTTACTGGCCTGACCTGGTTTTCGATTGTTCGACCGTTGCTGCCTACGTGCTCATCTGGGCGACCTCTCAGGCACATAGAATCAAATTTTAATATCAAAATTGCAGACCCCAGGAGAGGGTTTTCCAGTGTGGTAACACCTAGTCTTTGGGTTTAATCCAGCATAGCTCTTACTACATGCAATACGACAAGCCACAGTGCAAGATTGCCTGGTGTTGTAGAGCTGAGTGCCATAAATAAAGTCCTTTTGGCTGTAAATGACAGTTGGAAGCTCAGGCAAGAGGCTGATACCACAGAAACAGAAGCTGAATCCAGATGTGATAGAGGTAATGTTCTTATGATATACATGCACTATACTTCGTTATTGCCTTTTTAAAATAAACAAAGAAACAGAATATCTGAAAATACAACCTGTAGGGGCTGTTTCTTTGGAAACACCCTGAGTTCCTCAAACACCTCCAAATATCCCAAACTGACAAAAAACACCCCAAAATCCAGAAGCAAAAACTCCAGAGTGACCTCTGATCACTTGTGGGAGCTTTTTCAGCTGACTGGTAGTGGCACAGCCCCCCCATGAGAGCAAAAGAATGAAAACTAATCCCACCCGCAACCACATTGCCCATCCCTACTGTTTGTGGCTGCTATGTGCCTTCAAGCTGGTTCTGTTTTATGGCAACCTTCTCATAGGTTCTTTTTTTTAAAAAAAGATCTATTCATAGGAGGTTTGCCACTGACTTCCTCTAAGGCTGAGAGAATGTGATTTGTCCCAAGTCACCCAGGAGGTTTCCATGGGCTGGGCAGGAATTCAAATCTTGGTTTCCCACAGTCCTACTCTAACACTCCAATTGCTATACTACACTGGTTCTCTGTCCCTACCACACACTCATAAATGAATAGAACACCATTTAAAATGCTATCCTGAGTATTTACAAACACAGTTATTTGTTGTTGTATGACTACAAGTTGTTTTTGACATACAGCATCCCTAAGGTGAACCTATCACAGGATTTTCTTGGCAAGATTTGTTCAGAGGAGGTTTGCCATTGCTTTCCTATGAGGCTGAGAGAGTGTGACTTGCCCAAGATCACCTATTGGGTTTCTGTGGCTGAGTGGGAATTTGAACCTTGGTCTCCCAGATTCCTGGTCCAACTCTCAAGTCACCACACCACATGGTTGTCTCATTTACACATCACACACACACCCACACACACCAGAATTTCACACAGAAACACTATTCCAAAATGAATCCATTTGAACCTTTTGCCCATTTCTTTTATGCACACTTTAACCAATCATTCCCTAATACTGGGTACAGATGACAGTTTCCAACACTTGTCAAATCCATCTTTATGGTCACCCTGGACTGTAAGGCCCAGTTACACAGATAGAGGCTGCTCCAGAGATTGAGTAGTTACAAGGGCTTTCTTGTTTTCTGTGTGCACGATGGAGATTCTGTGTGTAGAGAGGGGCATGTAGAATGCCAGCTCCTTCTTGGAATAAGATTTTTTTTAAAATCCATAAGGCAACAAGAGGGATGGGGAAATGTAGACAGAAACAGAGAGGAGAGGGGGAATATGCCTTATCAAGTCACTTTGGGGTGATTCTTGCTCATTGCCAGTGATCAGGCAGCTGCTTGATATTATTTAACATTTCCACACATAGTTGGGAACTAGATGAGCTATCTGATCATGGAAACAATCCAAAGAGTGGAAAGGCTCTGGTACATAGCAGTGACTTTTCTATAGTGATATACAGAAAAGCTCTTTATCTACAAAGAGTCCAAGGGCAAATGTTAAAGCAGAGATGGAGAACAAGCAACTCATGAGCCATATGTGGCCTCCTAAGTTTTTTATGGCTCCTACTTCCCTCACTTGCTGTCACCACTGACATTGGTAGCAGTGCTGTCTCCACTACGACAAGTGCACCTCTGAAATTTTTGCTTCTTCTGTCCCCTTCAGGAAGAAAGAATATACTCTGGATTAACTGTCTGCAGGGCTGTAGGGGCAGGAGCATGCACTGATATTCTCCTACATCAAAGAAAAATACTGGGAAGTTGTCCGGCTCTATTTCAAAAAACAAATCCTATAAACAACAACTTTTAACAACAAGCTGACAAGCAAATCATTGATTAATTAAATTAAAATGAAAGAAAATAAACCTTCTAGATTTAAACTTTAGAATGGCTGGGTTACATTGCGGTGTTAAAAGGAGAACGAGGTTTCTGCCGATCATAGCTCCCATGGGTATGAGTAATATTCTTTCAGAGGACATTCCAAAACTGAGAGAGCACTAGAGAGAAGGCATGCCTGTACACCATCGCCTTCAAATTCTTGAACTGTGTTTATGCCCAGACAACTCTTATTATTCCCATCTGTAGAAACTATTGTGTAATCAAGTATCTGTCAGATCACCAACAGTGAGCAAAAATCACTTCAAGGTGACCAGATTGCATTTCACCAGTGAAGAAGGTTTCAGCCAGGTGATGGACAGCAGTTGACTGGCATCTCCAAAGCCTCTGTTCTCCCTGCTTATGGTTCTTTATCTTTGAACTAGCCTTGTAGTAAATAGGTCTTCAGTGAGAGGATGCTTTTAAATATAGGAGTGTCCTCTGTAAATTAGAAGATGGAGGTTGTATCTAGTCCTCCATGCTGTGAGAACACTCTGGAGGAAAGACAAGCACACATGGGAAAGAAGACATGGGGATGAAGAAGCATTCAGCATAAGCAGAACATGACAAATGCCAGTACCTGAGCAGTGATCTTCTTCAGACTAATACATTGCATGCCTCCTAAGGAAGAAAACACTATTTCTTACAATCACAGATGATCACTTAGAAGTAGGTGAATTGCTACCCAAATGTAAAGGTGGCTATTGCATATCTTTGACAAAGAGCAAAACCCACACCAAATCAAGCAAAAAAACAAAACAAAACTCCTAGCTCACAGGTTGAAAATATATTTTAAAATGTTTGTGCTAGCAGTCCTATCATGACTAGATCTTTCCCAGTTTTTTCTAATATTTCCAGTTTTAATGAGTCTTTTTGTTTCTGGATTTTTCCTTCACTCACCCCTCCCTCTGGTTGTGGCCACCCTCTTTCCTGTGGAAGTGCCTTTTCCTCCACTCCTGCCACTTGGCAGGAAGTGTCACCCACTCTGCTTATTTTTGTCTCCTGAGGGTGTGGGCAGGTCTACCTGCCCTGGGTACTTTAGATAGCTCAGCACTACATCACTAAGTGCTCACTTTTGTTCCTAGTTCCCGTTTCAAGCTGTTTAAAAAGAGAGAAAGAGAGGCGGGGAGGAAGAGGGAGAGAGGAAAAACACACACTCTCTCTGAATCCTGAATAGCAGCATTTCTATCATCTGTTGTCATGACACACAGATGACGTGGGAACATTCCTCAGCAACAAGGCTGGATTGTTGTTAAAGGAGTTTAATTTTGGTGCAGAATTCTAACAGGAAAGGATGTCAAAAATATATCCGGGTGGGAGAGAAGCAGGTGGGCTCCTGGCTTCATGTACAAAGGAGGCGGAAGTAACTGGTTGGTTGCCAGATTTGCCCACAAAGAATTACATATTCATTAGTCCCTTGGTTCTTTCCATAGTTGGTGGGAGTGGGGAGATTTATGATATCCTCTCTGATTCCCCCACCTCTTTGCTTCTTGGCTGAAGATGTTACTTATTAGGCTGGCCCCTTGGGCATCACTCCACTCCAAAAAAAAACCCCCCACCTCATCACAAAAAAAGATGGCACCTATTTGCATAAAATTTGCCTTTGCTAAATGATGAAGCTTAGGATGCAGTTCAGCTGCACTCTTTATTAGGAATGTTTGGAGTAGTTATTACTGCTTTCTTCATTTTCTGGATTTATGATTATTACTATTATTGTGATGAATGTTATCTCTGTCAGTTTTTTTAATATTAATGATGGATATTGTGGAAATTATGTTGTAATTATGGTATATTTGTTCTGTTGTGTCTACTATTTAAACTACTGCATATGCTGATTTGTATGTGTATGTTTAGAAATAAACACTCAAATGGCAATACACTCTCAGCACGGGGAAGGAGGTTACTACCGGGTTGCCTATATGTCTGCTCCATATATGGTCCAAGTGCTGATTGTTGATGAGCAGATTCAAAGATTCTGATATTCTTTACAGGATTTGTTGGCTGGCATTCTGTATTGCAGTTACAAATTCATAGAGTTACAGAGCCATGACTTCTCCATATTCAATAACACTGTGTTGTTCCAATTGTGGTACCATTGCCATGATTGTAAATACCCCCAACCCACCTTAAGCAGCTGCATCAAACTACGAAACATCTGATCAGCTGCCAATCGGGGCACAAGGAGGATGACATTTCCAGTCCCCTCCTGCCACCAAGTGAGCTTTGATGAGGAATTGCAACAAGGGTCATGTTACTGATTGTCTCAGCCTTGCTTGCTGCTGGTCCTCCTTAACCCAATGCAGATGCTGGCTGTTAAGGTGGACTTGGCAGCTTGGGTCAGGACACATTGCTTAGATACACAGACATAACTGAGTAGCTGATGAAGGATATTGGCTGTCCAAACATGGCTTGGACTGGGGAGTCTTTTATATAGACGACATCTTTAAATAAGATCTTCCCTACTACAATACTTTGAAAGGAGGAACATTCTCTGAAAAATAAGACAAACCAGTGCCCCATTGTTTATGGATCACACCATGCAGCGAAAACTGGGTACAGAGCCATTTTTTCTATATTCTCTGAGTATCTGGTTACGTGAAGTGACATAATTGATATGGACAGACAGTTCTGATACTTCCACTGTAAAAGGAGGAAGCAGCATTTTCTCAGCATTTAGCCAGCCCAGCACTGAGTGGATGCCTACCAATCCCCTGGTAACTTTCTCTCTCAGGGTGAGGGGTGGGGGAATTCTTGTAGAGAATGTCCCGTTTCCTCCGGGAAGCTATGCTAGCTAGTGGCTCCCACATCAGAGGGACAATGAATTTGTCCTGGGTTTTAGTCTGAGATTTAAGAAGCTATCCAGGGCCCTGAACCTACTTGTATCTAAAACCCAAGGTGTTTTCACTGTTTTACTGACATGGAAGCCACCAGTTGCTACTCTGGGAAATGGTAACACCTCTTATACAACCAGGAAACAATTTTCAGAATGGCACAAGTATTTAGTAGTTTCTGCTATGATGTCCTATGAGTGGGAGGGATCTAGCTTCTTTTCTGCCGACCAGAGTTTCCCCTAGGCCAGTAGTTCTCAACCTGTGGGTCCCCAGATGTTTTTGGACTTCAGCTCCCAGAAGCCCTGAGCATTGACCATAGTGGCTGGGGCTTCTGGGAGCTGAAGTCCACAAACATCTGGGGACCCACAGGTTGAGAACCACTGCCCTAGGCAGAGTTCCACTGGTTCACCAGGAGGTCCACCAACACCGAGCACAGATTTTTTTTTAACGGAGTGAAGGAAATAGGGGCCCACAAGGGGAAGAAAGAGTTCAGCAAGTATACTGAGCATTCCGCTATTAGATCAGTGCAGCCTCTTGTGGATGGAAGGAGCCCTTCTGTCTGTGGAAAACACATAGTAGATACAAACTCTTGCATTCCTTCTTCTCTCTTCCCCCTCCTTGTATAAACATCTTAATTTTTTTTTTTTTACTAAGTGCAGTACAGTGTACACAGACAAAAACTTGACAGTTCTTGTCCACAGACATACAATGTAAAAGATGTGACACAAAAAGAAAAAGGGGAGAGGAAGAAAAAAGAAAGACAAACTCAGGTATTCATTTTTAAAGTTACATATTCCAAAGAGACAGCAATCTGTCACAGTGTAAAAAGGAAAATAAAGGAAATAAAGAAGGAATCTAGTAGCATCCTTGAGACTAAGCATCCTTGGATAGCCACAAAAGGGCATGCTGAAATAAACCAGTTAGTCTTTACAGTGCTCCTAAATATCCATGAAAGATTATGCTGAAATAAACCAGTTAGTTAGGGCTAAAACACCTATAACCCGTGTTAAAGACTGGCCTGAAATGTTTTGCTGCCTGAAGCAAAAGATAAAGTGGGACCTCACTGCATCGCATGTGCAAAAAGAGAAAAGAGCTAGTGATGGAATCATTCTTCAATACTGTTAAGAGAATGGTGTACAGTTCCTGTACACATTTCAGAGTTCAAGGAAATAAAATAATGAGATGCCAGATTTGTGTCCTAACTAGGATAGGTAATAGTATTGACATTTTCCAAACTATTAACTATTGAATCCTATTGGCTAGTCCCTACTAAAGTAGACCTATTGAATCAATTGTTGTATGGTGAGTTAACACATTTATTCAATGTGTCTACTCCAGCTGGGAATAAGAATATAAACAAAATTAAAAAAAAAGATTTAGACCAGAAATGTTTTTATAAAAAACATTTTAAAAGGAAAATAATTTCCACTTTGGTAATTGACTGTTTCTTGTTTTGTTTTTTGTTTCCCAAATTCCTACCTGCTCTATTTGTCTTGTTCTGTAAGTCTATTTGATCTACTACCGTAAGCAGAATATAGATACCATCTAAGGCCCTTTCCGCACTGGGCTATTAAAATGGTGCAGAGCGACCTCCAACAGAGGTCTTCTGCACCGTGGAGTGGACTGGGGCAGACTACTTTTTGTAGTTCCGCACCTCAGTCCGGTTCGGAGCGACCGGAACTGGTCACGCAGCGTGCTTTTTAAAAACCTCTTTTAATAGGTTTTCAAAAAGCGTGGAGCGCGCGATTCCGTGTCGCTCCGTCGCCGCGCTCTTGTGCAGATTTGCAGGCGCGCACTAGTGTGTGCCTGCAGATCTGCCAGGGGCGGGCTTTCAGCTGGCGAGCTTCTCAGGTTGGTGGAGAGCCTCCACCAACTGGAAGCTGCCATTTTGGACGCCGGAGCATTGCGGAGCCACGAGCTCGCACTGCTCCTAGTCCCGACGGATTCAACCAGACGCCGAAGAAATCCTGTGAGTCCTGTTTTCGCGCGGTTCCTTCCCCACATGCGGAAAGGGCCATAGTTTAAACAGACTGATTTGCATTACTTTTGTGAACTGCATCCCATTTCTTCCATTGAGATTTATGTGTAGCTAACATTACTGACACAGAGAGAAGGGGGAATTAATATTTTAGTCTGAAGATACATGCATGTTAATGCAGGAATTAGAATAATATTGCTGTTCACTGAATGCAATCACATTAGTAGAACTCCTTTGATGAGATGTGTGCCTTTCAATAAATAATACTATATGATTTTAAGAAAAAGAACTTAACTGAATGCCAAATTAAAGCTACAAGTGAATCTTTCTTTCTTTCTTTCTTTCTTTCTTTCTTTCTTTCTTTCTTTCTTTCTTTCTTTCTCTCTCCCTCTCTCGCTTTCTTTCTTTGCCTTCGCTTGCAGCGATAAATGTTACATTGCTGAATTCACAGAAGACAAGCAAAGGCCTTCTTTTTAAAAGACTGGCACTTCAGTCTTAAGTGCATTTGATTGGAAGGAAGGAAGTGCTGTTTATTTCACTGGGCTCATTTCCAATTAAATCTGCTTAGGATCACATACTTACGATGCTGTTACCAATGGCAACTTATCCTGAGATGGTATTCATGCTGCCTCCTTTCTGGAGCAGCTGTGTCCCAACTCCTTTGAATAAGGGGACATCAAAATGCAAAGCAATGCAATTTGCCACACTAGTGATTATCTATTCATCAGCTTGCATATTTTTATTTCATTTTATACACTTCCTATCTTTATGTTCGCATACCCAAAGCAATTTACAATATATAATAAATAATAAATTCATGTCCATAAAAATAATTGTAGATCTTGATATGGTAAAACAAGGTAGCAAATAAAAACTGGCATGTGTTTCTTTCATTAAATATGTTACAAACATAGGAAACTGTCTTAGAACACCAAGACAGACCAATAGATCATCTAGCTACACTGAATGGCAGGGTTGCTCCAAGGTTGTAGACAGATGTCTTTCCCAGACTTATGTATAAATGCCAGAGACTGGCACTAGAAACTGAAACTTCTGCATTCCAGTTTGTACACTGCAGCTCAACTATGTCTGTGTCCCTGTTTGCACATGAGCTGCTGTGGGTATCCCCTAAATCTGTAAATCACTTCCCCAAACCAGATGACAATGGGCCACAAACAGAGAGATAAGATAGAGTGGCCAAAATCTAGTTCAAACTAGAGTAGACCTACTGAATCAGTGCTGAGTGGCAAGTCAAAACTTTTCCATAAAGTTCCCTAAAACTTTATTTAGTCTACCACTTATATTAACTAGATATCATTATTATAAGCCTCCCATAATTATAATGCCTTCAAAATGTCATGTGATTATTATAAATATATCACATCAGTAAGTAATAGATTTCAAAGTTAAAAACCACATCATGAGAGTAGCTGAGGGAGGGACAAGCTAGGCACGCCCAGACCCTGCCCACTCTGGATCACCGAGGACAGGAAGCAGTATCAAGCGCTACTATAGTACCGCACTGAGCTGGCTGATGGGATTGAAGTGCTAAAGGAGGATCTTAACAGATTTTTTCTGGAGATGCTATAAGGTGGTTTTGCAATGCTTAGCGGTGGAATAGCAGCTGGATAGCAATAACATTGTGTGATATCATGACTCTTGGACCAGAAAGAACCTGCTGCTATTGTGAGGTAGTGACATCATGCAGAAATGGCCTTACAATGCCCATAATAGTAATCAGGTTTGCAAGGAAAGCTTGAAGGAATAGCATAAAAGCACTCCAGTATTTTACAAGTGATATCAGATCTGTACATTTGTATCATAACATAAGACTACATACCTGTGTCAAGTCAGTCACTGTTATTTCTGAAAACCAGGTTACAGTACCAAGTATGAATTCTGAGTTCAGTTTCCTGCTCAGCTATGGGACTAATGGGGTTGCCTTGAGGTAGCTTTGGTATTGTTTGGAAAGCCTCGTGGATGCTTATGTGATCAGATGGAATAATTCCCCCTATATTACCCCTTAGCATGATTTGCCATATATTTTGGACAGCTGACAGGAAATGAGAAATGCTTTTATGTTTATGCTTGTACGCATGACGCCATATTGCAGATGTGTCAGAAGTCACACAGCATGGTGCCTGCCAGATGTTTGTTCATTCAGTACATGGAACTGTCGCTGTGGTTTTGAAATTTCCTCAAGAAAGCATACTACCACCAAATCCCATCAATTAATTAATTGCCTGATAACAAAAGTAGCTGGAAAACAATGAGAAGTGAAGGAGAGGGAATGGAATGTTGTCTGGGTACAGCAGGTCTGGTTTAATGTTGTGACTTTTGTTAATTTGTGTCACAACCTCAATCATCTTAAGGCATAAAGACTTTTGTTGACAACTATGTATTACCCTTTTCTATCCCTCAGCAATTCTCTTTTCTAACCAGGAAGAGGGAGACAGGGAGACTTCTTATGATAATTTATGGAACCCTAGTTAGCCAAACAAAAATCTAACACACTCAATGTTTTTTTTAAAAAAACCTATAGAATTATATAATTCCCTTTCTGTAACCCAGAGGGCTATCCTATTGATCTTGCTTGAATTCTCAGTGTTTGTTTTTTTAAAAATATCGTTGTGGTGTCTTATAACACTAGCTCTATGGGATGGGAGTAGGAGGCACTGTTCTACATCAGTTCCTCTCCTACATGAAGGGCCCATTCCAGAGAGTAGTACTGGGGGATTTCTGTTTAGCCCCATGACAGTTAAGCTGTGGGGTCCACAGTGTTCTGTCTTATCCCTCATGCTGTTCAATATCTACATGAAGCTGTGGTGGGAGAGTATAAGGGGGTTTGGAGTGCTGATGACACCCAGCTGTCTTTCTCCCTGTCATTGGAGTCAGCTGGGGCTGTGCAGCTGCTGGACCAGTGCCTGGATGCTGCAATGGGCTCGATGAGGGTCAATAAACTGAAACTAAATCCCACTGAGATGAAAGCTCTGTGGATTGGTGGTTCTTGGACCTGAGAATTCGGTAAGTGGCCTGTCCTGGATGAGGTTTCACTCCCCCAAAGGAACAGGTATGTAGATTGGAAGTGCTCCTAGGTCTTTTCCACACAGGGCTTTTAAAATGGTGCAGAGTGTCCTCCAGGGAGGACGACTGCACCTGGGAGCAGACTGGGTCCGGACTACTTTGTGTAGTTCTGGACCTAAGCCCACTCTGCAACGACCCAAAGTGGTCGTTCAGCGTGCTTTTGAAAGATCGCTTAAAACAGGTCTTTCAAAAGCACGGAGCGCGCCACTCCATGGCCGCGCTGCGGTGCAGATTTGCAGGCTCGCACCAGTGTGAGCCAGCAGATCTGCCGGGGGCGGGCTTTAGGCTGGCGAGCTTCACCGGTTGGTGGAGAGCCTCCATGAACCGGAAGCCGCCATTTTCGTCCCCGGAGCAGCGCAGAGCGTGGCCACGCGCTGCTCCGGACCAGCCTGGACCCGGGCATGGAGCACACAGGTCCGGTGAGTACTGGCATGGGGCGATTCCCTCGCCCCATGCAAAAAGGCCCTAGATCCATCCTTGTCACTGAAGGCCCAAGGGAATTCTGTGGCTCAGAGTACTTGACACCAACTTTGACTGGTGTTCCAGCTAAAACCTTTCTTAGACAAAGATAACCTAACCATGGTAGTTCATGTATTGGTAGGCTCCTGATCAGACTGCTGTAATGCTCTCCATGTGGAGCTGCCCTTGAAGAAGACTCAGAAACTGCAGCTCATGCAAAATGCAGCAGTTTGACTGCTGACTGGAATGACAGCATGCAACGCCTATCTTAAAAGAATTGCATTGGCTGCCAATACGTTTCCAGTTTGAATTCAAGGCACCTGTGATGATACTGAAAGCCTTAAATGACTTGGAAGCTGAACATATGAGGAAGCGCCTCTCCCTGTATGTGCCTGCCCAAGGATTAAGATCTGCTACCTGAGACCCTCCTCCGTGTCCTCCAGTAAGGTCAATACACTCTGCTGGGACAAGGAAGAGAGCCTTCTTAGCCATGGTACCCCAGCTGTGGAATGCTTTTTCCCTGGAGGACTGACTGGTGCCAACAATCTTATCAAATTTAGGTGCCAAGTTAAAATTTGGCCATTTGTCAAAGACTTTGAGCCTCATTAATTCAACCCGAAGAAAGTTAGATGTAGTTTTAAAGAGTTTTAATTTTTTTAAAAAAATTGTTTTTAACTAATTTTATTGTTTAAAATATGTTTTTTGTTTATTAAAATTATCTTACTGGTTTTTTACCTGTTTAACCTGTTTTAATGCTATTTATAAGTCACCCCCACAAGATGTCTAAATATTTTAATAAATAAAAAAATAACTCTGCAGAAAGGTGACATGGGTAAGAATCCTCTTGGGGAAATATACCGGTGTAATCTCCAGTTATGCCTGCATATATATTTTTGTGGCATTGTAGAATGAAGTATTCTGTACCTCCTTGCCCAATGTCCTTGCTTTCAGACTGCAACAGGTCTCTCCTGTTGCCCACCTAATTCAGTTCTGGAGTGGGACAGCACAGTTTAAAGTGCTTCAGACCAATCCAGACATTAAAAATAAATGGGAAAAAGACAGACAGTGTTTCTTCAACATGATCAAATAAGGAAAATGCCAAAGTGGTGTGATAAAATAGGAAGGAAGAGAATTGGGTGCTAATGGGTGGCAATGTGGATTTCACTGAAGTTACATAATCACTTATCTTCCAGCAGCATGTCTTCCTTCTATGTTCATAGCAGATCATGAAAATGCTGTGGTGAGGGCTGTATGGTTGCTGATTGTCATGAAGAATTGGTGAGTTAGTTGAGTCTTTTAATGTCTTTTTCTTTTGTTGGACAGCCTGAATTAATCTACTGTTCTGCTTTCTTGTTAATTTGTCTATTTAGTGAACCTGTGTATGCTTCAAGTAAGAAAACATATTCTCCCCATGCCATGCCAGTTGCCCCTATTTGCTGTTGTTCCTCGGGTGTCAGATGGAAGGCTTGCTGTCTGAGTCACCACAGAAAAGGCAGAGTAATATCTGGCATCACTTTAAGGTGTGAGTATATCCCAGGATTGCGATCTGCCTTCACTGTAGGCACCAAAAGAACAGGGTTTTAAAAAACCCTTACAGCACCAGTAATCTGCTCCAGCATTTTAAGGTGCAGCATCAAGTAGTCTTGCTCAGGAAAGAGATGGAAAAGTGTCAGCAGCAGACATCAGGAGCAAGACTGATAGGTGATGGCAGCAGTAGCAGCTTTCAGCTTTCCCTCACCACATTACTTATGCAGCCATTACGGGGAAAAGCTAGGTGAGGAAAAATATGGGGACATGAGAGGGAAGTTTCCAGTATCTGCCCCAGTCACTAAATCCTTTAATGGAATAGGGGGATTCAGTATAGAGAATGAGTTGGA
Organism: Iguana delicatissima; assembly: GCA_948472985.1. Lineage (NCBI taxonomy): Eukaryota > Metazoa > Chordata > Lepidosauria > Squamata > Iguanidae > Iguana > Iguana delicatissima. The sequence goes on from CAOKZL010000764.1 coordinate 421,876, forward strand.
CTAGATTGGAAAAACATCCTTTCATCACAGTTTGTAAAATAAGTTGCCAGGACTGAACGGTCAAGAACAGCCTGTTTATTTTTAAAAGTAAACCTCAGATGTACTTCACACAAAACCCAGTGGAATTACCTATTTGAAACTGGGCTGGATTAACCTTCTCTTGGAATCAACTGTGTCTTCAAATGTTATGCAGATGTGTGAAAATGATGATGATGATGATGATGATGATGATGATGATGATGTTATAGCCAATTTTGGTTTCCCAATTCAAATCAGTATGGGATTTGGATTCCCAGATCTTGTTTTGGACTTGGAATCAAGCTTAGATCAGATTGGGTCCATGTCAATCTGATCTGAACTGGGCTTCAAACTGAATTGGGGCAGGAGGGAGGCACGGTCTTTTAGGAATGTATGACAGGTAACTTATGAAAAGCTATATAATTACATGTTCTGAATCTGCAGGATGGAACACACTGTACACTTAAATGTCTCAGGAAGGACAATGTAGTAAGACAAAAACAATCACAGCAAGGGCAGTCCCTTGAATTATCTCTTTATGACCTGTCTCTGTGTAATATGCTGGATACTTCAAACAATTTATCACTTGGTGGCACTGCTCTGTAGCTATACTGGCATCTCCTTCTTCAGTGCTGCCTCAGCCTGCTCATGCTCATGCAAAGAGCACACACAGCTTTACGGTTTGTAGGAAGAAGGGATGAAGTGAGAATAATCAGTGTAGTAAAGCTATGACACAGTTGTCCCAATCCAGGTGACAGCATGCATATGGGAATAGAGGACTTCGTAGTGTGTGTTCCTAGCTGTAAGGAGAGCAATACATGCAGTAACAGCACCAGAAAGACATAGAGACAAACACAAACATGTACATGTTTATAGGCAATGATGGCACTGGAGCAATAAAGTGCCTTTCTGGGCAATGGAAGTCGAATATATCCCACATGTTAAGATTTCAGAAACATAAATGCAGTGTGTATTTCACATTAGCACTCCCATCTGTAAGAAGTCTGGTGGTTTCTGTTGACCTTAACTTTGAAGTCAGCATGCTTAGGGCTCTAAGCTTATTTTGATGATCAATTTATTAACTGGTTCTAAATCGTATGTGAAAAGTGCCTTTCATTCAAGTGAACACAACAGTTCAACACTGAAGGAGGAAGACTGACCTATATGCTGCACTGGTGTGTGTGGGAGGGCATATGTCCATCAACACCTCCATCCAGGTGGAACCAACTGTGTATATATGCCAATGAATGCTGGATGAGTTGTTCTTGGGCTGATCAGAGAGCAGGAGATGCTCCCATGAAGGCCTGATGAGACTGTTGTTGACCTCTACACACTTCTGTTCATGGGTGTTGGATCAAGGAGATGTAGTCTACAGCAGCTCACTCCTCAAGCACAAACAGACTATCCCCTCTATCAGCAGCAATTGACCAAGAATGTGGGAATGCTGCTCTGGCTACTGAATGTATATCCACTTGGTTCAGGTCAAAATCTCCTAAGCTTCACTTCCACTTTTTTTATTGAATTTGTTTCCAGCACCATTTTTCACGCCACACAAATTACATTCTTCTGCTCTCACACTAACAACTTTGGTCAAAGGAGAGACATAGAAGTCTATGCAGTACATTTTATCCCATGTTGGACGTGAACAGAAGTGGCCACATGACTAGGTCTGATTGTTGTTAATGGAGCATAGAAAGCGGAGGAGATCCTTTTTAAAATTGAATTGACATTCTCGCTAATGTAGCCTTTTTATTTTCATTCAATTTGCCTTAGTGGAAAATGCAAAATCCGGCTTAAAGATCGCTGGTGCTGATGACCTTATAGAAATTAAAATGGCATCTTGAGTTGCTTTCTGAGTAGTCTAAGAGCCACTTCTCATGTTATCATTTTAAGGGGCTTATGTTACAAGTCTGTGCCATGTACCCATTAATTCTGTAATATTTGGAAGTGGATATGAAGCTTTTTCTAATATACACTATGCAAAAAGACTGTGATGACCTTTGGCTTTTTGGTGTCTGCTTTATGGACATGCATAAGATCTTCAAAACTGCATTTTATTTGAAATGTTCTGGTTTGTATGGATAGACAGTGCAAGCATGTAACATGCATCCATTAGAATGCTAATATATGAAGTAGACCTGAAGATAGGCAGAAGGTTATGTATATAAGCATCTGAAGAGGTTGCTGCTTTGGAAATCTTAAGGATCATTGACTTAAACACAGTATCCTTGGACTCACTTCATGGAATAGGATTGCTTTCAAGTGAGCTACTACGTACTCCTGCATGTTATCATCTGGAGGAGTAATGGGTAGAGGAACACCAGTAAACTACTGACAGGAGAATTGATGAAGAACTTCTTTGTTGTTGGTTAAAATTAATTTACTACATATAGCTGGATGATTATTGTGCTGTTATTAAATTAATTTTCTTCATATTATGGACTTTTTGAAGCATGTGTTCCTCTGGGTCATCCAGCAACTTTTCTTTTTCTTTTCTTTTTTTTTTTAAAGTGGGGAATAGCCATTTGTATTATATTTGGTGTATGTCATGGCGTACCCCTATTCAAATAGGAAATGTCTGCACAGATTTCATATCTATTTCAGGTACCTTTTTTTGCAGGGTTAATAAGATATCTTTGTCAAAGTGGAAAATGCCAAAATAGTAGTAGCTACATTATGTGAGGTGAGTACATGAAAACTGGTTAATTTATGTTATATCTTGCTTGCCTGTTAATTGAGTGATCTACAGAGTCTAGATCTTAGTGCAGAAAATTTCTTGGCTAATCTGGATCCGCCACATGAATGATGTAAGAAACCTAGTATAAAAAACAATTGTGTGGCCCTAAATGACCAAAATTGCCATAGAACCTGGTAAGGTTAACATATAATAGTAAGCCAGATTGTGCTTTGTTGAATTCTGGCTTATTGTAATGTCCAAATTAATCTTTACAAAGAAACTATGGCTTGTTAATCATCATCAAACCACAATTAGAAACCATATTAGGCTTATGAATTCTGGCTTTTTTTAATCATAGATTTTCATTAAATCTGAACTCAGAACTCTTACTTGTCCCTGGCTTGTTTCCACAGAAAATGTTTGTCCTGAAACGGGACGTGACAAAATTAGGAAAGGAGACAAACAGGTAAGAAATGAGGATAAATGACTGTGGTTTGCTTGGTCAGCCTTGGGACAATTCCTGGCTAAAGCAAAATACAAATCTAAAAGTCATGACTTAATATGAGAATATAGCCATGGTGTGCACAAGAAGATATGTGGAAATGTCCATTAATGAAACATTCACTAAATTACTTAAGTTTTTAAGTAAAATGTATGCTAAAATGTGTGTAGCTTGTTTATGTGTTCAGATTTTGTTGTTGTACGACATCAGATCCACTCAATATAACTGGATGTAAACACACTTTGTCAGTCAGACCATGTCTACCTTCTTGCTGCCTGTTTATTCTAATTGAATTGGTGGTTCGAACTCCTTGAACTCTGTATTCCATTAAAAACTGCACTGGGAATCTGCGGGCAAAGGGGACACCTGAAAAGAAACATACTGGAAGGAGTGGGGAGGAGGGTGGGAGGGGAGGGGGAGATCAAGAAACAAAAGGCTTTTAACTTGTGCTGTACATGATAATGATAGACTTCCTTCAAAGAGCACTGGGGCTTTCAAAAATCACAAGAGTGCAGAGAGGTCACCCATAGATATTTGAATTATTAACACATGTTTAAACATTAAAGAAAGATGTATTGATAGAATATCAATGTGATTAATTATTTACTTACAGAAAGTGAATCATGGGAGGGAAATTAACTGTTCACTTTTCCTTGGTAAGGGAAGGCCTTCCAGAAATGCCCCATTAAAGGATTAGTTAGTACTAATAAGTGTGTTAATAGCTTCTAACACAGAGTTTCTTAGAGCAGAATGGAAGATGAGATGCTTAGGATTTAAGATGGTGACCTTCTGCACTGGACCAATAGCTCTCAGGGCAGAGGCTGTAGATGTTTTTGAATTTTACAGAAATTCTCTTTTGGAGAAAGTGGGTACAACTAAACATGGTCTCTAGAGATGCAAGATGGATTACAAGCATGGCTTGCCAATAACATGTTACAAATCATGAGTTACTTACAATTACTTCCCACCCCAGCAGTTCAGAACTAAAATCTCCCAAGATGGGGTTAAGAAAGACAGAATAAAAACATTCCCTATGGCTATTTCAGCTGATTGCTCCAATGAATATCTACATGCAACAAAGCTGTTCTCAAATACAACAGCTCCTTGGGAAAAGTGGAATCTGATGCAAGCATCTTATTTTTATACTGGTGAGTCTGCTTGCATCATACATCATTTCAGCAGCTATGTAAAAATTATATATTTTAGAGAAACAAGCAACATTTGTTTAAAACATTTTTATCCTGCCTATCTTCCAAAGAGCTTTAGGCAGCTAACAAACAGTTATATTTGTTCATCTTGTGTTGGTGTGGCAAACATCATCCAAAACACATACACCATGTCACAGCAAAGCTGATTCAGTGTTTAAAGTGTAAAGCACATTTGGCTTATGTGACACGTAAACTAGCTGTAACCACTTTCTGCATCTTTACAATAAGGAGCATTGAGACTGAATGCAAGAAAGGAGTGGCTCCAGGAATTTGTACCCTATCATCTGGGCTCTTATGATGGTTAGCATTTCTTACTACTTAGGTTGCACTTTACATCTTCAAAGCACTTCACAAGCATTAACTAATTATGGTTTGGAGCACCCATGGGAGACCAGTCTTAGCATGTTATTATTAAGTAGGCTTCTGGTCTTCTGGCAGTATGAAGAGCCTGGCTTCTTACCTCTGTTCTGTGAAGCATACTGCCTTACCACATATAAAAAGGGTTTTGCCATTCTGTATTTCAGTACCTTAGGATCTGTAAGTCCCTCTCATCAAGTAAGTAGGCAATGGCAGAGAAAGGAACTTACTAGTCAAAATAAATTAAGTTGGACACTTTCTAACACAAAGGAAAGGAGATGATTAGCTAAGGAAATAGAATAAACTAATGGAAACAATTAAAGAAGAAGGGGTACAAAATTAGAAAAGGTACAATTAATATGATTCTCATCAGGAATTTTAAATAAAAATTGACTTTGTTCCTTAGGGGGGTAGGGGAGGGACGGAAGGCTTATAGTAGTAGGAACATGAATGCATACGTTATGTTTATATAAATATATATATATATTTATTGGGATAACTCATTTGCTAGTCATATGTGAAGTACTAATTGTGTCGTATTAATTTCTGGAATATCCTTTTTGTATGCATATCTATTTATTAATCACTCCAATGAATAAATATATATTTTTTAAAAACCTTTCTAACACAAAGGAGCAACTGAATTAAACCTATTTTTAACTAAAGCAATTGAATTAAGTTAGAATTTTAATGTTAATTCCAGAATTAAGTTAATGATTATGTTATTAATTAATCAAACAAGACAGAAAATGCTAAGGAGCTAGTTTTACAATTCTCAGTTGATTCATTATCCAAAACCTAGTTCTTATTACTTCTTTCCTATTATCAGTTGCTCAGGGTTAGTGAATTACAGTGTTTATGTCACAATATCCAAAATGCTTATGTGCGGCTCTCATTACACCGTCTCAAAGTTAAATATTTGAAACCAACAAACAGTAAAGGCAGATTGGAAAGAAGTCATTTCTCTGCATCTGTATGATCAACCTCTGTTCTTCTCTGGACATCACAAAGAAGTTCCTCATCTGTTCCAGGAAGATGAATTCTGAAGCTCTTAATCCTGAGATTTTTGCAGGGATCCATGTGGGAGCCAAAATATTAAAGAAATGGGGAGAGGATAAGGAGATGGGATTATAAAGGAAGGAGAAAGGGCAGACGAGAGAAGGGTTTCTAGTGGGGTGGATGAGAAATGAGATTTTTAAAAATTCATGCATTTGTTTACTTGTCTCTAAAGTTCCAGATAGGAATAAGGGTGAGGAGTTGTGAATAAAATCATGGATTATGTTTTTCAGCTTCATTCTAGTAATGCTTCTAGCACAGGCATTTAGCTTAAATGTCAATTCAACATAAACTGAATACTTAATTTCCTCTTGCTTAATGTAAATTTAATTGAATTAGATTTTCTGTTTATTAAAGATTAACTAAACGGACCCTTCCACATTTCTGTATAAATTTTCTTCTCTTCCTTTAACAGTTAATCCCTCCATATGCTGGTATCAAAACCAAACACACACACACACACACACACACGGTATCAAGAGGTTGTTTCAAATGGAGAAAACACTTGGCAAGAAAAGAATATGGAAATATAATCCCGAACTTATGTTCACGTAGATCAGGGCTTTCCAAATGGTATGCCGCAACACATCAGTGTGTTGCCTGAAGTGTGTAGGTGTGTCACCTACAATCTTGGAAATGTATGTCATTATTTATAAATCATATATTTTTAAAAATATATGAAAGGTTTTCATGAGGTATGTTGTGTCCCCATACGTTTTGTTATTACAGTTTGTGTCTGTGTCTGTATTTCTTATAAGGGGTTAAGTTTAACCTCTGACTTCCTAGTAAAACTGAATTATTGTGTTGCGAAATGATGCATGTGTAAAAAAGTGTGTCACCAACATGAAAAGTTCGGAAAGCTCTGGTGTAGATAGCACAGAGCAGACTGTATTCCTGCTAAAGTGTAGGAGTGGGTTGCTTTGGTCAAATGATTACTTCATATCTCTATCTATATGAAAAAGAATAGCACGGGAGACCATTGGGAACACGTGTGAAGTCGGACAAGATGCAGTTCACTAAGGTCCAACCATCACATAGTGAAAATGTGGTGGAACAGAAAAATACAATGACATTTGCATTCTTTTAGGTGTTGCACAAATTGATTGTGAACAAGGATTATTATCGGAAGGTGTTCTTGAAGACTAAGGCCCTTTCTTCACAAGGGAATTAGAACGTGCCAGTGCGTCCTATCATGGAGGTCGTCTGCACCTTGGAGAGGACTAGATCCGGACTATTTTCCTTAGTTCCGCACCTCAGTCTGCTCCAAAATGCCCCCAAGTGGTCCTCCAGTGCACTTTTTGAAGAACAGAAGAAAACCAGTCTTTTATTTTTTGGAGCGCACCATTGCGTTCCTGCTTACTTGTGCAGATGCACAGTTTTGCACCAGTGCAAGCCTGCGATCTGCGGAGGGCGGGCTGTAGGCATGGCGAGCTTCAGCAGTTGGTCCGGGCCCGGAAACAACTGGAAGCCGCCATTTTGTCAGCCGGAGCAGTGTGGATCTAAGACCTCGCACTGCTCTGATTCACCCTGGACCAAACGGAGGAGCCCTGCAGAAGGGCTTAAGGGAGAGTCCGCATTACTGTGGACCCAGAAGAAGCCGTAACTAATGGCACGGAGTGATTCCCTCGCCTCATGCGGAAATAGCCAAAGCGTGGATCATGAAAACATAATAGATGGCTGATGAGCTATATCAGATGAAAGCATCTGCCGTGGACACCAGAACACACCGGGCAGGAGTATGGCACTCTTTTAATATTTTCTAAGCACCCCAAGATCTTTTGATGTAGGGCAAGATAGAAATATTTTAATAAATCAATAATAAATAAAATAAACACTTCCTCTTCATACTTGCTGCTCTGCAGTGATTACTCCGCAAGCTTTGAAACATTTGCCATTTATTTCTTACTTAGTGCTCTAGTCCCCATCTCCTGGCAGGGATCTTATCTGTTTTTCTTGTTTTGCAGTAAAATTCTGGGAAACTGAATGGTTAAGGAAGGGGTGGATCCTTCCAGGGCTGGCTATTGAACTGATGATCTTTCTTTCTTTTAAAAAACTTTCATCCCAAGTCAAAGTCGATTCCAAGAGCTTCTGTCCTTCCTACAATGCAATGCTGTTGAAGCTGGTGGTTGAGTGTGGAAAGAGCTGATTCCTTAAAGGGCACACTGCTGGAGAAAATGCAGAAAAGAGTTTCTGACAGGCAATGTTGCCTCCCACAGCACAGTGATGGGGACCAACTAATTAAAATCGGTGACATTATGAACTTAGGACCTTTCCACACTACACTGTTATAGTGCTATTATTCTGCTTTCAACATCCTATGGAATCCAGGGGTTTGCAGTTTAGGGAGGGACATTTAGAATTCTCAGCAGAGAACTCCTTGGCCTCACGAAACTCCAAACCCCAGAATTCCACAGGATGTTGAAAGTGGAATAGAACTATATACTACGGAAAGGCCCTTAGTTGGAAATCTGATAATGCAAAAGGGCAATCTAATTAAACCTGAGTTTTAAAACCTAAGTGAAGAGGAAGCCTGGCTTTAGTTTGATGGTGGAAATGTTAGTTGTATATATAAATGATAAACAAACGATTTCAAATAAACTTCCGTCCAAATTCCAGTTAAGCAACAAAACGAAGGTGCATATTGAAATCCTTTGGCTTGATTTGAGAGTTCATTTGTGAAGATTAATAACAACTTTCACTTTGACCTACGTCTGGAAAAATAGTTTTCCATCTCGGCAAAATTAGTTCCATTAACATAAGGTAAATTTAAAGGAGTCTACATATTGTGCTTTGTGATATTATGCTTTGAACATCCGACTACAAATTCTAAGGTTTGCAATTTAGGGAGGGACATTAGAATTTTCTGCCAGAGAGGTCTTTGGCCTCAGTAAACTACAAACCTCAGAATTCCACAGGATATTGAGAGCGGAATAAGAGAACTATAACAGGGTAGTGTGGAAATGGTCGTAGAGTCTAAGTTGATATTTCTAATATTTTTGGGCACCCCTGCGATAAAATCATGGGTAGGATTATTTTATATTCCTTTTAGTGAGGCTGCTTGTATAGTAATGTAACATAAATCAAAATACTACTTTAAAGCTTGCTTAATTGTTAAATACATTCTCCTTCCAATGTAAATACAATAAAATTAGATTTTAGCATATTAACAAGGAGCTTAATGTGCTGAGTCTTTCCTATTCTTTTTCCATCTGTGCTACTGCACCACCTTAAGTGAAAACAAGGACTAAGGCAGAAGCTTACCACCCACTGTATTAACTCTCATAAAGAGAAACAGTAGCTTTAACAGGAGGAGGAAAGCAAAGTATTCCTAAGAGGACCAGCAATGGGTGGTGGCGGTGGCGGCAATGGACATAATGAGCAAACTTGCTGGAGATAGATGAGGCTATGTGTGTGGGTGTGGATGTGTGTGTAGAGAGACAGACAGACAGACAGACAGACAGACGGAGGTGGGTGGGGATCTGTCTGAAAAAGAAGAACTAAATGAGTGTGGATTACACATTAATCAGATATTGTATATAGAGTGATTAGGGTGGAAAATTGGCTTGTCCTCTAAGAAATTATGTTCTTGATGTTTATTTCTAAATTTCCTCCTATACACATAAATTTGCACCTATACATTTTATTTAACTATGCCCCCATCTTTATTGAGTGGTAGGTGTTCTTTGTAGGTGTTTACACAATAATGCAGTACTTTTGTGAGGAGGAGTAATTCAGGAACAACTAAGTTACATTCCAAAATTAATGTAATAAGCAGTAATGAACTTGCAGAATTAGTACAATGAGGAATGATTTCTAGTTACTTTCTAAAACTATATTTTAAGGCATTTTATGAGGCATGATGATATGAATCTTTGAATTTGTATTTCATTCTCTTTAAAAAAAATCCACAATGTTTGATCACTGAGTGAGTAGGCAGCACACCTGCTACAGAGGGTGGATGAAAGTGGAGATGAGAGATGGTGCAGATTGGTAGCAAAGTTTAACTGAAGGGATGGTTACATTTTAGAAAGCTTTTCCCAATTTAGTACTTTCCAGATGTGTGGGACTACAAAACCCATAATCCCCAAACAGCAATCAAATTGCTAGATTTATTCATATATCTAGAATATAACAACATATGCTAGGTTAGAAAAGGTTCTGTGTGTGTGTGTGTGTGTGTGTGTGTATTAATTAGGGATGGGATGAATCCAGAATTTTCTGAATCTGGATCCAAATCCCTGAAAGGTTCTGGGAATACATGAATCTCACAAATCTTGAATCTTTCAAATCCTTTTTAAAAACAGGGTTTAAAAAGGAAGGGAAAGAAAGATAATCTTGGGCAAAGCACACTCTCTCAGCCGTAGCAAACACCTAGGCAGAGGCAAACCTACCTCTGAAGAAATCTGACCAAGACAATTGTCATAGTTTTGCCTCAGGATCTCTGAAACTGACATGAAGGCCCTTTCCAGGTCAAAACTGGCTTTTCTTTGCATAGCTCCTTCTGGCATCCTGGGGTTTGTAGTTTGATGATGCACCAGCACACTTTGGCAGAGAAGGCTGTGACACCTTGTAAAACGAAAAACCCCAGAATTGTGCATGAAAGAGTTTTGCAAGGGAACTATGCGAAGGAATGTTTCAGCTGTCCTTGAAATCTCAAGCCTGTACCTTCCAGGCAAGTGCTGAATTTCAATATTAAATGCTCAATTTAAATATCTTAGAATACAAGCCAAGCTGTAATTTCTGAAATTGTTAGCAAAGGCCATTATTACTCCAAGAGAAGAATTCAGCTACTTACTATCTTCCCTTATGTCTGGTCTCCCTGGTTTTCAGGCGTCCCAGTCTCCAAAAATCTATTTGGTTGGAGGATTTGAAAGATTCGGTTTGCCTATTTTGGCACAGGGATTCAGATTCAGGAATCTTGAATCCTTACCCAGGATTCGAGGATTCGAGGATTCAGTTGGGCCATCCCTAGTATCAATGGACAAGGCACATGTTTGACAACCCCTCATGCCGTTTCCTTAATCATTTTTATTGAATAAATTGACACAGAATAAAATAAAAAACTGAATAACACAGACAACAAAAAAAAGCTGCAAATTACAAACTACAAAGAAAGATGAAACACAAAACTTATCACATTCCACCACAGTTCTCCCACCCACTACCCGTACATATAACAAAAACTACAACTAACAAAAGAAAAATCAATTCCACCACCCTTTCTGCAGATAACACTTGCAGACTACCTCTCTCTATATTACCTATAGATTATACTTCATCTATATATTTAACACACATTCATTAAGAAAAAAACAGCAGTCATCAAATTGCCCTCATTATCTTTCAAAAAAGTCAAGAAGCGGTTTCCAGTCTTTCAAAACCATTGTTAGTGATTTTCCTTTAATCAAAATAGTCAGTTTGTCCATTATCATTAAATCATTAAGTTTTAGCAACTAATTTTCTTTGTTAGGTACTAGGTCATTCTTCCATTCTGAGCGTATAATATCCTCGTAGCTATTATCATATATTGGAGTATTCTTCTGTGCAAAAGATTTTAAAGTTGAATATTTGGTTAAAACCTGAACTCTTTCTTTTGGGATTGATGGATGGTCCACTGGGAAAGAGTTTAGATTTTAACTGAATGGTTACCTTTAAAAACTATTGCTGTCTTTGGACCCCATATTTTTTTTAGCTTTCTCACAAGTCCACCACCTATGATGGGAACATCTCTCCTGCTTCTTACATTTCCAACATAAATTCAAAGATCTTTTATATCGCTACATAATTTCTCTGGTGTCAAATACCAATGGTATCATCTTATAAAATTTTCTTTAAGATCATAGCCCAAAGTAAATTTCATACCTTTTGAACACATCCTTTCCCATTGCTTCATTTATGTATTACATCCAAAGCTTCTAGCCCATTTTATCATGCACTCCTTCACTTGTTCATCTTCTGTCTTGAACTTCAGTAAAAGCTTATGCATTTTACCAATTATCTGTTCATTTGTACACAATTGAATTTCAATTTCTGATTTAGACAGTTCAAAACCATATTTTTTAATTCAATTTAAATCTAACAAAAAGCTGCCTGCAAGAGAACTGCTTAAATTCATATCCTTTCATCGATCTGTTCTTTCTTTTTCATATTTTATTTTCCTTCGTGGTTCACCAGCGTATCTCAGTACCTCAACCACTTTTCCATACCAGTTATTTGTTTTCTAAAAAAGCTTCTTGAGCTGAGACCCATAATGGCATTTTCTGACATAACTTGGCTTTAGATCTCATCCATATAGTCAGTAAAGCATGTCTCACATAATGAATAGTGAAAAGTAAACATTTTATTTTCACTTTAACCTCATCATACCATAAGTATCTATTCAACCCAAATATTAGGCCATGACCTTCTAATTCTAAAATTATTTTATTTCTTAACATTACCTACTTTTTTTATCCACATTAAACAAGTAGCAAACTATAATCCCATATATGGTAACCCCAAACCTCCTTGTTGTTTAGCATCTTACAATATTTTAATCTTCATTATCAGTTACTTCTTTTGCCAAATGAATCTTGATAGATCCTTGTGCTATTGTTTTTTAAAAATATATCTTTTCAAAGAATTGGTATTGTCTGGAACAGGAACAACATTTGAGGTAGCACATTCATTTTTATGACAGAATTTCTCCCCAACATAGAGAGAGTTAAACCCTACCATCTCTGCATATCTTTTCTAATTTCATTCCATGATGTGACATAATTGTTTTGATATAAGGAAAAGCAGGTTAAACTTCTCAAAGAACACTTTTGAAGGAGCCAACAACAATGATCAACCTAAGTGTTATAGGCTGTTTCTCTGACAGTTTTATGGTTTCTACAATTACTGATAGAATTAACATAATGACAACTTCACAAGTTTAAAAAAGATTCCCAACCAACATAAACAGATTGGGTTTTTATGCTCATGGATGGTGAATGTAATGTGTTCAGTATTTCCAACAAATGCTTTGAGCTCTGTACAAAAGTCTGAGTGTTTCTTCCAGTTTGACAAAACTAGTTCACCTTCTCCCTTTTCTAATGTACGTGTGAAGTGAACAGCGCTTTAAGGCCATTCTGAGTCTGGATGTCTTGGTCCAAAACACAATGCCAGATTCCATTGACCAGTTCCCTTCACACAAGGATTGGCAAGTTTTCCTGTAGTGTCACTTGCATCTCAAGGGATGTTCATAGGAATGATGTATAAGCTAAGCTTTGAGGAATCACACTGAAACTATGGGCAGTATTTCATTACTTTATAATTGAAACAGGCAAAGGGGAAAATCCCATAATGCAACATATAAAGGACCATGCCAAAATTTATCATATCGCAAGAGAACTGGGTCCAAAGGTTACCATTCAGAGTAATTTGTCATCTTGTGTTGAGGTTCCTGGGAATTCGTTTCTGCAAGAAAAGCATCAAAGATCATCATAGCATGAGCTGTTCTTTTTCAAAATATTTTTTAATTTTTTAATTTTAAAATATTTTTTTTAATTAAACAGGAGGGGGGAAAAAGAAGCAACAAATAACAAAACTACATAACAATACATAAAACTACAAACATAATAATAATAATAATAATAATAATAATAATAATAATAATAATAATATACAATGCAAATAACAAAAAATACCTAACAAGACTGCAAACATCTTAACAAAACTTTAAAAAAACAACAAAAAACCACCAAATAACTAAAAATTGTTTCCCACCCTTGTTGCATAACAGCCCTTAGTAAACACTTGTACTTAACTATTAGATCATTATTAAAAATCTGAGTTAACTTTCTTGTCAATAATCCTTGTCATAGCATGAGCTGTCACCAAGCTGAAGGTTAGGTTAATTCATGTCAGTGGATGGACCACCAACTCCTCCATTCCTAAAAAGCGAATATTGTATAACAGCACTAATGACAGCTTCCTCCAAAATTTGCATCCCCAGATTTTAAAAACTGCTCCAGAGAGTCTCTTGTGGGGTTCTGGGTTTAATTTTTGTGACCATTACAAGGCTGTTAGCATATCCATATTAAAGCAGACACTTTAACATCTGAGACAGCTAGAATGAAGGCAAACAGAATGGCAGCTGTTCTGTCAGTCACTTTCTGTTCTGTTCAAGACAGCTGGTTATTATTATCACATATTATTTACTATTTAAACCCATCATTTTAACAACAACAACAAAAATCTCACATGGCTCCAGGGGAAAGAAAAAAAGGAGCGAAAAATGGTCTCCATGGATGTTGCAATTTCTGAGTCCACAACCATATTTAAGGTTATGTTTTCCAATAAATCTTATTACTTTCTCTTACTGCCACTTCAGCTGTCGTATTAAAACCATCAAGTTGACCACAGATTTCCTAAATGGAAGTACATGGCTCATTTAGCCTTTAAACCACACAAATACCTAAGAGAGATTTCTATAATTCCAGCATTCATCATGAAAGTACTCCTCAGGTGGTAGTTAGTCAGTTAGACTTCCACTGGTGTTTTCATCTCATGGGAAAGAAAGTATTCAAAGACCAGGGAGGAAGATAGTTATGTGCTTACATTTCTTCCCTAATGGTGAGAAGACCAAAAAGCAAATAGGAGTTTTGTTTGGTTAAATATAAATTCACCAGAAACCTGAATCAGAGTTTTTGAAATGTACAGCAAGGATGGAAAATATGAGGCTCTTCAAATGTTGTGGGACTGTAACTTCCATCAGTCTCAGCCAGCATAGCCTGGGGGTGAGAAATGGTGTCAACCGCAGTCTAACAACTTCTGGAGGGCTATACGTTCTCTGTCCTTGATTTAAACAATGAGAGAATAATTTGTCTATTACAGTGGGAAAATAATTCAATGTTATCACTGTTTTCATATTTTAGGTTTGCAGCAGTCCTAACCACCTTTTTGCATACATATATGGACCTTAGGCTTTAGCTGGCTGCCATGCTAGATTTGTTTTCTACCCATATTTTTTCTTGGTTGAATCCCATTTCTGAAAAAACATTACGCTAGCTGTGTTAATGTTATGAGAGTAAAAAAAAAGGCGTGGGTGAGTGGGCGGAAGACAGCAATATTCCAGATCCTTGAAATGAATGGGTTTTCCTTACAAATAAATTTTATATTTAGATTGATCCAGCAGGCCTCTTTATATGATGGACTTCAGATTTTTTGATTCACCTAGTTAAAGGATTTTGATGCCTTAAGGTGGTGATCCAATATACATACATGACAGAGTTCTGGGGGTGTGGCTATCCAGAGTGCGAGAGCAACCTAGAAACAGGTTGCCAAGTAACCAGAATAGCTCCTCAGAAGAGAAACCTAGACCAGTAATATGTGGCAGGGACTGGTGGCTGAGAGGAAAAGCTATATAAAGGCAAACACTGATTGTCATTTGCAGTCCTTCAGTGAGAATTCTTGCCACAGACAGCTGGAGAATAGAGTCCCCTAGTCAGCTAGGGAGGGTGATTGTGTGGGAAAGGTTTAATTTCTCAATAGAAGCCTAGTGAGAGGCAGAAGAGTAATTAAATCATCATAAAATCTGGTCAGAAAATGTGACCTATATGGGGGTTGAGTCTTTGGTGAGTGTAGCCAAAGGGCTGTTTAAGATACTTCTGCTTATATGAGAGTTTAAAGATATAAGGGAACTGACTAAAAATACTCTGAGGAACTGCATTAATTTTAGCCTGCATATGCACTCCAATACTTTATTCTGTATGTTATCTCAATAAATGTTATAGTTTGTTTTTATAAATATTGACTCAAGTGAATGGTATACAGTATTTAAAGACGCAAAGAAAAAATGCTACCATAGAACTATTAAAGGGTCCTAAACAACTATTGAAAATTCTTGCCCTTTTACACCAAGGTGGTATTATAAGGGGAAGGCAGAGCTGTGTGGAAAAGACAGGGTATCTTATCAAATTTGGGAACTGCCACACCAATCTGGGAGAAAAAGAAGTAAGCCCTTGTCACACCATATTCATATATGTAAGCCCTACTGAACACAGTGGGTACTATCTCTGAATAGACATGTATAGGATTGTGCTATAAGAGACAGAGAATATGTGAAATACTGCACTGTTTGAAATATGGAATTATTGAAGGCTTTCAGTACTTGGGAACAGCTCGGAATTCTTCCAAGTTGGGTGTAGGGAGGGAGGATGTCTAAGGCCTTGGAGAACCACACATTGTACTCCCTTGATACAGACAAATAGCTATCAAGATTTCTGAGGACTCTTCCTGTTTCCAGGTTCAGCCCATTCCATTGCTTTCTGATGAGCATGTGGGGAAGATTAATTATCATTATGGTGTCTCTATGAAAATGAGAAAGACTCCTCCCTAGAGGAAGGGAATCAGTTAAAGCATCCCTTCACCCTGAGGCTGACATTTAACACAGGATGTTTAAGGAGCAATTGGTAGGTTATCCCATCGTTTGTCGAGCACTGTTAAATGGGATTTATTAGTGAGGAAATGTAGTAGGAGGATCTTAGTTACTCAAAAAAGCCAGATAGAATAGTACTAAATAAGTACTTGTGTGGAATCCCTATTTTAGTTATGTCTCTGACTAACTGTGGAAAATAAATCCTCATCTGACCACATAATTATGAAAACAGCCACTATGAAATGTGTAGTGCTTAATGTCAAAAATCAGATATTCTGTCTGCCCCCCACTCCCAGCCCTAGTTTCTTATTTTACAAGTAAAAATAGCCTTTATCTGAGTGTTTGACAGATAGGTGATTTGTTTTTAAACGAGTGTAAAGTGTAAGCTTCTGCATTACATTGCAGATGGGCAAGGTTTCAGATATTTTCTTCAGATTGGATTGGGATTTTCTCAGCTTTCCCAGAAAAAAAATAAATGCAAGAGGACTCAGAAACAAAATCCTGAGCCAAACTGAGGCCCTTTCCAGACACTGGGGGAGAAACAACTGTAAACGGAGTTCACCGGATTTTTCCTTTGTCCAGGCGAGTCCATCATGAAAAGCAGCAGTGCGAGTTCATCGCTCCACAGCTCTTCGGCGTCCCAAATGGCAGCTTCCAGTTGGTGAAGGCTCTCCACCAACTGGAGAAGCTCGCCAGCCAAAAACCCGCTCCCAGAAGATCTGCAGGCACGCACTTGTGCATACCTGCAAATCTGCTCCGGAGCCAGGTGACGGACCTACAAGGCTTCGCGCACTCGTGCTTTTTAAAAACCTCAAAAAAGATGTTTTTAAAAACCACACTGCGTGACCAGTTCTGGTCACGCAGAACCGGACTGAGGTGTGGAACTACAGAAAGTAGTCCACCAGTCCACTCTACGGTGCAGAAGACCTCCATTGGAGGTCGCTCTGCACCATTTTAAAATCCCAGTGAGGAAATGGCCTGAGGGAGAAGGAGGATGTATCATGACTACTCTTCAGCCAGCTAGCCAGCCAACCTACCTGTCAACTTCACCTTCAGTTTGCCTGTCTCCACTCCTCCAATACTATCCACTCCCCTTTGCTTCACATTAAGTGGCTGTGGGAGCAACAGTGAATCTTGCAAGGAGGAAGTGTTGGCAAGGGATGTAAATCTTCATTTGTTTCATTCTTGCATGCAGGAATGAACAACTTCAATGAATTCCTCTTAATTGTAGGGGGAAAAAACAGGGAGAACAGAACAATCAAAGACTATGGCACTTTCTTTCCAGGAAATTTAGTTCTTGTGAGAAAAATCATGTTTTAAGTGCAGGGATTTGGTCTGGTTTAGAAAAATTGCTCTTTGTGGGGGAAAAATGCCACATGATTAAACAGGGGATAATTTCACATGAAAAACTTCCTGAAATCTTGGCCATTTCTGCACTATACTGTTATAGGGCTATTATTTCATTTTCAACATTCTGTGGAGTTCTGGGGTTTGTCATTTACTGAGGCCAAATAGCTCTCTGGTTGAGAATTCTAAAGGCCCCTCTCTAAAATGCAAATCCCAGGATTCCACAAGATGTTGAAAGTGGAATAATGGCACTATAACAGTGTAGGTGTGGAAATGGTCCTTGTTACATGCAAATTGTCTCGGCAGTGTGTGCCTAATTTCCGCAAGGGTGAGAAAAGAGGCAAATATTTGCTGGAATTCTAGATCACCTTTTACTTAATGTAACTTTATGTATACTTAGCTAAGTAGCAGATTTACTAATAAAACTTGTTAGTGACGATGCCTAGCAGGAAACCAGCAGGAGTGCCTGATGTGCATCAATGTACAATGTGCATTGGTGTATGATGCACAGTGATGTGCAGTGCATTACAATGCACACTAAGCACTTTGTGTGGTAATGTAACAGAACCCCTCTGCTGGATATTGATGTTACAAAACTGCCCACTTCTAATTCCCACATATGTAAGACCACTTAAGGAGATGCAACTTGGATAAAGGATTCCAGCCATTCTTTATATCTGTAGTGGTGACTAACAGAATGATAAGTTCAAAGAACTGCTTGAGAATGATAATTAAAAAGGGAAGGAAGGAGACTGGACACTGACAATTGAGTATAAAATGTTTTTTGAAAATAATACAGAAACTATTCCAATGATAATGATAACAATTTAATAATAATGATTGAATACTTAGAATGGCATTGAACACTTAAGTGATGGGAGGAGAAGAGGGCTCCTGCATGTCTTTTCTCCAAATTCTTCTACCATTTGAGGGCTCTGTGCCCTTCTCCAGGACAGGAAGATGTTCAACCAGTTGCCCAAATCTGGACTATGACTTCCACACCTAGGGTTTGTCTGATGCAGCCCCATAGCTCCAGCCCATTAATTTGTGCCCCCTGTATCCCTCCTCCCCTCACATTTCTGCTAACTTGCTGTAATTGATTGAGTCAAGCCCATTGTGCCCCAATGATGGGTTTAAATGGTAGGAAGGAAAAAATACACCAACCACTTTGTATCAGTCCTGTCAATTCCTTCCTGGAGTTCCATAGAATAACCAGTGACAGCCTGAGATGGACATCTTAGAGGGAGTAAGAATGTATCATGATGCACACTTGGCCTGACTGAAGCTGAACTCATATGGCTTGGTTCAGTCTTAAATCTCCAAAGACGCCCCAAACTGCATCTTGCAAGAGTACCCTCACCACATTTCATGGGATGCAAAGAACACATGCTGCACATTCTCCTCCCCCATTTCTCATGACTCCAGCTTTGTGGGACTTGGGGCTTTCTTGCTCCTGTGTCGTTGTCATTGCTGTTGTTGCTGTTCTTGTGTGTGTTCAAGTCATTTCTGACTGATGGTAATCCTAAAGTGAACCTGTTACAAGGTTTTCTGGGGACTAAGATTTTGCGACATACCCAAGTTCACTTAGTGGGTTTCTATGGCTGATCAGGGAATCGAACTCCGGTCTCCAGGGGTCATTATCAAACATTCAAGCCACCACACCATGCTGTCTTTCCCTATGTCATTGCTGACACTCAACATAGCATGAGCCTTCCTTCCTTCTCTGTAATCTTGTGCCTTTCTGTTGAAGAAGCTTCCTTCCTATTCCAGAACTGGAGAACTGGAATGGGTACTATGGATTATCTAGTCTAACCCCCTGCCATGCAAGAAAATACAGCTTAAGTATCCCTGACAAGTGGCCATCCAGCTTCTGTTTAAGATGTCCAATGAAAGGGAGCCCACAATTTTCCAATGCAGTCTATTCCATGACTGAACTGCTGTTACCATAATGAACATCTTCATAACATTTAATCAGAATCTTCTTCTAATTGGAGTCTGTTGGTACAGACCCTATCCTCTGGAATAGTAGAAAACAAGCTTGCCTCTGGAAGTAACAGTACTATGATTAATTATAAAAACTGGAAACTTAGTATTAAGAAGAATGAATACAATAGCATGTTGGGACTAAAGCGTCATCCTATCTTTGGCCTGCTATAGATGGCGTCAGCGTGTTTTTCATCCCAAAAATAACATTCCAGCCTCTGTTTTTTATTTGTTTTTAAAGATTTATATACCCACTGTTCACATCCAGAGTGGTTCACAAGTAAACTATTTTTTTCAAGGAAATAACATAACACGTTAAAAGTAAATTAAACAATTTTGAGACAATTACTCCCACAAAGGGAGATACGGGATGTATATAATCTTATTTACATGCATACTGCAGAAATAGGCAAACAGACAACATCAGATTCTCCACAAGGTTTAAATACTGCATAATAGGGCAACATGGTTCACACTGTGCTTTTTTTTACAGACTATTGTAGAATGAGCTTCAACAGAGTCCTTACAAGAGTAAATCCTCTCAATTAGCACAAAATGGGTGAATATCACACATCTTTTACAAAAGGCTATCATCTATGAGCATTTTCTTTGAGAGTGTGATCCTAATTTGTCCACCTTCTTTTCTCTGCAAACATCTCTTTTTAGGTGCAAAGTGAAATATTTATGAGGCTCACTAGGGATCATTCCCTTTTTAGAGTCTTTTATGCCTCCAGGAAATACACATCTGTCTTGTTTGTACAACAATAAAAGAGTGCCTATTCAAAACTCTAACTGAGGCCCTTTCCACACCGGGCTATTAAAACGGTATAGAGCAACCTCCAACGGAGGTCTTCTGCACCGTAGAGTGGACTGGGCGGACTACTTTTTGCAGTTCCGCACCTCAGTCTGCTCTGGAGCGACCGGAACTGGTCGCGTGGTGTGTTTTTTAAAAACCTCTTTTTAGAGGTCTTTAAAAAGCACAGAGCACGCAACTCCGTGTCGCTCCGTCGCCGCGCTCCAGTGCAGATTTGCAGGCGCACACTAGTGCATGCCTGCAGATCTGCCGGGGCGGGCTTTCAGCTGGTGAGCTTCTCCGGTTGGTGGAGAGCCTCCACCAACCAGAAGCCACCATTTAGGACACTGGAGCAGTGCGGAGTAACGAGCTCACACTGCTCCTCGTCCCGACAGACTCAACCGGACGCCGAAGAAATCTGGTGAGTCCCGTTTTGCGCAGTTCCTTTCCCACATGTGGAAAGGACCTGAGATATTGTGAATGTTTGTGTGTGTGTGTGTGAGTGCACACACACATGCATTGCGGAACCATGATTTGCAATCTGAAGCTGCTTCTGTTTGTAATTTGCCATTCTTAATCTGAAAGGGTTGATGATTCCTCATTATTGCCATCCAAAATTGGTATAAATATGATTATCGAATATTTCATACATTTCCTACTTAGTGGTCAGTGGTCCCAGAAGGGGCAAAGAGCAGGAGTTGTTCAAAATTATGCAAACAAGATATGAAATCTCTTTTGAGTGCTTGCAAGAAAACAATAATCAATTAAGAATTAAAATATCTCAACAGCTTTATAGTCATTTGGTAGCCTAGCAATATGTGCACCCTTTAATGGTGCCAAGAATCCAGATTTCCTTCCTTTCCTATTGATTCTGTGTAAAGCAACTGGCAAGTTGGAAAGCTAGACAGAAGAAGAAAGTGGAAGCACCCTATGTCTGGGAAAAAACCCCCCACCACCCTGCAATTGTGCACCTTAATGGTTCCCATAATTAAGCATTATACCAGACATATGAAAGGTCAAAAGATATACTGACTGACTTTGTGAAGTGAGCGGCACCATTACCAGCACTTGTCATTTTAATCCCGCCAGGCAGCCATTAACTGCAAGTATAGAATATTGAATTCCAGGTATAGTTTTGCATCCTCTTCACAGTGAAGGCAGTTTCATGTTTTATTTTAACCTCTGCAATTTTTGTTCTAAGCTATCAAAAAAGGACAGAAAAAGAAGGGGAAATGTTCAACAAAATCACTATTTCTGTCATTTTGTGCCATTCAGAGAAATTCTGCCTGGGTGATCTATCAGGGAGGGATCAGTCATTAACCAAAGGATACAAAGAACTCAGCCCCAGCTTTAGAAAAGGACTTTCTTTTAAAAACTTTCTCCTGTCCTATTAATAATTTGTTGGCTGGCTATTTCACCTCAGAATATGAACTGCTATTTCCAGGAAAAGTTTAGTGACACTTTTTTTTTTTTTGGTTATAAATATGTTTGATTCTTTTGTATCACAGTCTCTTTGATTGTTTTGGCAGTGAAGTTTAAAGGCTGTTTCAGACTCACTGCCAACACAGTCAGCTTTGCAAACGAGCCTTGGTTTCCAAAAGGCCTATTCTTAAGACATCTTCATAGATTGATTTGGTGTTAATTAAAATGATTAATCCCCTCTGGAGAACAAATAACCTCACAAATGCTCAGTGCAGCTGTTTGTTCTCAATTATCCTCCTTTCTTACAAATTAGATTTTTTTTTCTTTTTGGAGATCTGGTTGTCCTATAGTGCATGCCAGAAATTGTATGCACAAAAAAAACTTGAATCCACAAATATCTCTACTGAATTTAGCTGTGCCCAGAGTTTTAAGGAATGTACTGATGATATTCATATAATAAGGTGCAGAGACCAACATATAACATGCGTGTCACCTGTGGCACTGGAAGAAGGCATTTGTGGAACATTTAGTTTGGGACAGAACCATCTGTGGGCTCAGAAATATTTGTTATGTACAGACAAAACCTTGAGTGCATAAAGTTAAAGCCTCAGCTAACTTTAATTGCTGCAAACCAAGTTCAAAATGAAAAAGTAGAGGAAGTAGTGCAGGAAGTAGAGAAGAGCACTGGAATCTTGCCCTTCCCAGTAGGTTCAGGCAAAAGCAAATTGCTGCAGTCTCTCCTAGCTTGTGTGTTCTTCCTCATTGAGAGCTTTTGACATTTTGACCATACTGTAATGTTGCTTTGCTCTACCTGCATTGGTTTTCATCTGTGGAAAGGGTATGGAATAATAATCTTTTAAAGTGTTAATGCAATGAAATAAAAATCAGTAAAGATTTCAAACTAAACTGGCAATGAAATGCAGACTGTCATGATCAAGGTACCAATGGAGAAATGAGGATGGGAAGCTGAAGAAATGTTTTAGCAGTGTTGCAAAAAGTTTGATTATCAGAATGTTAAAGTATTTAAACATCTCAGACACTACAGATAGATCTTGCTCATCTCATACTTGAAGGATCCCAAAATGTGTAATCCCATATGCATTATGGAACATTGTAGGATCCCTGTACCAATTTATCTAAACCTTCAGCAGTAACAATTGTTTATTCCCACAGCACATGATAAATCAGAGGGCAGGATGAGAATACCTCAAATGTACATCTATTTCAAATGATGTCATCTTTCCCGGTCTCAGAACAACCTCTGCAGAACACTGAAAGATAAAAGTTTTGTATGGTTTCTGACAGTTCTCTCACAGGAGTCCATAACCCTTCCTCCATTTTTAGAATGAAAGCCCCCAGTTTTTCTTGCATCAGAAGACCACGGATCTATGGGGTTTTATTCTGTAGTAAAGTCATGACATCTGTGGGTAAACTTTTCTTCCAGACATAAATAGATGCTCTAGGGAGCCAGTGCAAAGCCTTAGTGCACTTTTACGGTAGAAATGACAGCAGGTTTTATAAACCAGTTCTGTTCCCATAGTTGCCCTGTGGAACTCCGGGAGCAGCCCTGTCATTTGTTTCCAGCAAAGCTTGTGCAACCAGGCAGAGTGTGGCAGGCAGCTTGGGGCCTACTCTTGAACTGACTTTTTCTCCTGAATTGTGTAAGAATGCTACATCCTGTTTGGTTGTACATTTGTTCTGCTATGATTTAGAAGTGCAGCAAAACTCTTAACAGCTTTAAAGGAAAGGCTGGGGACTACTATTCTCAGATTCTTCTTTACCCCAAAACGTGGGTGACTCAGGGGTTCACCTGCAATGCCAGTACCTCCATTCAAAAGTGAGGAATTACTAGTTCAAATCAGGAGGCCTGTGAGGGGAGAGGGGTAAACTAGTGAGAACTTTCCACCAATGTTTATGGGGTCTCTTCAGGGAGAAACCAGCCAAAGACTCAAAAGTGGACCAAAATATGTTTTATTTGGGGAATTAACAATCACACGCAAGAAGCAAGGACTCACACAATTACACAAGGCTAGCTGAAGGAGAGTAAGAGGGAAATTGTTGATAGTGAGGTTTCAAGGGTGATAAGGCGATATTTACTGATCTGGAGAGCAGCAAAGAAACAGGGATGTGGCTTATACTCAAATCTTAGGACAGTACTTGTTTGGGAATCAAAGTGACAGTGTGGCTACCAGCAAGTGAAGTACTGCACCTAACTGCTCAAAACCAGGGGGTTTTATACCCAATTTCTATCTGGAGGGCAGAGGTGTGAATGGCTCTTCAGCCGAATAAACAGAACTGACAAGGAGGTCCAGACTGTGCTAATGATCTTAGTGCTAGGTGACAAAGAGTTAATGGGCATCATGATAGATCTGTAATGGTTGGACAGGTATGGAGACAATGGAGAAATGCACAAGTTGGTAAGAAGAAGGTTTGAAACAATCAGTGGTTTGGTGGGAACTTCCTCATTGCTATTGTCCAAGAGCAGAAACATTACAGCTTAGTTTAAGCCTATTATCTCTGGAGTTACCTGGCAGTTTCCTGGCTATGACTTGACTATGCCTAGAGGGGATCTCTGACCTACTTTGCAGCACATGTGTTCAGCCAGCATCTTCCTCTTGTCCAGCTTGGCCATACAGTCACATCAGGGTACATTTTATATCAACACCAATTAATATATCTTGCCAATTAAACATATTTTGCCAATGAAACCATACCAAAGTATGGGGGTATATGGATTGGTAACATCTTCATAGCCAACACAGCTCTGGAACAAGAGTTTAAGTTCAATTGATATTTTTACGCCCTCTGACATTTCACAGATGAAAATGAGGACGTGTGGCCAAATCAAAAGGATTGGCCAGGTAACAAGAGGGCAAAAGATATTAATGGTGATGCACACAAAACTACTGTTTTGAGCAGAGATGCCTTGGGATTTATGTGCCAAATTTAGGAAAGCCTGAGAAAAGAAAAACAAACCTCCTTGAAAGGGCAAAATGTTGCCCTCTCCTCTCCCTCCTGCTCAGTAGGATACAAACTACTTTTGCAGTTTGAATTCAGTCTTAAGCAACTGAACTAAGATCAGGACAAAGGAGAAAAATGAGGGGGAGGAGAGAGAAACTGGGTCATTTTAAAAGTAGCCAAGAAAGTGGGACTGCAGAGAATTACCTGGGGCCATCCTTGCCAAACCAGGACAATTGGCAGGTGTATATTATCATGTGTTATTGTCTGAAATCCTTTATGACAAGTATGAATGTATAACCTAGAAATATGCACTCATGACTGTTACGTATTCGCAATCCCTCTGAAGCCGCTAAACTGGGAGCTACATGAATATGTAAAAGTCAGCCCCTAGTTTAGTGGCTACATAGGAACTGTAATGGTCCCTCAATGCCCACTTACCAGGAACCAGCCTCTGGTGATCAATGCAGATCTGTTTCTCTGTTGATCAGGAAGCAGCTGGCTGATGGTCCCACCCCCTCTCACAAGTGATCTCTGGCATGAGGTGGAAGTGCGATAGGTACCCTGTTTCTGCCCTTTTACACTAGAAATCACTCCTAGAAGGGATAGAAATGGCAGCCAGCTGCTTCTGAAGCAATATGGGAATAGACTCCTATCAATCACAAGGACTGCTGCCCAGTAAGTGAGGATTGGAGGAGTCAGGCTAGGATTCACTGTGGAGCACCACAACTGCACTGCTTGTACATCTGTGAGTCTCATATAGGATTCCAGCCATCATGTTTAAATGCAAAAACTCAGTGACTCATTGCTATACTCATGAAGGCTTTATAATACTGACCATTGCTTTGTCTAGCCCAGGGCTTTTTATGTGGACTGGCTATCAGTTTTTGGCATCTTAGACAGAATGCTTTCTTAGAATTCTGTTAATTAGAATTGTCAGGAACTGAATCAGGAGTCTTATGCACATAAAGTAAATGCTCTACCACTGAGTAAGACCTACTCAGACTAGCACATGTTACACATATCGCATTTAATATCATTTAACCCTGTACTGTTGCAAAACAAAATGTCATGCATTTTTTATTCAGGCTAAAAGTTAATTTCTAACATTTTTCTTTTTCTTAACTTTTCTCAATAAGTTTTGTCTTAATAAATGCCAAAATTGCAAACTGCATCCATCTATTTTATATTCTCGAAGTGAAAGTTGATCCAGTTTATTGTACAAGGGTGTAAAAGAACCTTAAACTGGCATCCAGAGGAAACTGGCTTGCAACTTTATTAAGGTTTTGCTTTATGCTAAAACTGGTAGATGTCATGCTGCTATCTAGATGTTGTTGGACTGGAAGTCCCACCAGCCCTAGCCAGTGTTGAGGAATGTTGGGAGCTGAAGTCCAACAACACTTGGACAGCCAGATGAGTCCCTCCTCTATGCCTAAAAACTGGCCTAGAATCTTCCTCATAAATGGATTCATGCATGCAATGGCTGCAACAATGGGGAAAACATGTAATGAAATAGTTGAAAAGATATGTAAAAGTATTCTGAGCCACAGCATTCCATTGGACAAAGTGAGGAAGCTGTCTTAGGCAGCAAATGTTGGATATGTCATGATAAGGTAGTTATTTATTTTATTGTGATTGCATTTTTACTATCAGAACATTTGTGAGATTTTTCTATCTCAGGAGAAAAAAATAAAAGAACTGGCTTAGGGTAATATCCACTTTGATGTTGGGACTGTGTGTGGGGGTCACCATTTATGCTTAGCCTTAGGTCAAAAATTGTCTTGAATCAACTCAGTTGGGAGTTCACCTTCAAGTAGAGCAATACCAAGAGAATGTTTTGATTTTACACAGCTCTTTACATAATTAAGGGACCTACATCATTATCCCATTAACTTTGACAGCGTCCTGGGCAAGAAAGGAGGCAGGCATACTATTTCTCACCTCATTCTCTTCATTGAAAGATGAAGAGAAAATGACTTGCACATGGCCACTCAAGGAACTTATGAATAATCTACTACACAGAGCTCAGTTGTAGGACATTTTCCTCATAATATCACTCCAACTGTCTGCAGCTTTGAAATAATTCTTTATTTTATTGGAGGTATAAGCTGTGGCTCCTAGCCAGCATGGTGTAGTGGTTTGAATGTTGGACTATGGACTCAGGAGGTCGGGGTTTGATTCCCTGCTTGGCCATGGAAATTCACTGAGTGACCTTGGGTGCATCACACACTTTCAGCTCCAGAAGACCCTGTGATCGGTTTGCCTTAGGGTTGCCATAGGTTGAAAGTGACTTGAAGGCACAGAGCAGCAGCAATAACAACAACATAAGCCGTGAGTGCTGACTTCTGAGAATAAACCTCCTTTTTGCAGCAAGAAAACATCCAAATGAATGAAACACATCCGCATAAAGACATCAAAAGGTATTCATGGCTTCATTCAGAAGAAGCTGTGAGTACTGGCAATCTGTAAGAGGGTTATAGATGTCAGAGAAATG
Source organism: Iguana delicatissima (assembly GCA_948472985.1). NCBI lineage: Eukaryota > Metazoa > Chordata > Lepidosauria > Squamata > Iguanidae > Iguana > Iguana delicatissima. The sequence continues at coordinate 449,093 of CAOKZL010000764.1, forward strand.
ATGGGTAAGCAAAGGTTTGGATGACGATCCACTGACCTGGTCTCCTGCACAATCCCATCAAAAAACTTGGGAGCAATGTAAGAATAGTGTACTACCAGCATACTTGCTACAAGGTTTTCACGTCACAGCTGATGGTGCTCTTGGTATTTACTGTATAGATTTCTATAAAAAGATGCTTGAGTTTTTCCCATGAAACAAACTGAAATTGTAGACATGCAAGCAACCCAGCAAAATAAAGTTCAGTGCCTGTAAGGAGTTTGTTGTTGTTGTTGGCCAGGGGAGTATATGGGCATTTTTTTAAAAAAGGAAAACAAATTCTTCCATTAGATTTTTTTTTTAAAAAAAAACATACTATTTGCTATGAAATTGTGCACCTTAAACTTAGATCTTTTTCTTAAAAACAAAATTGATGGATGGAAAGTGGGAATAATGTCAAAAAAGGGAATCTTTGAGCTTCCTGGTTTGGAAATCCTTTTTGAGGGCTGAAATGATTTATCATTCAACAACTATAGAGGCTGAACAAAAATGCTAGAGGAAGGATACAACCAAGCTAAACTTGTTTCTGTTTCAGACCTGAGACCCTCTAACTGGCCTAGACTTGAGCAAATCATCAGGTTAACTGTATCTTTTCTTTTTCCCTGTTCCCTTATTATAGTTGGCCCTTGACATTTGCTGGAGTCGGGTGCCAGGACTCCCACAAAAGTGGAAAAATCATAAATATCAAAATGTATGTGTGTCTGTGGGACAGAGGCTGAGGCATGGTGGAGAGGATGGACACCCAGGGTCCAAATGAGGTCAAGGAAAGGAGGGAGAAAGGGAGTGGCTTGGCATGGTGGCCCTATACTTGCTCTCTCTTGCTCACCTCCTTCCTTGGGTTTGGGAGGACATCGGGAGAGGGTTTGTGGTGCTGAGAAATTGGGCTGTGAGCTGTCTTTAGCTGTCCAGGCAGCAGCTGGTGAAGGAGAAGGAGGACCAGAGGCAGGTTTTTAAAGGGCTGTGCAGCCTGATCAGAGCTGCTGAGAAGGAAGGATCCCTGGAAAAGAAATGCTTGAGGTAGGGGAGGAAGGGTTGGAGAAACTTGCAAATAATCAAGTCTGTGAAAGTCAAACATGCAAATATGGAAGGCTGACTGTACTGTTGTGTTAGTAGATGGCATATAAACCATAAGGAGGAAATTTTAGGAAGCTCCTGAAATACAGTTCCTGAAATCCTATGCACCTTATTGATTTGTTGCAAATGGATGGTTTTGTTAGGAAGCAAATGTGAGAACACATAAAAGGAGAATGGCACACAAGGAACACAGCCATGTTGCAGTCCACACACCCAGCTTATGCCTGTCCATTTCCTCCTCCATAGCAATGTTCGTTCTTCTGTTTGAAAAGCAATTACTGCATTATTGATTTCTTAAATACATTTCAAAAGCATTTAAAACTGAGCAATTAGTTACTGATTAATGCAGAATGTCAAGACAAGACAATTGATTCAGCCCAATTGACCAATTGATTCATAATTTCCCTGATAACGCTTCATGTTGTTCACCATTACCCTGCTCCTCACCTAGAGCAAGAAGGAAGATGGTGAGAGAAGACTGAAAAAAAAGACTTACAAGTCTCAGAGGATTATGTTGGGTATCAAAGCCATTTTCCTGTAATAGCTTGTTTATTAAAAGTAACCACTCTAAGAAAAAGCTTGTAATGGGGAAACGGCAATAAGAAATAAAGTATCCTGGAGACTGAGTATTGGGTCTCACAGCATTGTTTTATTAAACAGGCTAGTAAAGGAACCACAGAAGTGCTGAAACCACCTTAGAAGAGTTAGAAAGGAGGGGGAGGAATAGTAAAATAACTGTGTGGAACTGAGAGTAAAGTTGCTGCCATTTTATAGCTGTAAACATTTGCTTTGTGAATGGCTTTTAGCTATAGTTACTGAGATGATCTTTATCAGGGAAGCATCCCTCTTATGCACCAGGACTGGAAATGTCCAAAGAAGTTAAAGATCAAGGTGCCTTGTATGATATATTTTGTGCATTTTGGTTGGCCAATAAAGGTGTCGCTGGTTTCTGTACAGTTGACCCTTTACATTCGCTAGGGTTAGGGGCACAGGACCCTTGCAAAAGTGGAAAAATCACAAATATCAAAATGGGTGTGTGTATCTGTTGGAAGGGGTTGAGGCATGGTGGAGAATGGACAGCCCAGGGTTCAAACAAGGTTAGGGAAAGCAGATGGAAGAGGGGTGGCTCAGCATGGTGGCCCTATACTTCCTTTCTGTCACCCATTTCCTTCTTTGGATATGTGGGACATTGGGAGAGGGTTTGTGGTGCTGAGAAATTGAGCTGTGAGCAATCCTTAGCTGGCCAGACAGCACCTGGTGGTGGTGGTGGTGGTGGAGGAGGAGGAGGAGGAAGAAGACGACCAGTGGTGGGTTTTTAAGGGGCTGTGAGGCCTGTCTGGAGCTCCCAAGAGGGAAGATTTCCCCAGAAAAGAAGCACCTGAGGTTGGGGCGGGGGCAGGGCTGAAGAAACCTGCAAATTATCACAATTTGTTAAAGTCAAATCTGCAAATGCAGAGAGCTGACTGTATTTTGTATTTTGCTGTATGGCCAACACAGATACCCTTGCATATGTTTCCTAGATTTGAAGATGTTGAATTTTGTTGCAACAGGGGAACCTTTAACAAGAGGGAGCTAATGGACTAGGACTTAACTCTTTGTGGTTTTTACCTCCAACGAAGGTAAAACTCCTTCATCTTGGCTATGAGTGGCAGGTTTTACCTTCACAGCACCTGAAAGTTTTTTCCAGAGGTAACACTACAGGAACTTCTTGAGAAGTTCAGTCTTCTCTGCCTAGGAAATGGGCAGTTAGCTTCACATTGTGGAGGGACAGTCTATATCTCAAGGGAAGTTACTTTTATGTTTCTAATGGAGTTGAAATTTTATTTATTACCTGCCTTTTATTGCCCTTTGTCTGCTGTTCCCTCATGATCAGGAAAGGGATTGGCCTCTGCCTGCGCTGAGATTTCTCCAGACTATCTTAACTGACAACAGAAGTAACATCTGAGATAAAACATAGATCTGTGACTTAACATTGTCACTTTTCTTCCTCTGTTTGATTTTTAATATTTTTGCCTCATGAAGAGACCAGTGAAGCTTCAAAAGTTTACATGATGTATTTTGTGCAGTTTTGGTTGGCCAATAAAGATATTGCTTTCTTGTGGCTTTTGTTGTATCTTACAAAGAAATACACAGTTCAGCTGCAAGGATACATTATTAGCTGGCTGTGCATAGGTTACAGTCAACAAAGGTCCTCTTTGCTATTTATCAACTCATATATTTGCTACAAAACAAAATGCAGATTTTGCAAATCCAGAAGCCTCTGCTTCACATTCCTCAGATGAGATGAATATGCACCCATATTAAATATGTTTCTCCCCAAGCTGTGCCGAACAGGTGTCTAGACAGTTTCCCAGCCTTCTGAAAAAGTGCATCTTACAACAGGCAGAATCCTGGATTGTGGCCACTCAGTCTAAATGAAAAGTGTTCAGCCACTAAGCCAAATGGTTCCTTTTTGAAACACAAAGCCAGATCATCATGCCAGAACTCATTTTGGGCAGAGGTGTAACATATATTCAGCAGAACCCATGTCTGGCACACATCCAAATCTATTTGAGTGAATTTAAGGGCTGTTCCTTGTAGTGTCATAATCGCTAGCACAAGCTACCAAAATGTTTGGCTTCTCAAGATCAGAACACACAGGTTCAGTCACACAAAAGGCTGACACTTCTCTATCTTCTTCCCTCCCTCTTGGCAACCAGGTGTGTAGCTATAAGGGCATTACCTCCCATAAGAATTTACCCCCCCATGAAATTTTCCTTTGTTCTTCAAATTTCTAGCATCACAACAATTTAAAAGTCAATTGAGCATTTAGAACATTCAGTTTAGGCATCCAAAGAAAAGGAGCCGGCAAAGTGACCAAAAGAATGCGAACACAGCAAATATAAGAATCTTAGATGTGAATCATTTTCAATGTCTACTTGCAATGCTAAAAATTGGAGACTGAAGGAAAATTTCATTTGCGGGGTAGAATTCTTATGTGAAGGGCAACGCACTCTATTTGCACATCTCCATAGCTACACATCCAACAGCAAGTCCCTTTATTTCATTTGTTCCCACATGTGATTGTATACCTAACTCTGAGAACTTATAAATCAGAGCAGCATACAAACTTCATTAGGTTTTTCAGACATTGGTCTGCAGAAACGAAGGGTGGGGGGTGGGGGTTGGCATGTCACAATCCCTGCCCAAAGGTTTTGACAGCTTTGTCTTTTCATGTGGCTTTACTATGGACGTGGTTTGTGGGACCCATTAGCTACCTGGCAGGAGGGACGAGCAAATGAGGCAGCTAGGATGTTGACCAGAGTCTGATTAATGGAGCATATAAATTGCACTGGCTTCAATTTGTTTCTAGGCAGAATTAAAGTACTGCTGATTACCTATAAAGGCCCAATCTGATTTGTGGCCAGATTATTGGAAGGGCCATCTTCTCCCAGGAGCTTCTCCACTTCTTACGATTATCACTGACAGCCCTGTTCCCTGTCCCTTTGCTTTTGAAGGCCTGGTTGGTTGGGAGAGAGCAGAGCTTGGAAAATTTACTCTTTGAACTATATCCCTGAGTCTCAAAGTCAGCATGCCCAGTTGAGACATAACATATTTCAAATCAACAAGCCAACAGATAAAAGAGGCTTAGTAGTTTAACAGCTGTGCTCACTGTAAGCTGAGATAGAGGCCATTTGCACATGGCATTGCAGTTCTGCAATGGGGATGTGATGGTAGAGGTCTGTGGGTCATGCTTTCACACTATGTCATTGCAGTCCCACAGCCATCATGTCCCCATGCATTGTGATCGTGGAATATTCACTTAATGGAAAAAAAATCCATTAAGTGCCTGTGATTGCATGATGCTCCTGTCACCCCCAGCCATGCAAAAGGGGCAGAAGTGCCATCACACGCTTCATTCCTCAGCACAGCATAGGAAAGAGGCCAGCTGCCCTGTGGAAGGCAGGCATTTGTCGCTCGCACTCCCTTCTGCAGGGAAGTGGCTGGGTGCAGAGGGGAGCATTCCCGTCGCACTCCCTTCCTAGCAAAGGCATTGCTGGGATTGCAACTGGCAGGACCCAGTCAGGTGCAAAAATAGCCAAAGAATGAGTTAACTTCTGCAGTGCCACAGTGTTGTAAAGTCTCAAGATGTCTTACTTCTTTAAGCTGATAGCTGCCTGCATTTTATCATTCCTTCTTTTCCTTGTGTCATTCCAGAGTGGTACCTCTGAATGTCACAGGCATGGCCTTAATCAGTGTGAGAAGCAGCCTGTTGATTGATGCCATTGTTGGATGTGGAAGTTAAGGACAAATACTGGCAGGATCATTCAAGAGCTTGGGCTTGTGTATGTATTTTGTCACCTGGCTCTCGCCTGTCAAGTGAATGATAAATCAGAGGCAACTGTCATCATTTCAATGAGATGACAGGATGTGGCAATTTTTGCTGCTGAAAACTTGCATCTTCCTGAGCAATTTAGATCCAGCTGCAGATTCTTTAGCTGAATTGCTATAGCAGATGGATGGGGCCTGAATACTTGAGGAGAACAGTGTCATTTCAATACAAGGTGATTGGTCAGGAAGTTTCCTAGACTGTGCGGAACATCTGCTTCTCCATGTACTTGTTTGCACCACGATGATCCCAAACTTAATTCAGTGATGCACTTGTGTATCCCAATTTTTAAAAAATGAGCCACAGGAAAAGAGGGCAGAGTGTTTTGCTGCTTTGTGTGCTATAAGAGTTTTCAAGTCATTGTAAGAAACAGACATTTGCCTGCTATTATAGATACTGAAATATTGCCATTTCCTATCTCTTGGTATCAAATGCAATTTAGCATTGGAAAGATAATGTAAAATAATTTGATGGAATTAGAGATTCAAAGAAGAAAATGGCAGTGCTTGCAATTGTATTACATTTCAGTTTAACCCAAATCAGGCAGCCATAATCATAATGAAAAAAGGGAGCCAGTGAGATTTGCAGATTAACCTGATAGAAAAAGGTTGACCGCCCCCTTTTTCCCCAGGAGGTGGCAGGCTGGGGAAAGCAGAGAGCATATGCTTGTAAAAAATATATGATACCTATATAAACTATGACTCTAGTCTTCAAGCCTCTTGGGCCATCTCAACATGTTAGGGGCTGGTCTTTCTTAGAGCTTCTTATTATGGGCAAGAGATTGTTTAATAATTTGACCAGCACAGAAATCACAAAGCTTTTCTGTCATCTGCCATGATTGTAATATTCAAGGCCAGCCAAACATCTACCAATGAACATGTGCATTTTCAAACTAATAAAAAAACATGCCATACCACAAAAATATATAAAATACTTTTTTGCGTTAATATATTGTCCTGTTCTCTTGTACTTCATAGCTTTGGTCCAGGCTATTTGAAGTGTGGTGTAGTGGTTTGAGCAATGGACTACAACCCTCGAGAGCAGGGTTCGATTCCCTGCTCAGCCATTGAAATCCAGAGTGACCTTGCCCATGTTACACACTCTCAGTCCCTGAAAACTCTATGTTAGTTTTGCCTTAGGGTCATCATAAGCAGGAAAGGATTCTGAGGCACACAACCACCACCACCACACCAATCCACAGCACACACAAAGAGCTGAGAATGAAAAACCCACGTCAAATTGATTCCTTTCTCCTTACGAATATTTGATTCTGTTGCTATTGATTCTTTCCTTACTAGCAGCATAACCATGTAATTCTGTTCAGGTATTTGCCTGAATACACATAGGGCTAAAACTAGAGACAAGGATGTGAGTGTGCACATAAGCCCTGAGCACCCCCATGCCCTTGGGTACCCCAAAGTAAGTTAACCTTTCATGGGTTAATTATGCAGAAGTGAAAAGGGCTGTACAACCATGCCAACCTATCTGGTTCCTTCCAGGTAGGTTAGAGTACAATTCCCATAATTCCACAGTTATATAACTTGGTTGCTTTAACACCATCAGTATATATTTCCATGGCTTGGATAAAGAAAAACACTATGAGAAGGGTGGTCAAAAAGTAACTTTCTTGTCCTCTCATTGCCTTCTGCCTCTGTTGTTCACATTCCAGCCACAGAGAAGGCACAATGAATGTATACGTTCATGTAGTCACAACATATAACCCCTGTTATCACTCCCTCAATACACAAACATTCTCCTTTTCTGCTGGAGTAACATAACCTGGGCAGATTATTGGAGAAAGTGGTTTGTCTGCCTTAGATTCTCCCTCCCTGCTGCTATAGCATTGCCTCACCCAGCTGGAATGCTATGCATATTTACAGATGAGTAAGTCCCACTGACATTGATCCAGGATGGTATAGTGGTCTGAGTGTTGAACTAGTCCTCCAGAAGACCAAGGTTTGGATCCTCATTCTGCTATGGGAACCCACTAGGTTACCCTGGGCAAGACACACACTCTCAGCCTCAGAGGAAGGTAGTGATAAACCCCCTCTGAATAATTCTTGCCAAGAAACACCCATAATAGGCTTGCCATAAGTTAGACCCTTTCCACAACTCACTTATTTTCAGTGCTGGGGTGCGGTGCTCGCATAAGCAGCCTCCGGAGAGAGGCTCTTGCTTCCAGGGTCCTTTGGCTCTGCACGAGCTTCCTGCTCATGCGAGAGCCTCACCTCTTCCTTTCGCAGTGCAGCCTGGGACCTTCTCAGGCTACGCTGAGACAGGAAGCGCAACCGGCTAGGCTCCCGAGGCTCTGCACACAAGGTAAGTGTGCGCAGGGCCCTGGAGCGATGCACGACCACACAGCATTTTCGGCTTCAAGCCGAAAATGAAAAAATGCACGCACAGTCCATGTCAGGACCTGGAGCGTCGCGCAAATGTGAGTGCGTTGTGTGGACCACTCCTCACATTTGCGTGACGCTCAGGGGGCCCTTTCGCATCGGAAATGCTGTGCGAAAAGGGCCTTAGAGTTGACTTGAAACCACATAACGACAGAGTCTCATTGAATTCAGTGTGATTTACTTTTGAGTAACCATGAACAGGATTGCACTATTTATAAAGCACAAGTGAGCATATCATGGATGCCAGCCATAGCAGCCTTAGTGGGTTAGGGTATACATTTTGTATACAGATGGCTCAACAAGCTAGACCATCTTTCATAAACTTTGGCAGTAGTTCTTTTCTGGGTCATGGATCCCTTTGAAGATCTGATGAAGGTATGGACCTCCCACTCAGAAAAACAAAAATGCAGTTTTCAAAGTATTTGAAAAAGTTTTTTTTCTCTCTCGGTTCATGGATTCTTTGACGCCCATTCATGGACACCTTGAGGTCCATCAGTGATAGGTTAAGAATCCCTGCTCTATGGGCTCATCTGTTGAAATGTTTTCTTTAATACAGATGAGGGGGTCTTGACATTGTGGGGTATACATTGTAGAGTATTTCCCAACAAGATGTCTGAATCTACCCTTTAATATGACGCTGAATAAGTGTGTTATTCAACAAATATTTTCATAAGAGAAGCAGAGATACAAACACTTCAGCAGCCTCTGGTTTCTAACCATAATTAGCCATGTTCAGTAGCAGAGAAAGTATATGTTGAACATTAATTTTTCTACTATGGGAACCATTATTATCATTCCACACTTAGTCTGTATTTCTACAAAATCTGATGTTTTCAGTCGGTGCAAGGGTGTTTTGCTTGAATATTAGCGTTTCTCAACTACATCTGAGCTGGCAGCTGTGGACCACTAAACCCATCCAACTTGTCTGTCACATTTCACTCATGCTGTGCACCAAATTTCTTTTTGGCAGTGCAGAAAACAGTTGGCAATAAACCTACCAGATTGTGCTGGGTCTTGTACTGTTGTACCGGGCAAAATTGCTTGGCTGGGTTTTCTTCCCCCTGCTTCTCTTGCCTTTGTATCAGATTATTATCTTTGATCCAGTTTTATTAATGTTTTCTTGGATATAAAAAAGGGAGTCAACAAATAACCTCTTGGTTGTCAAGACAATGGTATTCTCACAGACAGAAGAATGTGAATTCTCATCAGAGGGCTGTGTTTCCAACCAATCTGGGAGAATTTTTTTTCAGTAATTCATATTATATGTAGCGTTGTCTACATATCTTGACATTTTTACAGTGTCAAGATGGAAATATAAAGAATGGCTCACATTCCTACTTTGTCACCTTGAATTTTCCCATTCTCTCTGCCCTCTGTTTTCTCTGTATTTCCCATTTTCCAGACTCCAAGTAAATGTACAGGAATGTCCAGGCTCCTATCATGCTTTCTGCTCAAATCAAGCCCAGAAAAACAGAGAAGTAACGTTGCAAGTGCAGAAAATCAGCAAGCACATAATGTTTCATGCAGGGAAAAAAAGCCTTTCTAAGAGTCCTGTAGGGAATATAGGAAGTATCACAGTCGCAAGGGTAATATAGAATTGGAAATAAGTGTTTAAGAATGTTAAGGAATGATTGAGGAGATATCTTCATGAGATATAGGCAAGTCTGCTCCAAGATATTTTGCTAGCTGAGGTGGAGCAGGAAATGGCACTCTCCATTCACCCAGGTCAAAGTGTCTAATATCATAAGCTAGCCAACATACCTGGACTCTTGAAGCAAAAATATAATATTAACGAAGTAAATAATTAAATATTTGCTGCTTTTTCACAGGACTTGGAAAAATCAACAGTTTTTGCATTGCAACTTGAAATACAGACTTGTACCCTCACAGCCTGGCACTGAGAGGGAGGGTAGAATTGCTGCCCTCCCTGGACTGATACCTTGTATCTGTCAGGGAGTGCTAGGATGCATCATGTGCTAGGATGCATCATGTGAAGGGGGAGTGAGTGAGATGCTATATTAGGCCAGCTTGCCCTTCACGAGTTCTCAGCTGGTGCAGTGTTGCATGGAAATATGTACATTGCTGGATCCTAAATGAGATGGTTTGGATCAGAGGAAGGGAGGAAGAAGAAAGTTGCTGAGGCTGGGAGTGCAGAATTGGAAGGGAGGAAGGGCCGAGATGCTGCAGGGCAGCAGGGTAGGGAATATCTGGGGCTGTAAGGAAAGGGAACGGAAGCTCCTCACCAGTCTTCAGAGATAGCATGTGGCCAGACTTTCGTACCTCTCCTCCCCGCTCAGCTGTGTGTGAGCTCAGTGTTTGCTGGCTTACTGAACCTTCCTTCCTGTTTTTATTACCATCATTGGCCTCGCTTTCCCCCAAGGCCAGGCGAGAAGATAAGTCTCCAGTGTACACCTTTGACACCCCTTTTGAGTGTAGGGTAATGCTCTGTAGTCTCCTCTTTAAGGTCCTGAGACTCAGGTGGTAGGGAAGGAAGCTACCCTTGAGGTTTATCTAGAACATGAGCTCTCACATCTAGAGTCCAGGACTTTGGTAAGAGCCTACTGGGTTGATCTTCTAGCTAAGATTGCTTAGGAGAAACCTAGAATGAATGGATTGCCCTTGGGGCTCAGGTATTTCACCCAAAGGAAGGCCAAGGAGGTCATCACAGGATGACACCTGGCCTTAGCTGGTTCTGAATTAGGTTGCTTCCCTTATTTCACTGATACCCAGGACAATGCAATGTAAATAAATAAGTCCAATAAAGTAGCCTTTATTACCCCAATGTCTTGTGTCTGTCTTATTATTCCAGGGTTGGGCAGCACAATCTCTCCATTAACATGGCTGTCCTGTAGTCAAAAAAAAGTAAGAAACACTGTTTTGGCAAACAGTGTGGCGCAATGCCTATTTTTCTCAAAAGGTCCATCTGACCATCCTATTTAACGTCTTCTAGCTCCTGATGGCTACAGCCAAGTGGCTGGTGATTGGCCACTGAATGCAGTGTTTGTGAGTCCATATGCAATGCATACCAGTCCTACAAGTAGGGAGATTATTAGAGTGTTTCTGGAGAGTATGAAATACATATGTGCCTTTTTATATATATTTGTTGAATGTGAGGAGTTTATGTATCTCAGACAAGTGTGCTATTCAGGAAGACCCTTAAAAACTAGCTCAAAAACTACAGATAAAAGGCCTGAGGACTGATGAATGCTTAACAACAAATACAATCTTATGCATGTCTGTTCATACAGTCGCATGATTGAAAGTGCTGCAAGGGCCAAAAATCTAGTCCAGACTCCTGCCAGGCAGGAATGCACAACTAAAGCACTCCCAACTTCTGGCCACCCAACTTCTGTTGAACGAGAGCCTACCATCTTTGGAGGCATGTTACTTCACTGTTGAACCGCACTTACAGTAAGGTTCCTCCTAATGTTTATGTGGAATCTCTTTTCTTTTTATTTGAATCCATCAGTTGATATTCTAGGCTTTGAAGAAGCACAAAACAAGCTTGTTTAATTGCCTAGATGGCATCCCCTCAGAAATTTAAACATCTGATATTTAAACATCCCTTGAGATATTTAAATATGGTTGTCTTATCACCTCTCAGTCTTCTCTTCTCCAAGCTAAACATCCTGAGCTGCTGCTTATAGGACTTAGCTGTCAGACCTTTGACCATCTTGATTCCCTTCCTCAACATGTTCCAGCTTGTTGATATATTTCTTGAGCTGTGATGCCTTCAACTGATAGAGTACTCCAGCTGAAGTCTAATCAAAGCAGAATAGAATGATACTATAACTTTTCTCAGCCTGGAACCTATACTTCTATCGACGTATTTTCACACAGACTATTGTCAAGCCAAATTTCTCCCATCCTATATGTCTGCATTTAATTTTTCCTATCTAAATATAGTAACTTACCTTTAGCCCTATTGAAATTAATTTTGTTAGTTTTGGTCCAGCTCTCTAATCTATTTGGAATCCTGGTTCTGTCTTCTGGAATATTAGACACTTGCTAATTTGGTCATCTGCAACTTTGATAGGCATGCTTCCTATTCCATCATCCAGATGCTGAACAATACCTGGCCCAAAACAGAACCCTGAGACACTTATCATAATTACTTGAGGATGAAGCAAATTATCTTTTGGTTTAAACCATCAAACAGCTACAAATCCATCCAACAGTGATGTTGTCTAGCCCACATTTAACTAATTTGTTTGCAGTTTGTCAAAACTCTCACTGAAATCAAGATATATTACATCCATAAGATTACTTTGATCTACCAAGTTTGTAACTCTCATATAAAAAAATATGACTAATATTGCATACACTGTTTTAGAGAAACACATGCTTACTCTTAGTAATCATAGCATTCTTTCCTAAATGCTCACAGACAGATCATTTAACGATCTATTCTAGAACATTTTCTGGTTGGTACTTGCTTCACCCTTTGTCTTCCCCTTTTATAAAAATGGGGACAACATTCAGTCTCTTCCAGTCTCCTATTCATCTTCTCACCAAGAATTTTCAAAGATTTTGGCAGAGGTTCTGAGATTATGTCTGTAAGTTCCTTTAGTACAGTGGTTCTCAACCTGTGGGTCCCCAGATGTTTGTGGGCTTCAGCTCCCAGAAGCCCCAGCCACTATGGTCAATGCTCAGGGCTTCTGGGAGCTGAAGTTCAAAAACATCTGGGGACCCACAGGTTGAGAACCACTGCTTTAGTACCTCTGAAAGCAGTTTCTCTGGCCCCAGAGATTTAAGTTATTTAGAGCAACTAGGTATTCCTGTACTACTTCTTCACCTATTCTGGGTTGCAGTTCCTTTACTGTATTACTTGTTCTATTTAAACAAGGTTGGGCACTGTTTTCTCCTTGGGAAAGACTGAGGCAAAGTAAGTGTTGAGTGGTTCTGCCTGATCCTGGTCCCCTGTTGCCATCTTACCATCTTCTGCATGGAGTGGCCCCTATCATTTCCCAGTCCTTTGTCTTCCACTGAACACAGCCTTGAGCTTGTTCTGAGCTTTAGCTTTTCTCACTTTTTTCTTAAGTCCAGAGTACATGTTCAACTACATTTGTATTCCCCTTTCTTCTGTTTAACAAATCTCAAGAGGACATGATCACTCCCATCCAAGGTTCCTAGTACTTCCACTCTGTTGACTAGTTCTTCTTGGTTGATTCAGTTTAAGTTTAGGATGGCCGATCTCCTTCTTGCCTCCTCCACCTTCTGGACAATAACATTGTCAGTAAGGTGAGGGAAGAATTTAATGAATTAGCTACCCTTCCTAATTTGGTGCCATCTTCAATTTTGATAAGCACACGTTCTATTCAATTATCCAAGTCACTTATAAAGTCATTTAGAAAGAGTAAGAGGGTTGATTTAAGCAGCTAAATCTGAGCATCATGAAAGGAAATCAAACTATTGGTTATTTAATTTAATATTGACATATTTTACCACCTCAAATCTGGGTAGCTAATGTGCATATTATGCAAATGATTATAATTATGCATATTGTCAATTTGCATTCTAATTATACAATCAACACATTAATCATTGCATTTCCCTCTATCACTATATTTCAGACTTTGTACCATTTTCATAGTCACTACTCTTCTGAGAGAATGAACAGAACAATATTTAAAGTGCTAAACTTGAAATAGAGGGAGCCAAGTTCAAATTCCTGTTTGGTCACAGAATTTACCCTTGGACCTTAGGCCATCATTATTTCTCATCAAATCTACTTTTCAGGATTGTTATGAGGACTCCTCCTCCATTCTGGGGAGAATATTTATATTTCAGAAAATGACCTGGAACACTAACTTTCCAGATAGCCATAACCACCAAATCCACCAGATGTACAAGATGAGGTGGAAAAGATGACATAAGCAAGAAAAAAGAATCCACAGGAATCATTTTATAATACCAATTCTAGGCTAAGCATCTATATTCCAGAGAAGACCCTACAAAACCAACTTTCTACCCAATTCATCCGTTTCATAAAACTAGAAGAAAGTGATGTAACAAGCCACTGCTAGTAATAGTGATAGTAGTAGAAGTAGTACCACTACTACTTCTACTGCTACTACCATTATTAATAATCATATTCTAAAAAAGCAGCCTAGAATGCCAGCTTTTCAAATAACCATACCCACTAAATTCACCACTTGCACAAGACTACTAGGAGTAGTGCACAATGTCACAAAAATGCCACAGGAATCATCTTCTTGTATCAGTTCCAGGTAAACCACCCACATTCTGGAAAAGAGCTACAACCAGCAACTATCTGGATAAGCATGCTACAGAATTCATGAGTCCTGCAAGATTAGATGGTGGTGATACAAACCACAAATATTCCACAGAAACCATCTCCTTTATCTTTTCCTGCAAGATGTCCAAATCCCTGAAAATGGATCACATCCACTCAAGTTCACCAGCTGCACAAAGCTAGATGGCAATGATGTAAAAAGTCATAGATATTCCACAGAAACCACCTTCAGGTACCTGTTCCAGGCGAACATCTGTATTCCAGAAAGGAGCTCAGAACACCAACCATCTGGATAGCCACTCTCACCCAATTAATCTGTTATACAGGACTGTGTGGGAGTGATGCAAGCCACACAATTCCACAGAAACCACCTTCTTGTACTTGCTCTGGCCAAGATATCTGTAGTCTAGAAAATGGCCCAAAACACCACTTTTCCAGGGAGTTACATTCACCCAATCCACGAAGCATAAACACCTAGGCCCTTTCCGCAGCTTACCTTTTTTTGGTGCTGGGGTGCGGGGATTGCACAAGCAGCCGCCAGCGAGAGGCTCTCATGTCCCTGCTGCTTCAGTTCTGCACGAGCTGCCTGCTCCCAAGCAGGCAGCGCAAGAGCCCCGCCTCTTCCTTCTGCAGCACAGCCTGGGAGTTTCCCAGGCTGCGCTGGGGCAAGAAGCGCGACCGCCGTGGATCCGGAGGCTCCGCATGCATGGCAAGTGCGCGTGGGGCCCTGGAGCAATGCGCACTCATGCACCATTTTCAGCTGAAAGCTGAAAATGAAAAAGTGCACGAGCGGCGTGTTACTGTAGTTTCTAGTCCAAACTTGTGGTATATTAGATATCATTTGATATCAAGAATTTGGCCTTCACTACCCATTCCTCTCCATGTGCTTGCGAGGCCCCTGGACAAGCACACACATGGGCACGGCCGAAAATAGCTGAACCATTCAAAACAGATCCAGGCAGGCCAGTAATAGCTGGACTGCAGCTTCAGGAGACCTCCAGGCAAGTACTCTTTAAGATCACATTATGTATGCATGCTGTTTACAAAAGATCCTCTGCCCTGAGCAGGCAGCTTGACAAGCTGAATACTCAATTGTCAAGCACTCCACGTTTGCATACTGTCTACTCTATTGACAACTCTGTCGTAATTCAATCATGCAAAGTACTGACCTTTCGGAGGCTTTGTCTCCAGCCTGAATCCCATTGTTTTCCCCGGGAACGGACTAGCCTACAGGCACATTTTCCCCCATAAGACCCCCTGATTTTGAGTGCTTCTTCGGAGTGCTCGGATCGCTCTGACTTCCATCCCACCTTGCTGTTGCTCTGTTCGACGAGCCTTCCCCTCAGCTCCATGTGCTGAGAATCTCCACTTCGACGGACTTTTCTGCAGACTATCCGGGCTTCAGGACAGGTGTAGTATTCCCAAGCAAAAATCCCTCTTAAAACCCTCTATCCAACTCCTACCTTTCTTTCATTAGGTCTGTGTGAGTGTGTTTTGTATACATACATTGTGATTGTGTTATCAAAATAAAGGAAAACAATTATTATTTACTTCTGTTTGCTCATTGACTCGGCCTGACCCCATAGACATTGGGTTCAAGATCTCACTACGTTGCCCTTCCTCTTGTATTGCTTAGCTTGTACTCTTGCTAATTCCCATTCCCCAAATAATTGGAGCACATTTAGGTGTCCCTCACGGGACCCCCAGAAATCAGGGTAACAGGCGCCTGCCCTACCCTGGAGCATCGTACAATTGTAAATGCGTTGTGCAGATTGCTCCTCACAACCATGCAACGCTCCAGGTGCCCTTTCGCATGACAAATGCCATGCAAAAAGGGCCCTAGATGGGTTTGATGCAAGAAGTCACAAAATTCCAGAGGAACCATCTCCTTGTGCACATCTAGACAAAGCTTCTTAGAAAGTTGATATCCTGAGCTGTGTTCTAGACTGCAGATGTTTTGTCCTAAACAAGGACTTGAAAGTGGTTCCCATTATTTTTTTTTTCCTGGCTTTTTGCATCATTCCCATCTGGTGAATTTGGTGAGTGTGGAATGCTGGTATTCTTGACTGGTTTCTGGAACAGAGATGTTTTGCCAAGAATGGGTAAGTGGCTACTGAATTATTTCTGTGACTTCTGGAATCATTACCATCTAGTCTTGTGCAATTGGTGAGCTTCACAACCTGAAAAGTTGTCATTCTTGACCATTTTCTGCAATAGAGATGTTTTGCCTGGAATTGATATAAGAAAAGAGTTCATTTTTTAAAATGCTGACCTGTTCAAATTATATATATTAGACCTGAGATGGCTGATGTTTTATTGGATGCTCCTCAACCACATTACTTAGAGGTCAGAATACACAGTCATAACTACTGCTGGAGAAGACTTGGATTGCTCGCATCTTGTCATCTCGTGAGGAGTAGCACCTCATGCAGTTTCTAGGGATATATAATACAGTGCTGTTCTCTTTTCAACAATTAGAAAATTGTGCATTCCTCATGAAACAGAGATTGAAGGAGGGAAAGACCGCAGGCAGGCAAGCAGGCAGATAGACCTTGCTGTTATTTTTAGCAATCTTTCCCATCTTAAATATGCTATGATTTGTGATTATAGCAATTTCATACGAATTGTAACATTTAAACATACAACATAAAGGTAATGTTCTCATACAGCTATCCAGTGGCATAAAATGTTGTTTCATCATGTTACATCCCCTTTAGCAAAGATCTAAGAAAACAACAATTGCTAATGGATTTATCTTCTGAGTAAGGGACTCAGCTGTTCTTTCTGTACAATATTTCCAGGGAGATTATATTACTCCCCTGGCAGCATTAAAGCAACCTATGGAACATGATACCCTTTCTGGATACATTTTATACCACCATACACTCTTTAAACCTTAGTAGCTATCGTACTGTGATGCTTCCTTTTGTTAAACGTAAAACATTGCCACAACAATTACAATGACAGACTCTAGGCCTACATGGCCAATCATTAGCAGTATGGCTTTGCGCTGCTCCAGCTTGCATGTTAATCGGTGTTTTTAAATCCATAAAAATACAGAAGGTACCACAAAGGAAGGCCCTGCAAGCCTGGGTGACTCCAGTGAGTTAGGGAGTGGCCTAGTTGAGCCATGGTCCCAGAGATTTACATCATTCCTCACCACAGTCTGCATTGCTACACATATTTATACACTTGCAACACAATGAGGAATATCAATACATACTGCAGTAATCACTACTGTATATGTGTTTACCTGCTATTTACTATTGTTCTTCTTTTATGATTTCAAATCATTTCTGACTTATGACAAACCTAAGGTAACTCTATAATGAGACTTTCTTGGCAAAATTTGCTCAGAGGGGATTTGCCATTCTCTTCCTCTCAGATTGAGACCTCATGATTTACCCAAGGTCATTCTGCAAGATTTACATGACTAAGCAGGAATTCAAACTCTGATCTCCCAGAGTCCTAGTCCAGTACTCAAACCACTACATGCCACTGGCTTTTTTGCTATTTGTACTTGTATGCAAAAGTTGTTACCCACCTTTGTCCTTCAAATTACTTTTTACAACCACAAAATCTTATATTAAAATATATCAGTTAGTCTCAAAGGTGAGGCTGGATCCTTTCTCCTCTTCTTCCATTTAGTTTTTAGTTTTCAAAATTCTGATTCCAGAATCATCCTATTAGTTTACATGGGATTCTGTCAATCCTTTAATTTAATATCGTGAAAATCCAGTGAAAGAACAAGAGTTTTGATTTCAGATTGTTTGGCTAGAAGATTATTTTGTAGAAGCATGTGTGTGTATGTACCTTCAAGTCTCCTGTCGACTTATGGTGATTCCATGACTTTCATAAGGTTTCCTTAGGCAAGGAATACTCAAAGGTGATTTTGTCAGTTCCTTCCTCTGAAATATAGCCTATAGCACTTGGTATTTGTTGGTGATTTCCCATCCAAGTGCTAACCAGGATTGACTCTGCTTAGCTTCCAAGATCAGACGGGATCTAATACCCTTATCTATATATTCAACTGAATAATGCTATGACATTAAATGTGCATTGTTTTATGTGGCTTCACACTATTGCTCATTCTAGTCTAACACTGGCCCTTTCCACGGGGGGGACG
Source organism: Iguana delicatissima (assembly GCA_948472985.1). Taxonomy (NCBI): domain Eukaryota; kingdom Metazoa; phylum Chordata; class Lepidosauria; order Squamata; family Iguanidae; genus Iguana; species Iguana delicatissima. The sequence goes on from CAOKZL010000764.1 coordinate 467,350, forward strand.
TGAAGTGCGGGGAAACAGGGCAGCGCACACAGGAATGGAGCTTATCTTAATCCGGGTGGCTCCGTCCCCACGGGGAGCAGCATGTGTTTGCTGCTCTACACGGCAGCGGCGTCCGGTGGCGTCCAGCGGCATCTGGTGGCATCTGGTGGCACCCAAAATGGCGGCCAGCGGCTTCCAGCGGCGCTCCGCCAATCGGGGCAGCACGCCAGCTGGAAGCCCAGCCCTGAACAGCTCTGCAGGGACGCACTTGCGCGCCCCTGCAGTTCTTCATGGGGCACTGCGACGGGCTAGCACGCTCTTGTTTTAAAAAGACCACTTGAAAGGCGGTCTTTATAAAACACGCGGCGCCACCCCTGCGGCTGTGTGAGGGCGCTTTGAGGTGTAGAACCTCACCTTTTCAAACCGCCCTAGCACACCCCACGATGTAGACGACCTCCTGGTGAGGTCGTCCCAGCACAGGCTATATCCCCATGTGGAAATGGCCACTGCTCACCCCAACTGATTACTGGAGTCACAAGAGATGAAAGAGTCTGCATCCTTTTGGATATGCATGGAAGTGGGTACCTGGTATAAAACAGCAAAAACTATTTAAATAAGAGACAGCAGTGGCTGTCAGTCAAAAAGTGAGTCCACTCCAGGTATTGACCTGAACTTTAAAGGAGCCATCTAGGTTACTGGACTTTGGAAGATAGGATTCAGCATGTGGTTAGCTCCTTTAAAGTTCAGGTCAATACTTGGAGTGGATTCACTGCTTCATTGATATGGAAGTCGCTAGCTGCCATTGGAAATAGGAAACAGGAATGACATTTGGAGAGAGAAGCCTGAGCAGTTATGGCTGGCTAGAGTCTATGGCCATTTCCGCACTAGACTGTTATAAACTGCAAACCCCAGGATTCCATAGAATGTTGAAACCGGAATAATAGCACTATAACAGTCTAATGTGGAAATGGCCTATGTCTAGAAAAGAGAAGTGTCAGAACTGAAAGAGGAAGGACATGAAGTCATCCTGAGAATATCAATCTATGTAAGGAAAAGATAGGCAAGATAAGACAAAGAGGGAATACATCAGGTAACCTTAGGCCATTTCCACACTCGATTGTTATAGTGCTATTATTCCACTTTCAACATCCTGTGGAATTCTGGAGTTTGTAGTTTACTGAAGCCAAAGAGCTCTCTGGCTGAGAATTCTAAATGCCCCTCCCTCAACTGCAAACCCCAGGATTCCATAGGACGTGGAAAGTGGAATAATAGCTCTATAACAGTGTAGTGCAGAAATGGCCTTAGTTATCTGTGTTTTTCACTGTTGCTCACTCGCGTAGGGATGGGAGGCGATGGGGGTGGTGCGCCCCAGTGGTAATTTTTTTTGGGTGCCACAGCTCCTTGTTTGCCCTCATCCACGTGCCATAACCCCTCCCTCCCGCAAGTTGTAGCCCACACCATCTGTCATAGCCCTGCCTCATCCATCATAGCCTTGCCCCATGCACTGTAGCCATGCCCCTGCCCTTCTGCCCACCCCTCTGCCCGCTCCCCCTCCATGCACTCCAAGCTCTGCCACTGCTGCTGCTCCCTGTTTGTAGATTGGCCTTAGTTTGCTTACAATGGTTACTTTGCATATTACAAGAAAAGTTGGAACACAAAGGTACCACATCCTTGGTAAGCTATGAAACAAAGGCCTTTTCCACACCGGGCAAGAGAATCGCCCCGTGCTGCTACTCACCAGACCTTTCAGCTCCCCGGTCTGGTCCATAGCGCTCCGGAGCAGTGCATGCTTGTCAATACGCACTGCTCCGGCATCCCAAATGGCAGCTTCTGGTTGGTTGAGGGTCTTGACCAACCGCTGAAGCTCACGAGCCTAAAGTCCGCCCCTGAGCAGATCGCAGGCTCGCATCGGTGCGAGCCTGCAAATCTGCATAAGGGAGCAGGCTCACAGTGGCGCACTGCATGCTTTTGAAAGACCAGAGAAATCAGGTCTTTCAAAAGCATGCTGGAGGACCACTTGGGGTTTTTTCCAGACAGGACTGAGGTGTGGATCTACCTTAAATAGGTCTGACCCAGTCCGGCCTGAGGTGCAGACCTCCTCCTTGGAGGACGAACTGCACCGTTTCAAAAACCCCATGTGGAAAAGGCCAAAGTTTCTTTCTTTTGAAGAAAAGCACAGATATATAAGAATCTGATGAAACAAGATATTTATAAATGTATTTGACTTACTGTTTTAATACAACTAGAATTTGGCCATTTCTGCACGAGGTGAGGGAATCGCTCCATGCCATTACTTACGGGATCTTCTGGGCATGGACCAACATGTACTGTCCCTTAAGCCCTTCCACAGGGCTCCTCCGTCTTGCCCAGGGTGAATCGGAACAGTGCGAGGTCTTAGATCCGCACTGCTCTGGCTTCCAAAATGGTGACTTCCAGTAGTTCATGGGTCCCGACCAACCACTGAAGCTCGCCACGCCTAAAGCCCACCCTCCGCAGATTGCAGGCTTGCATGGGTGTGAGCTTGTGAATCTACACAAGTGAGCAGGAACGCAATGGCGCGCTCTGAAAAATTAAAGAATGGTTTTCTACCGTTCTTTAAAAAGCACGCTGGAGGACCAGTTGTAGGCGTTTCAGAGCAGACTGAGGTACGGATCTCAGGAAAGTAGAATGAACCTAGTCTGCTCCAAGGTGCAGATGACCTCCATGCGAGGACGCACTGGGCCGTTTTAATTCCTTTGTGCGGAAATGGCCTTTGTCTCTCTTTCTCCCTCTAGTTCCCTAATTCTTGTCTATTTTTGTCTTCCAAATGTCTTGCTTTCAAGCTATTGTTTAATTTAAGCCTGCTAAAGCATTTCCAAATTGGTATACAAGCTGTTTTCATGGAATGCTATGTGCAAGGAACACTGGTTGGATAAACAAAAGCAAAGCCTGTTCCTGAACAAACATGTTTGAACAGTAAATTGTCTGAGGGATGGGGAAAATTAGATTAGATATGATGTGAGTTTTAACACAGTTTTCTGATTTGAACTTCCTCTTTACTGTGATCAGTATACATCCTATTTGAAATGCTTCTTCCCTTTTCAGGCCGGTATCAAAACAAATCTCTGCACATCTGGTTCTTGAAACCAGCATATTGGGTAGTATAGACCAGATTGCTAGGGAAAAGAGAACAGGCCTCTGTAGCAAAGTGAAATTATACACCAACAACATTGCTGAATAAGAACATAAGCTGAAAGTTCTCTTGTCCCCTTGTAAGGACAAGTGATACCTGGGAATGGACCAGGTTAAACTCAAATTATCAGTAGTTACTATATTTTTACTATATAACTCTTCTGGATATTAGATTCCCATTAATAGTGTACTTAGAAATTCAAAACACTGAATTTTCTCATATATATCTTATAGTGTGATATAGCATTCCTCATAATGCACCATGAGCAAAGCACCCCAAAACTCAGCACGTCTGACTGCTGACATCTGCCTTTGGTCAATCTCTCTCTCTCTCTCTCTTGTTCCCTCCAGTGTCTACAGTCATTAGGCTGATGTCTACTTTCACAGAAATCCATTACTATTTTCCAATAATAATCATTGTCACCAGGATCCTATATGATCTTTCACTCAAATTTGTGTCCACTTAACTACAAGCAGAGGTGCTATAGTGAATTGTTAAAATTAACAGGACACTAGCAAAAGTGCTCAGTGTGCTTTGGTGCTAGACGGGCATTTAGATTGATGTCATATGCACTGGTCCTACTGTATGTCGGTCCTGGTGTACATCAGTCCCTTTGCCAGCTCTGCTGCTTAGTTACATAATGGCAGCCCTCTACTGGAAATGAATGTGATGTGTCTTCACAATTCTAATTGCCACACCACGCAAGTCCACTTGTGAAGATGCAGCTCTCATACAGGATTCTGGCCCATCGTCGTCATCATCATCATCATCATCATCACACATATTATAGTTTCCAGTGCAGAAATTAAAAGATTAAAAGACATTTGTCTTTGAGCATGACATTTGTCTTTGAGCATGATTTCAGATGGACTCTTGAATCTTCAATGCCAGTTGCTCTCTCCTTCATAAAACTTGGTTGTTGTTGTGTGCTTTCAAGTCATTTCTGATTTCTGGAGACCCTAAGATGAACGTATCATAGGATTTTTCTAGGGCTGAGAATTTGTGATGCACCCAAAGTCACCCAGTGGGTTTCCATTACCACTGTTTAATCTTTAAAAAACCCTGAATTTCAAGTGTCATAACCTCTGAGTCCACTTTTTTTTTTTTTTGAAACTTGGCACATTTCTCGTTTCTAAGACACGTGTGAGCATGGCAACAAATGGTAACAAAATGCAAACTAAAACAAATACAACTAAAGGATAAACACAGACAAAAATAATTATAGCATGTCGATAAACTCCACTAAGAAGCCCCCTACCCTTCAGCAACAGCCTAGCCTGAATGACAAAAGCCCATCTGAATCAAACAGCATTGTCCACTGGCAGAAGGACAACAGAAAGGAAGCCAACCTGGCTTCCCTTTGTAGGCCATCCCACAGTTTGGGAACTTTAAAACAGCATGGCCTTCCCCTACATTTTGGGTGCTTTACTCTTAAAAGTCTGGATCTGAACCTTTGTATATTCAACCAGGTTTGGTGGTAGTCAGCTATCTACTTAATTTTTTTCTTGAAACGCTCCCAATTTTTAATGTCTATGGCACTCCCTGTGCTGGGAACATTTATATGTATGGAACCTGGTTGTTGAATGGGGTAGAAATTTATTTCAGTTCTCTTTGCCAAAATCGTGCATTTCTTCTCATTTGTCATGGAAAGAATTTGAAGTTTAAGAAAAATCTAGTTCAGCGACAAGAGAAACTGATAAATTTTCCCATCCCTAGCATAGGTGTTTTTGTATGTACATACTGAGCCATCATCTCTCAAATGGCTATCCTAAGAATCTGACTAATTTCAAAATATGCTATTGCTCAAGCATTTTGAAGCCGCAGTGCCCTCTCTGGACCCATGAATGACATCAGGAGAGTGCTATCAATATTTGTTTTCAGCTTAGCATTCAGCAGGTAATTAAAAACAACCACCTCCCGGCCTTTGAGAAAGAAGAGTTGTTACAACAAATCCTGTCATTCTGGACTTGAGTAATTTCCTTATGTGACCCTAGGTCATTATTTTCTGCCTGGAGGCATGACCCTATGATGTGGCCATGCTACATTTAATATAGCTGTTTGCTGAGGGCAATTGCCCCTTGACGCTCAACCAAATGAGTAATGTTACTGTCTTCCATTTCTAAAGGACACAACCCTTTTTCTTAATATAAGAGTCCCTTGGGAGATTTGAAGAATATGGAAGGAGATAGGCTATAAAGTTTTAAGTGGAGGCTATGGATGTTAATATTAGTACTCTTTTCATAGCACCATCAAGGAACAAAATAAATTCAGAAGATGGAGATACCTGCACTTGGGAGCCTACACTCTAAATCAGAAGTGGGAATCATATTTGTTGTTAATGGCCACCAGGTCAACTTCGACCTATGATGACCCTATGAATGAGAGATCTTAAAGTCACCTTACCATCAACTACCCCCTTGCAGATTTGGGAACATATCTTCCTTGACTGACTCTGTCTCTTTTCTTACTGCTGTCCACCTTCCCAAGCATCATCATCTTTTCTAGCGAGTCATGTCTTCTCATGATATGGCAAAAATATGACAGCCTTAGTTTAGTCATCTTGGCTTCTAGAGAGATTTCAGATTTTACTTGCTCTAAGCCCCATTTATTTGACTTTTCAGCAGTCCAGGGTATCCATAGAACTCTTCTCCAGCACATTTCAAAGAAGCTGATTTTTTTCCTCCTATCAGCTTTCTTCAGTGCCCAGCTTTCAAACCATACATAGAAATTAGAAATACAATGGCATGGACAATCCTAATTTTAGCATTCAATTATAGATATAGATATAGATATAGATATAGATATAGATATAGATATAGATATAGCTATAGATATAGATATAGAGCAATTGGAAAAATTCAGGAGTGATTGAAGCCTGACGTGTATGTGTGAGTAAAAGTACGTTGACTGAATCCAAGCAAGCACACCAGGAGTGGAGACACATTTTGGGGTAGCTCTTCTCACTGCTCTTATGAGGATCCTGATGTGTTTGTGTAACCCCAATGAATTGTTGGTTTGAGTCAAAGAGTGGCAAAACCCTAAAGAAGGGGCAGTTCTTACTAGTTCAGTTGAGAACCAAAAAGGAGAACTAAAGAGGAAAGGTAAAAGGATTAGGCCCTTTTCACCTTGTGTAAGGAGTATTTCAGTTACATAGTTATGAAAGGACAAAATGGTAAATTACTTGTAGTGGAATGTCTGTGATACACTTGTACCAATTTTGTATGTTTTATGTAGATTGCTAAGGTTGGTATCCATGATTGCAATACTGCTGAGCATCAGATATAGAAGAGTCCCACAGTCAAGACCTGCACTGGTACCACATTGGATGCATGGAACCTTGGGGGCCTGTTGACATGTGTCCAATTTAGTATGTAATTTGTTGTGTGCCTGCTGTAGTTTTAAATAAATTGGACTTAAATGGAGTTTGTGTCTGTGATATTCATTTAAAATTGGTCCCATAGTATCCAGAAAGAAGTATATTTGCAATTTTGCCCTTGAACTGAAAAAGCTTCCCACCTGGAGAAGGGATTCAGGGCCAAACAATACAGGATGTCACACTGAGTGTTGTTGTTGTTTTAAACATCTGCACCAGTATGACTGGCAGTCTGGATCCAGATCCTTGTGCAAAGACAGAATGGTTTTTTCCCCCCTCTCACGTTCTTTTCCTGACATCTATTCCTCCTTCCACATGTTGCTCTTTGCCTGAAAGATGCTCTTTCCTGCAAACTGTGTGCTTTGTGAGGAAATAGCAAACGGAAGAGTTAAATTGTATCAATTTAAGGGTTTTTTCTCTCTTTACCTTTCATTTTATCATATAGCCCTTGGGGTAATAATGCCAATGTGTGGAAGAGTGGGCTTTAAAAACAATTAAGTTGGAAAGCAATACTATGTATGAAGAAGGGAGAGGATATAAAAATGAGTAAAGTACTCTCTCCTCCTACCTACCCTCACCGAAATTCTTGCCCTGCCTGTAATAAAACCAACGGCTTTAGATGTAGCAGTTTGGGCTGGCTTGCAATCTCTCTTCTGAATCACAGAATTGCACTAGAGATAAACGAACTGAAAGAACCCAGAGCAGTGAGGCAAATTGTACATAGTCCAAATCAAAAATTTATCAGAAAGATTTGAAGGGACATTTCAAGGATAATGAGCCAGAGGAACAAAAAGAAAAACAAAGAATGGGGGGATTCTGTTATCCTTAGCGGTTCTGGTACATCATGAGGGATGGAAAAATTATTTGAAATACTGAAAAGTATAACTCTCACTGGCTTTTATACGGACAAATGTTGGAAAAAAATAAGATAGATAATAAAATGAGGGGAATCTCTTTGGAAGACACGGAGCTTGATAAAGTGATAAAAACAGATGTAAAAGGTCTCTTAAGTAAAATATATAAATTATTATTAAATTTAGAACTGGAAAAGGAAACAGTAAAGGATAACATGATAAGGTGGGCACAAGATTTAGGTAAACCACTAACCTTACAACAATGGGAGAAAGCATGGAGGGTAAATCAGGAGTTTACAAAAAGTAATAATCTGAAGGAGAATTTTTTAAAAATATATTACAGATGGTATTTGACACCAGTCCAAATTGCGAAAATGAAGAAGATTAAAAAAAAACTGTCAAATGTTGGAAATGTCAAAAGGTTGGTTCCTTTTTCCACTGTTGGTGGAGATGCAAGGAAGCAAGAAATTACTGGACTCAAATTCACGAACAGATAACAAACTGTTTAAAAATCAGGTTTCCAATGTTAGCAGAAATATTCTTATTAAATATGTTTGAAAAAATAAATAAGATGGTAAGAAAGAAATACCAGAGAATCATATGTTATATGGTATACGCTACAAGAATTGTGTTTGCTAGAAAATGGAAGGAAGCGAATACACTGACAATAGACGAATGGATAATCAAATTATATGAACTGGCTGAAATGGATAGGTTGATGTTAAGATTAGAAAATAAGAGTAATGATACATTTAAAAGGGAATGGGACATTTTGAACCCTTTATGGGAAAAGTATTGGGGAGATTATGCACTACTTGGATTATATGAATGAAAATACTGAGATATGGTTTAAAAGAGTAAAAGATATAGTTGAAAAGAGTAAAATTTCAAAAGACAGAGGTTGAAAAAAAAAAAAAAAAAGGATTAGATTAGAATGGTGAATTGCTATAAAGAGTAAATGATATCAGAGATAAGCAGGATGATAAAGGTATATAGGTGATTAACCCCAATGGGAAAAAGAAAAGAAGTCAAAGTGTGAACGAGGAAGAGGATGTAAGAAGAGGAAAGAGGAAAGAAGGAAAAAGAGTAGTAAGAGAGTAAGTATGAAAGTGAGTATGAATTTATTGGAGAATGGGATGCGAAAGTTAGTAGAAGTGAGATGGTACAAACTAGGGAATTATTAATTGTTTTGAAAGTTTATTGTTTATTGTATTGTTTATTGTAAGCAAACTGTTTAGGTATTGATAGAAGGCTGTGTGTTTAGATGTATATATACCAAAGTATGTGAGAATGAATTATTGATATTATTCTATTGATATTATTGATATAGAGGAATAGTATAAAGAGCTGTATAATAGTATGAAACATAAGGTATAAGCTAGAGTATAGGTTATAATAGTTAAACAATTTTAAGATGGATCCCAGATCTGTAAGTATAGATATATATAATTAAAGCATAATGGATAATGTCAGATGTAAAATACACGGAAAAACGCATATTAGATATATCTTTGTTTAATAGTTAACAGTTTATTGTATAAATGTACATTGTTATTGTATAAATGTATATTGTTGTAGTTGTTGTTGTGCGTGGTTTGTGTTTAGAATGTCTGTAATGTTTGTAATGTATGTCTATGCTTTAAATTGAATTTAACAAAATTATTTAAATAAAAAAAAATACTGAAAAGTGATTGAATTTTTTTTTCTTGAGTGTCAAGAAACCCTTGACAAGAAGAATCCTGAACTGAGTAGAATCTTTACTATGTGGGACTTATTCAGTGCAAAATTTGAATGCAGTTGCAGCATTTTTCTGCTCAGAAAATATTATATTTCTGCACAGAATACACTCTTTCCTATGTAGAAAATGCTATTCTCTGCACAAAAACCCATGTGCATGTTTTGTGCTGAGCAAGACTCAAATTACAAATAGTCTTTGAGTACTACACAGTTTTCCAAGGTTTTCTTACAGCGAGAAGAAATTTGCTAAAGCTACTCATTGCTCCCTTTGAGAAGAAAATTAGTGAAAAACTACATCCTTAATCAATATAAGATGTAGTGCCCACGTTTAATTACAGAGCAGCAATAGTATCCAACTGATATTCCTTTATCCATGGAAACCATCCAAACAGAATAGAGAAGGAAATGATTTTTTTTAAAGATGACTTTTATTTTAATAATTCTAATTTCCCCCGTAACTCTCCCCAAGTTACTCCAGAGGATCCTTCAGTGCTCCAGAAGTGAGACTTAAAGGCATGTGAAGCCAGCTGCACAAAGGAAACGGAACTGCTGAAAACTGCCCCCTTTCTATTCTGCTAGTTTTTAGAGCACCTAAAATAATAATACCTCGGTCTTCAACTTCAACTCATCCTCTTGGCACATATCAAAAATATGTTGACGAGTGCAGTCAATTGTAGTATGCTGTGATCAGAGGGCATAGGATGTTGAGGTCAAATATGTTATACACTCCTGTACATTTCAGGAGACATTTTGTAGCCCAAAATTTGGAAAATGTCAGAGGGAAGGGGCTGATTATTTTTACTGGACCAGTGTCCTTTGAAATAGGCTTTTGTGCTTCACAGAGAGATCCCTTTCAGTGGACCATCTGCAGCGAGAACTTCCTAATACTTTTCTCCTTCTCTATAAAATATTCATTAACCAAGAACAAAGTGGCACTGTAAGATGTTCTTGAAAAGCCTTTAAAAAATAGGGTTCAGGGCAAGTAGGAAAGTAGCCACCCTTCTCGAAATACAATGTTTGTAACATTGTGGCCGTTGCAAAAGATTCATCATTGGAATTAACATTCAATATTGCTTGCTTGATCTCATTCCTTTAACAATCAGTTATGTCTGAAACTGGAATCTGTGCTTTCAACACACTTGTAGAATTAATGTCCTAATGCATGCATTGTTTAACTCTCTTATCTTTGGGTGAGGGGCAATGTAGCAGCTGGGTGTGTTTGTGATGGCAAGGCACTTATTTGCTGATGTTCTGGAAAAAGACAAAGCTACAATGAGCATCAAAACAATGACAACAAATTCATCATGCTTCCTGCAGAACAGCAGCAACAACAAAAAAATTATCTGCATCTTTATCTGACTGATTCTCATTTTAAAAAAACAATTGGGTGGCATTAAAATTGTTACTTGCAAACTCTCTAAACAAAAACTCCCAAGTGAGCAAATATTATCTGGGATTGGCTGGACACAAGAAACCCAGCTGCTAGCTAGAACATGGCTAATGGCAGAATCAGGTCCTGTCTTTTTGCATTGAGTGCACTGCAGTGCTTTCTAAAATTTTAGTGTAACAATGGCCTTGTAAAAGGAGATTGCCAAGAACTAAAAGCTTATTTTATGACTCTTCACACTACATACTCACTAAAAGAAAAAATCAGTCCTAAAGACAAAGGTGGAAGATGAGAGGCAGATGAATAGCAACAACACAGTAGAAGGTAATTCTACTGTTTGCCTACAGTCTCGCAGCAACTGACATTGTGTTTGCTTCTGATTTGCACAATGATGCAACACATCCATTTCTGTAGGTTTGAAACTTGGTGTTTCAATTTCAAATTTTATCTGTGCCTTGTACTCAGATTTTGGGGATAAACCACCTCTCAGCCTCACCATCTACCTGGTGTGAAAAGAATGGTTTGTGAGAGATAATCCCAATACAGCAGCCATTTTGTGAAAGATCATGTCCCCATTTCCATGTCAGCTCTTTGTGATGGTGCCCATAACATATTCTGAGGATTACAAATGTGCCTACAGCCCTCCTTTCAAAATCCTTCTTTCCATAATATTCCATAAATTCTGTAAGCTTGCAGGTCCTTGATAAACCATTCTGGATTTTTTTAAAGCAGATTTTTCTTTTAATTTAAACACTTTTATGCTCCTATGTACCCAGGAAGACCTCTGACTATTAAGCTACTCCCAAACTGATAGGCAGTCAACATATTTGACTTTCTCAGTAATAAAAATCGAAAGCATGAAAAAAGCTGAAGCTCTTTCCTTTCATAACAGCATTGTTTACTTTCATAAAATATTTTCTGGGACACCCTTAGGAGAGTTTTGTTTCTAAATCATGGCCTCTTCGCTTAACCCTGCCAAGGAGTAATTGAATATATCTTGTGAGCCCCTACCTTTCACTTGGTGTCAATGTTTCTAAGCCCTCCAATTCTTCAAGGAAGACAGAACACATGATGGATAACAATTTACCCAAGGAACTCTTTAATGCCAAACACTTTTCTGTAATTACAACCACAGTGTAACTGTTGAAATTAATCTTGTCATCCAGAGAGTACTTCTGGGATAACATAGGAGTTGGGTCACACAGTGGTGCCACCTCCCGGGGATATTTCATTAATTAGCAATGACACATCTTTCTCTGTACTCTTGATGTATGTGTGCGTGTGGTTTTGTTACGTTTCATTATAGCCCATTTACACAGTGTCATGCTATGATCCACAAAAAAAGAAGAGGCAATGAGATTCTAAACAGTTCATCTCTGAAAACAATAGCATTAGGATTAAATCTAAACATTCAGCCTTAAAACGAATGATAGGCTTCACTTCATTAATCAGATGCTTAATGAGTGTACTGTGTTATGTAAGGGAATGGGGAATGTCTCAAGCGTGGAATGCTTCTTATATAGACAGGAGCACTTCCATGTAAGAAACAATAACATACTTGTATCTGATTATATACATATTTATGCAAAGGGATCTTGTAGAATGTTTGAGATTAACTGAGAGAAAGAAGTTGGTAGTACAAGTTTTCATAAAATAGATCTGCTCTATCAGATGCACAGAGTGAAGTGCCTACTGACATTTATATCCATGAATGGTATTAAGGATATTTGATCTTTTACTTCAGTTTTGATATGAGGCTGAAATTGATTCCTTATTCTTAGTACAGTATTCACGTGAAACTTCAAAATGTAGACAGGTTATGCAGCTGAATAAAAACAGAAGGCTTCAATGCCTCTCCACCTCAAATCCAAATTAAGAACTGGGAATGTGTAATCAATCCATCCTCATAGCTTTAGTAAGAATTCATGAATCAAAATTTGTGAATTGTTTATACTTAGTACAGAAATAAATTGAATGTGAAAGGAACCAAAAGTGATAGATTTCCTGGGCCCAAATTCCAGATTATTTGCTGAGTTCTGGGTGGAGTGGGTGGGAATGGCAATATATTTCCACAATACTATTGTTTCACAGTGGGATGGACAAGAGGGGAAGTCAGTTCCTACTGACAGAAGCAGGGATAAGGAAGGAACAACTCCATACACCTGGCCTTAGCTGTTTTTCTGTTTTATGTTCTTCACTGTCAAAGTTCAATGAAATGAAAATATTGCACTTCAGTGGAAGCACAGGAATGAGCATGATTCTGAGAGTGGTTACTGTTCATTTGAACATGAGGTCACAGTGCTGTCTGCTGAAAGCTGCTTAAAATCAGAAGACAGTTTTCCCTCAGATCATTTGTCCAGTACATGTACTGTTGAGGAGAATCATTTGGAAATGCCTACAGGTACTAGAGACAGGAAAGTTATTAGAAACATGGTGTTGGGTGCAGAACACAGCATTAGACCCAGAGGTAAAGAAGGCCACCTGGCCATGTTGCCCCTTGTATTGGTTGCTTTAAAATCTTTTAACCTTGGGATTAACCAACCTATCCTGAGAAAAACAAAAATTCCCATAGTTATTTGTATTTATTAAAGAAATAGCTGGGAAATGTAAAATTGGACTCTCAGTTATTAACTTAATAATGTACCTCTGGAATTAATGCTGGAAATCCAACTTAAATGAATCAGTGAAGTTTAAATAAAACAATTAGAATGCACTGTTTTGTTTGAATTTTATTTTTATATCATTCTAAATTAATTGATTTTATTAGTTTCTACCACAGCTAGGTACACATGGAAGAAATGGGTCCTGTGGCCATGGTTATCCAGGGGGCAGATGACTTGGAGGTGGGAAAACAACAAGCGAACGCTATTCTGCCCCATCTGTGCAGATACATGGATATTATGAAAAGCGGAGATGGAAGGACCAGGTGCAGACTTCCATAGACAGTTAACCAGAGAGCAGCTACAGACAACTTTCAGGAACACTCAAGACCAAAGGAGATTGCAAGCACAGAAACTGTGCTACAAACCTTTGAATTGCTCATCACAGAAAATAATATGTATCTCATAACCTGAGAAACAAGTAGTGAAGTATGGAATGAAAGGACTACAACCAAAGACAAAGTGTGGAAACTCCTTGGCATCACTGAACTGAAGACAAACACTGGTCTTCTGGTCCTGTCAGGGGCGTTTCATGGATAACATGAAGCTCTAGAGGAAGAGTGGTACCCACTCTTAGGGCAACAATGAGTCTAAAGAGAATCTGTGTTTAACTGAGGCCATTTCTGCACTAAATTGTTATAGTGCTATTATTCCACTTTCAATATCCTATGGAATCCTGGGGTTTGTAATTTAGGGAGGATCTGAGGCCCCTCAGGCCCTTCCCTAAACTGCAAATCCCAGGATTCCATAGGATGTTGAAAGTGGAATGATAGCACTATAACAGTCTAGTGCGGAAATGACCTAACTAGGAAACAAAAGTGATGGATAGAGTACCTGATAAACTAGCTGCATTTCAAGACATGTGAACTAATGATATAAAATGATAAACACTAGGGCTATTAAGAATATTCAAAGATATTCAAAAATGTCTGAAAATATTTTTCTCAAATGTTGGGAAACACTGATGAGAAGAAACCTGGACTGATAAGATTTGTCACAGTTTGGAACTTACTTTGTAGAGACTTAACAATTTTTTTGTGCAGAAAAAAGCATTTTTCATTAAAAGAAATCCCATTTCCTGTACAGAAAATGCTGTATTATGAGCAAAACAACCCAGACAAAAACCTAAAACAAAAGAAAACCAAAAACCTCATATCTAAATTTTTCACAGGAAAAGTCTGAAAACTGTACAGTTTTCAAAGACTTTCACACAGTGGGAAGAAAATTGTTAAAATTACTTGTTGCTTCCTTCAAGGAGGAACTTAGTGAAGAATTACATAAGTGGTACACAATAGATACAAGCATTGATGAAGAGCTGATTTTGGTCAGAGATAAATGTTAGTTCTTGCAATATACACCAGGGAAACCAGGAAAATATGGCATAAAAGTGTGGTTGTGCTGCAGTGCTAAAACAACACATCTCCTGAAAGAAGCTATTTATCTGGTCAGGCAATCTGGCTGGTATACCATGGGAAGCCCAGCTTAGTTACAGTGCGGTGACAAGCTGGTTGAAACATATTTCTCCACTGGACAAATTGGCAGATGGTCTACTGGCCAAATATGTTGGCATTATTCAGCAACCACTTCCTTGCCCAGCTATTACTTCTGCAGTAGGAGAGCGTACAAGAAAACCAGGAGATAGTGCACATGTATGAAAAATGTACTTGCAAGTACCACTGTAGCACTGAAATGACAAGATCTAGTTGCGTGTAGGGTAGTTGGTATTAAGAGAATGATTCTTCATGAGGCGATGTTTTCCTTTGCAAATACTTCTTATGTTACTGGAGTAGAAAATTGTCTCATGATATCATTAACTGTAGGTATTCATGCAAATAAATAACAACAGCTGTTTTCCTTCAATGTTTATGTCTGCTTTCTAGGCCGGTATTCTACACCAGCTACTTAGTTAATCAACAGTAACAAATAAGTGTATCTAGGTAGCTGTTCCATAGTCACAGTTGCTACTTAGTCATGACTGTGAAACTATTGCCACAATTGGAACTGCCCCCATCTACTTTACTGGGCACAAGCTGAACAGGGAGAAGGAGGTCCCTCTTGCAGGAACTCCTGCACTGGTGAAAGATGTTTTTGTCAAGGTTTGTTTTTGTTTTTTTTGAGGGGGAGTGGGCCAGGAGATGTTACTTAGCTCAGTATACTTAACTAAGGCCCTTTCTGCACCTTACCTTCTTCCAGCGCTGGGGTGCAGGGATCACGTGAGCAGCCTCTAGCGAGAGGCTCTCACATCTGGGGTCCTTTCGCTCCGCATGAGCTGCCTGCTTGCACCTCTTCCAGGCTGCGCTGGAGCAGGAAGTGTGACTGGTGTGGCTTCGGAGGCTCTGCATGCCAGATAAGTGCGCGCGGGGCCCGGGAGCAATGTGCAATCATGCACCATTTTCGGTTTCTAGCCGAAAATGAAAAGGTGCGCAATCGGCACCTGCCAGCACCTGGAGCGTCGTGCAATTGTGAGTGTGTCGTGCAGATCGCTCCTCACAATCGTGCGACGCTCCAGGTGCCCTTTCGCATGGCAAATGCCGTGCAGAAAGGGACTGAGTATTCAATGGCCATTTCCGCACTAGACTGTTATAGTACGATTATTCCACTTTCAATATCCTATGGAATCCTGTGGTTTGTAGTTTAGGGAGGGTCCTTTGACCTCCCCCCACGCAAACAGCAAACCCCAGGATTCCATAGGATGTTGAAAGTGGAATAATAGCACTATAGCAGCCTAGTGTGGAAATGGCCAATGTAGGATACTAGCCCTAATTTGAGGGATTTAAAACAAGACATTTTTGTTTTGAATGGAAAATATCAGTCATAACATTTTTAAGGCACAGAAATTCTTTTCTTTGGAGAAAAGGAGGTCTGTTGGCTACTCAGCATTCAGTGTCCTCTGAATGTGTTTTTCCCCTACTTTTTGTGTTAGGCACCAGATCCCATCTGATCTTGGAAACTAAGCAGGGTCATTGCTGCTTAATACTTGAACTGGAGACCACCAGTGTATACCAGGCACTGTAGGCTATATTTCAGAAGAAGGAACTGGCAAAACCACTTCTGAATATGCAATATATAGTCTCCATAAATCAACAGGCGACTTGAAAGCACATATACATACACATGTGTTTGGATATTGTGAAACATATGCTACACTCATAAACACTCCAGTGGCACTGGAATATTTGTATGCACTCCAATCAGTGATAGGAACTAACTTCTTAAAATCAATTAATTTAGAATTTTTCTAACAAATAGGTGCAACTTAATAGATAGACATAAGTTAGCATTTTAGCAGTAACTTAATACCAGAATTAACTTATTATGTAAATTATGTACCAGGCCAAAGAGATAAAAATAACCCAGTTGCTTTTTCCCATACTCTAATTTTATTGGATTTTTGAAAACTGATTCTTCTATTTTGTTAATCCTTCATATTTGATAAATTACAATGTTTAGGTTGCACATTTAAACCATTGCAAATGCAAATAACTAATACGAATGTAAATGCTGTAATTGGAGATTTATTCCATGCAAAATTTTCATGTGCTTGATTTGCATAGCAAATATTTTCTATACAGGAAACAGATTTTTTTAAAAAAAAATCTCCCTGAGTGAGTATTAAGGAAAGACTCGTAGGCAGGCTTATTTGGAAAAGTATCATACTCCTGGGCTGTCAGAATATCTGAGCCACCAGATGCTACCTGCTCCTCCCGCAGTTCTTGGCATAGGAGGAGGAAAAAGGGAGAACGAAGAACATGGCATGTTGCATGTTAGTTCTAGCAGCCATTATACACTGAGGGAGAATGATTTTGCTGCTGCCATCTTCCCTTTGTCCTCTTTTCAAGGCAGGGAGGTTGCAGAGATAGAGGCATACATATGCATGCTTTTTTTTTTTTTTTTTTTTTTTTGGAACAGCTACGCTTCAAAATAAGCAGGTAGTCTATGTGATAATGGGGTGGCTGGAAGTGACCCATGTCTAATATTTAGTTCTGGGTACCCTGTCTCTGGGATCCCATATTGGGAATAAATACATACATATATGCATACATAAGCTTGCCACTACTTAGGAAAAGTTTTCTTCAACTATTGTATATCAGGGCTAGTGCTATCATAAAGCAGAATGAGGCAGTTGTCCCAAGCAGCAGATGCTCAAGGACAGACTTGGCGATCCAGTGTTAAAAGAGGACAGAACTGTGTAAGCCATGCTGTCTGGCTTCTGCCCGCAGATGATCTAGAACAGTGGTTCTCAACCTGTGGGTCCCCAGATGTTCGTGGACTTCAGCTCCCAGAAGCCCTGAACATTGACCATAGTGGCTGGGGCTTCTGGGAGCTGAAGTCCATGAACATCTGGGGACCCACAGGTTGAGAACCACTGATCTAGAAGATCTATCCTATTGAAAGACCTGCCTATTGGAGTAATATTCAGCTGCCAGTCTTCATGAAAGCGGTGTTGCCCTGTACTTCACCTTAGGCAGGAAAATATATTGCACCACCCGCGCTGAATGGACACGGTGGCATTTAATACAGTTCTGCTTTCCTTTTCTCTTAGAGAATGAGCAATAGCATCACTGTATCAATATTCAAATTTTTAAATGAAAGCCTTAGAATTAAAGGAGAACGTTTTGTTACCACTGTGTTCTGGCCTGACCTTTGGTGAACCAAAGATATCATTTTGATATCACAATTCGACCCTACTCTGCCACCAGCCAAGTGTTTGTGAGGCCTGCCGAACAAGTGCGAAGCTAGGCATGGCTACTACTTGCTGCTCCCACCAAACCAAGCCAGATATTGCCAGATCTGCTTTAGGGGACCTCCTGAAACAAACACCTTCATTACAAATGCACGTTACCACAAAGAGATCCTCTGCCCTGAGAGGACACCTTGGGGAGCTAGGTACTTAACTGCCAAGCTAGCCGCATCTACATACCAGCCATACCATTGTCAATTTGGAATCTGACTCAATCATGCAAATTCTGACCTTTCGGAGACTTTGTCTCCAACCCAAAACTTATTGTTTTCACCCGAAGACCAGACTAGCCTGCAGTTGTTCTTTCCCCTATAAAAATTCCCCGCTCTGAGAGCTCTTTGGAACTCTCGCCGGATCGCTTGGATTTCATTCTGCCTTGCTGCCGCTCGGTTCAGCAGATTCCCCTCGGCCGCCACGCCGGGTTTCTTCCTCTGCAATTGGTTTCCCCAGGACTACAGGACAGGTGGTGTATCACCCATTCCCCTTGAACCTCTATTTTCCTTTTCCAGATAGGAGTGTGTTTGTGCTTTTCTTTAATAACTGTTTAATAAATCTAATTGTTATTTGAACCATTTGCCTCCTCACTGACCTGATGCTGTAGACATAGGGTAAAAGATCCTGCTGCGTTACCCTGCCTCTTGTTAGCCAAGAGAGTGCTCCAGCTAATTTTCCCCATCTTGCTAGGTTTGTTTGGTTATTTGGGCGCCCCTCCTGGGACCCTCAATTCACAGGGTAACAGTTTGCTACATCATTGCCTATTTGCGGAGAACGAAACATCCAAGCAGACTAGAGTCACCTATCAGATGATTCACATAATGCTCTCAGACTAGGCTGAATCACAGGGCAGAAGGAGGGTACTGCAGGTTTAATGCATATTCTTTGTTTTTGTTTTAAAGCAAATTAATAGAAAAACAGGATGAAACAAAATTATGTGTAAACACATGCAAGAATTGATGTGGGCCAGAAATAGATTTATTTGTCCATTCCAAATCGAGCTCCCAAGAGAGAACATTAAACTGCCACTGAGAGAGGGGTAGTCTGAGATTTGGATGAAGTCCTGGGACAGTGATCCCCATTCTAAGGGAAAGGCTGGGGAAAAAGACATTTCACTAGACAACAAGGGCTTCTCCCTGTTTCTGAAGGGAAGCTGAGATATCTAAGAGTTGCCCCAGAGATCATAAATAAGTCATCCAGATGCTTATCTTTCTAAATACTGCTGTGGTTCAGATATAGCCTTGGGAACTGCTCCTATTTATGCCAGGCCTGAATAAATCCTTTTATTCATCAGCATATACAAAACTACCCTTGACATCTTGCATTCTGCCAAGCCAGCACAATTCGCTCTGGGAAGTAACATTCCTCTCTCTCCAAATCTCTAAGAGTTATGAAGTGAGGGTGCCAAAATTTTTGAATGTACTTTGACCATGGTGTTTGTCTTAACTTACACATGATTTTGTAATAATAGATTTCTAATGGAAGGGAGCCATGTGAGCATAATTAGAGCATTTTTTTTTATGAAATAAGATTTCAGCATTGTTCCACTGAATACAGCTTGCAGATTGGCATTTCAACGTCTGTGTTCTGATTTAGAGACAAAAGGATAAAATCAGGACATAAGCAAGTTTATTTTATTTCTTTGTTAGTTTAGAACTACCCTGCTGTTCCTCCAAGGAGCTCAGAAAGATATGCATGGTCCCCGACCTCCCACAACATTCCTGTGAGATAACTTAAGTTGAGAGAGAGAGAGAGAGATTTGGGCAATGATGCCCAGAGAGCCAACTTGGTATAGTGGTTTGAATGTTAGACTTGGACTCTAGAGACCAGGGTCTGAATCCCCACTTGGCCATAGAGACCCACTGGGTGACCTTGGGCAAGTCACATTCTCAGCCTCAGAAGAAAGCATAGGCAACCCCGCTCAAGTAGGCTACCTCCTTGGAAAGTTTAAAGAGGATCCTCTGTGTAAAAATATATATCTTCAAAGCAAGGGCAAACTGATGTGGCAAACCTCTTTTCCTCCCTTGCCTCTCCCATATTTTATGTGCACTTTTTCGCAACATAAATCCCTCTTACACTTTCACAAGCCCATTTTCCTAGCAACTTCTGTTTTGTTTCACTGAGATGGATTACACTGCAGTAGGCAATGGTATGGGTTCCTAACAAATGCAAATATTTATTGATATATAAGACCTGTTGAACTGAGTTAGGCATTTGTTTGAGCAAACAGTACAAAGTGTAAACAGCACAGATAGTACATATAGAGAAATAAATGCACAATTAGTCCATCCATACTTTTTTAAAAAAATTGGAAACTCAGTAAAGATAAATAATGTCATGCCAAGTCTATTGCAGCAAAAACAGCAAAGTCCGTGGCATCTTAAACAATGATAATTCTATTATGGCATTATCTCATTTCCCCCTGCTTTTGTCTGTGTACTTCATTCTATTCCCCCCTTTCAATGATATTGAATGCTTTCCCTAAGTGCAGAATTTCTATTGCAAAGCAATTTATCTTGCAAAACAATTGGGGTGCACCTTTTTGGGGGGTCTTATACCCATTTCAAGAAAGGTTGGAAAACTATGGGACCTTTAGAGACTTACATTTTTCCCAAAATAATGATAATAATAACGACAACAATAACAATAATAACAGACAGACAAAAGAGAGAACCTGGAATCTGGACCAGGTAATGGTAAAAATGGGCATTGGGTAGCTTCCAAGAATCTGGATAAAATCTGGCCAACCAGGTATTATGACGATGCTATGGTTTCCCCAATTTGTGCTGGAACAATCTCTGTTCTTTCCTCCAAGAAAGACACTATTATTTATTTTAATTGTTCACGTGTTAATGATATAAATGTTCTTGAGTAATAATCATTTGCTAGGAGAATTCTCATTATGTGTACATTAGCCTTTTTGATCATGAACGTATATTGGGGATAAAGCATGGGAATAGATCCCCCATTAATGAGTGCTCTTTGTGAATGTCAGGCCAATAACTGCTCTAATGTCATTACTATGGATTCCTTTGTTCCATTATCATCAAAGGAGTATTTTGAAAACTATCTGTCCATCAAAATCTAAATTGTTAACCTCCATGTTACCGCTTGTTAAAAGAGACATAAATGTCTAATTTAACAGACACTTGAAGCCTACTGCTGCAATTTATTACAAGGCTGCCACCCAAATAAAAATGATAAATACTAGAGGAACATTGTAAAAAGCACTGGATCCAGTCCAGAAAAGTGAAGGACTGAAATCAATGGGGCTCAGACACGTGGATGTCTAGTATCCTTGACTGTAATACAGCACTAACATTTTCTGGATTGTTTCCCTGCATTTTCTCACAGGGCTAAATTACACATTATGGCCTAAATTCTGTTGCTAGTTCCAAGTAGAGTAGACTCATTGAATAAAAGGGACTTACCAATGTGTTGAATCACAATTGATTCAGTAGGCCTACTCTATTTTGAGCTAATCAAAGAAAAGAGATAAAAGCTGCACTGGTACCAAGACTGGCTGGAAATATTGGTGGGGTATTATAGTAGCTGCATTTTTCTGTGATAATATGCAGAAAGGCAGACAAAATAAGTTGATTCTGAGCAGCTTATTTCTTCAGTGCCTGACAACCTGTTCATCTGTGGCATTTTTCCTCCTGCACCCATCACCTATGCTTGTGTAGTTACACTAGTGTAGTGCACCAACAGATTTTTTTTTTAATCTCCCTGGTGTATGTGTGCGTGTGTGAGATAGAGAGAGAGATACACGGGGGGGGGCATGTCCACATGAGACTGTTATAGCGCTATGATTCCATTTCCAACATCCTATGGAAACCTGGGGTTTGCAGTTCAGGGATGGGCTGGCTGGGATGTTGAAAGTGGAATCATAGCGCTGAAATGGTCAGAGAGAGAGAGAGAGAGATTTTAAAATAAAATTCAAACAGGGGAAATTTAAACCACTGTGTTGGTCCTTATCCCAATCAGGATCACATGCACTTACTTTAAGGTTTTAAAAAAAAAGATAGGAAAGGATAGGGAAAGTAAGAAGGAATGTATAATGTCATGTCCTTGGTCTGTGTGGCTAGCAGTATAATTCCTTTCGCATGTGCCCGCAGAACAGAGAGTGAGCAAGGCCTTTTCCACATGGGGTGAAAGACTTGGTTCGCCCTGCTTCTTTCTGAATTCAAATAGCGTGGTTTTTCCTGTTTTTTTCCACATGGCCCCTCCTGTTGATTCATATTCATGTAGAGGAGTATGAATTCATGCATCTGCACTTCCTTGTTGCTGGCCACTCCCCCGACTCCGCTCACTCCGCCCCCTGCGGCTGTGATTGGCTGGGTTTTTTTCCTTCCTTTTGGGTTTGTCAACGTTACTTACGTGTGTATGTGCGCATGTGCGCAGTACTACTTCCCCCACCTTCAGGTAAACCTTTGGTTGTTTGCTGCCATTTTCGGCAACTCTTCCTCAGAGGTCAAGCAATTCCTTTGTATATATAGCAGTCTTTTTTTTAACCAGTTGTGATGATCTCCCCCACCACTTTCTCCTTCTTGTAAATAACTGTTTCTTTCCCAACGTAAATAGCAATAGCAATAGCAATAGCATTTATTTCTATACCACCTATCAACTAAGTGTTATCTAAGCAGTTTACAATGTATTTTTAGCTAATCGCCCCCAACAAGCTGGGTACTCATTTTACCGACCTACGAAAGGATGAAAGGCTGAGTCAACCTTGGAGCCTGGCAGGATCGAACTCACAACCTTGTGGCTGCAGTACTGGCATTTAACCACTGCGCCACCAGGACTCCTTTTTGCCCTTTGAGTGCTGCATTGTTCCTTTGCGGGGGGGGGGAAGGCGGGTGCCAGGTTGTGTGTGTGCGCCTGGGACATTTTGGCTGGAGGAGACTGTGTGTGGGGAGGACATTTTGGGTGGGGGGAGACCTCTGAGGGGGTCTGGAGGTAGTAGGGAGGGTGCTGTAGGGGTCAAAGAGGGTCCAAATGATTTGAGAGAAGTATTGCATGTCCCATCCTGCCTGCAAGGGTGTTTAGGGAGGCCATTTTGGGTGAGGGCAGACCTCTGAAGGCGTCTGGAGGGAGTAGGGAGGGCACAGTAAAGTTGAAACCGGGGTCCAGAGGGTTTGTGCGAAGTACTGCATATCCCATCCTGCCTGCAAGGGTGAGTGGGGAGGACATTTGGGTGGGGCACAGTGGGTTTCTCTCATGTACTGCAGGGCCCATGGTCCCCATAGAGAGCCATTTTGTGGGAGGCAAGGGAATTCAGTTTTCCTTGGGGGGAGCAGAGGGAAGGAGGACAAAGGCGTAAAGGAGGGGGCATCGGGTGCTAGAAGGCAATGAAGACCCCATGTTCACCCTAGGGAGTGTATGGGAGCCATTTTGTGTGGAAGGGAGAGAATTCTGTGATGGCTTGGAGAGCATAGGAAAGAAGAGGAAGGAGGACGAGGGAGGAAAGGTGGCGGAAGAAATTTGGATGAGAGGAAGGGAAAGAGATTTAGGGAAACTGAACAGAAGGCCCATCCTCCACTGGACCCTAAGAAACACCAGTACCCCCACCCTCCACCAGCAACCCCAACCTCCAGCAGTGTTTTCCACTCCCTGGTGAGTAACAATCCCAAACAACTCACAGAAAAATTTGGAAACATATAAAATATAAAAAAGAATTTTATTTTAAGAATGTGAAACAGCATTCAAACAAACCAACCAACCTGCTATGCTCTGTTCCTTCTGGGATCTCTACATTCCAAAGTTTGCCGGACAAAAATGGCGACGACCTAACCTTTGCTGGGCGGGGACAGCTGGAGAAGGAAGTGGGGAGGGGGGAGAGGTGCCCACGCCCACAGCCCGCCTCCTGCTGGCCAGTACTGTGAATTGCTGCGAATGTACGTATCTCCATCGGTACGAAAATGTGAATCTGATTCAATGTCAGGCAATGATACGGATTTCTTCCAGATTTCAAATAACCTGCTCTCCCACCACATGGCAGCACATTATCCCAGGATTATGTGCAGAACGATGCAAAATAAACTGAAGCGGATCCAGGTACAGAACATTCAGGGCTACAACGGATTAACCCACGCTAATTCCCATGTGCGGAAAAGGCCCAAGAGAGAATAAGAGAGAGAAGGGATGCAGTGATGATCTTTCACTCACTGCCATGCATCTGATAGCAGAAGTAGCCAAAGATTGGCACCTCCAGCACATGCACACCTCCCAGCAGTAGTGCTAATGTAGCACCATGATCAAAGGACAATTATCAGACATCTTCATGGCAAACGTGCAGATACTCATATTTGTGAAAGTTAGACCTGTGAATGTGGAGGGCCAACTGTATAGCACAGAAGTGAAAGGGCCATTAAACAACTAATCAAATTGAAATAGTAAGGCTATTTCCACACTATACCATTATAGTGCTATTATTCCACTTTCAACATCCTGTGGAATTCTGGGGTTTGTAGTTTACTGAGGCCAAAGAGCTCTCTGGTTGAGAATTCTAAGTGTCCCTCCCTAAACTGCAAACCCCAGGATTCCACAGGATGTTGAAAGTGGAATAATAGCACTATAACAGTGTAGTGCAGAAATGGCCTAAGTTAAAGTATTAAAAACACATCCAAACATAGTGACAGATGCAGCACACCTATTGAAAATCCATCGCCCAGAGATACAGCACACCCATTGAACATTCTTTTTACACAGATGCAGCACGCCTATTGAACATCCTCTGCTCCAACCAGTTAAAAGCTGGAGGTCTGTTTACATAAAAAGGTCTTTGCCTGCTGGCAAGAAGAGAGCAGAGAGCTGACTGGATGAGCCTCCCTTGGAAGGGAGTTCCATAGCCTGAGAGCAGCTACTAGGAAGACTCCCTCCTGTGCCCTTAACCAGTTAGGCTGTGAAGGTGATGGGACAGAGAACATGACGTTATGCTGCATATGACTTGGGCAAGTTCACATAAGCAAAGAATGTCCTATCTACAATAAGTGGATAGAATTAAGAAGAATTAAGAGGACTATTAACAGCACTAAGGCAAACCTTTAAACGTTGCCCCAGTGCAGCAGACAGTTCTGCTGCTCTGCTTGGGCATTGTTGTGTAAGAGAGAATATGATTCAGAAGCAGAGGGAGGACAAGGTAATGGCAGCACAGAGCCACAAGACTTCAGCATCCCTCACCCTGTTGCCAAGTCTCAGCTTCAAATGATAACAGTGGCCTCTCACTAGTTGTTGTTCCACATTACAATGGATGCACCTAAGGCCGTGGGTGCTTCCAAGCAAGGCTTTTACTGTGCATTCACCCCCACCTTGTTCATGGCATTTTATGGGGAATTCAGGTAATATTTTTTGTGGAGTTGCAGACATCTCATATGTTCTCACCACTTCTTTCATCTTGCTTCCTAACAGGAAAATATCCATTAAAGATGGAATAGCTGCCTTATGCGTTTTGTTTGATAGAACTAGGAGCCTTCCATCTGAAAGAGTAATTTCAGTGAAGAAAAGCCAGCTGAAGGAAGAAGACATCTTCCTGGTAAAATATGAACGATCTTTCTCTTAGGAAGATGCTGACCTTTACCTTGGTGGGTCCCATCCTGCTCAGGTTTTTGCTAGAGGTTTGTTTGTTTGTTTTAAAGGTGCAGCTTTTCAGCTGGGGCAAGCAGGCCCCATAGTCTGCAAACCCCAGGACCGTTTCTGCATTACACTGTTATAGTGCTATTATTCTACTTTCAACCTCCTGTGGAATTCTGGACATTATGCTGCATATGACTTCAGCAAGTTCATTGTAGTTTCCTAAGGTCAAAGAGCTCTCTGGCTGAGAATTCGAAAGGTCCCTCCCTAAACTACAAACCCTAGGATTCCATAGGAAGTTGAAAGTGGAAAATAGCACTATAACAGTGTAGTGTGGAAATGGCCCAGGATTCCATAGCCTTCTAAGGCCCTTTCCACACGAGCATATTGCCCGCGCTGGGACGACCTCACCAGGAGGTCTTCTACACCGCGAGGCATGCTAGGGCGGTTTGCAAAGGGGAGGTTCTACACCTCAAACCGCCCTCACGCAGCCACGGGGGTGGCGCTGCGTGTTTTATAAAAACCACTTTTCAAGTGGTTTTTATTAAACTTGCGCGTGCTACTCCATCGCAGCGCCCCGTTTAGAACTGCAGGGACGCGCTAGCGCGTCTCTGCAGAGCTGCCCAGGGGCGGGCTTCCGGCTGGCGTGCTGCCCTGATTGGCGGAGCGCCACTGGAAGCCGGTGGCCGCCATTTTGGGTGCCGCTGGACGCTGCCGAAATTCGCCGCCATGTAGAGCGGTGAACCCGTGCTCCCCGTGGGGATGGAGCAGCCCGCTTCCAGGTAAGCTCCACCCCTGTGTGCTCCGCCCCGTTTCGCCACCCCGCGTGTGGAAAGGGCCTAAGACAACAAAAGGTCTTGGGAGCTGAACATTCATTTGAGAGTTCTTTCCTTCTTTTAGCAATTGAATGTATGGCCAAGGTTGCTATAAACCTCCATTAAGTGAAAAAGGCTTTGGAAGGGGCAAAGATATCTTCTACAAGGATATTAGATCTTCCCATTTTTAAAATAACTGCATAGAAGAGAAAATTTCAGCAACTCCAGTTCTTACAGGAAACAACATCCTAGGCCTGGGCTGAGGAACCTGTGGCCCCCAGCTGTTGGGCCCTAACTCCATAGGAATGTAGCTATGAGGGGGGTGATATTGTTCTCTCATAAGAATTTTGCCCCCCCCCCAATTTTTTCCTTTGGTTGATATGTTTCTAGGGGCCTTTCTGCACTACACTGTTATAGTGCCATTATTCCACTTTCAACATCCTGTGGAATTCTGGGGTTTGTTGTTTACTGAGGCCAAAGAGCTCTCTAGCTGAGAATTCTGAATGCCCCTTCCGGAACTGCAAACCGCAGGATTCCATAGGATGTGGAAAGGGTAATATTAGCACTATGACATTGTAGTGTAGAAAGATCCTAGCACTGTAGTAACTGAAAGTTTCAGTGGACCATAAATACAGGTTAGACATCTAAAGAAAAGGAGCAGGCAATGGGAATGGAAACACAGGAAATAAAAGAGTTCTAGGTCTGAACAGTTTTGGGTGTCTCACTGTCTGTAATGTTAGAAGTGTGGAGACTGAAGGAAGATTTCATTGGGGAGCATAATTCTTAAGGAGGAGCAACCTTGTTTCCCCCTTGTAGCTACACCTCTACAATTCCACACCACTGACCAATCTCAAAAAATCACAGAAGTATCACAGTGGATCTAAAGGAATCCCAGGATACTTGTAGCTCCAAGAGACTCATGAATTCAGAATTCCACTGTGAATATTTGCACCCAGCAACATTACAATGTTGTCTCCCAGCAACAAATCAAAAGTGAAGAGGGGCAGTGTAGAGGGACAATCCAAATGGATTGAAACTTAAAGTAACTGTGCCTCATAGTATACCAGCCTTTAAACTCTTCCTTTATTCACATGACCCATAAAAACGTCCTATGTCATCGGTAACCACTCCTGTGGTCTTGCACCCATACTCTTTTTCTTGCCCAATAAAGCAACAATTTAAATTTGTCTCAACTGCAATAATTTCTTTGTGGATGGGTGGGATATTTTGTTTTCTCACAATCCTTTGATGCTTTTGTTTTTCTTCCATTCTGGACTCATTAACAAAGTGCTGCCTTCCCTCATTCCTCTAGCTACATTTCATGGCAAGTATATGTACACACAGCTCTCACACAACACGAGCTGTGATGCCGCAGCATCACAGCAGCTCCTCCTGGTCCTTCTCATCATGACCCCCTTGTTCACTTGTTTGTGCTGCAAAACCCCTCCGCTCTGTTCCCCTGCATTCCTTCCTGGGCATTCCCAAATCTGGCATGATGGATGTTTGCATCTATTGATGCCATTCCATATGAAAGACGAGGGGGCAGGTAGTGGAATGGAAAAGAATGGGGCAGAATGTGGAGGAAGGAAAAAGATGCAAAATGTGTGTAAGTAGGAATATAGAAGAAAGCTGCTTTTTCTGTCTGCCAAACCTGGGAATGTGAGGTCAAATGGCCATTGATCGGCATCAATTTAAAATCTAAACGTACAACAAGTTTTCTCCAAAGCAAAGGCCACTGAGATTACGAGGGCTTATTCAGTAGTGGAATGGCAGCAAGAGGCCCACCTATATGGGAGGAAGTCCTCTCCATACACTTTTTGGCTGTTTATTTCTACGTTTGCTATTGTGTGTATTGTATGCACATGTGTGCAAGAGGGAATAGGGATGTTTCCTTCTCAGTGAGGAGTTTGTTTGTTTTGCTTCCAAGTCTTGCAGCATGAGTTGGTAGCAATGAAAGAGGCACAAGGGTCTTTAAGAGATTTGTTGGAGGAGATTAGGGAAAAGGTGGATATTTTCACCCCAGTGCCAAGGTACAATTTGAGATCTCGACAAGAAATTGGGGGGAGGATGCACCCCTTCTGGACAGGCTCATCTGGATCTCAGTTGGGGGACATCCTGTCCCTGTATCGGCTCTGACTACAAGGGATGGAGGAGGTAAGCTAAGAACGAAACAGTTGCAGGAACAGCTCTTCTTCCTGAGAAAGGGAGAGGCTCCTGCTGAGTTTGGCACCTTCTGAGGCTGGAAATACAGAGCTTTCCAGAATGCTTTTGAGTCTCCTAAAGTGGTAGAATCAGTTTTCCTCTGAAAATGCCTGCATGTTTGCTCCACTTCCCTGCTTTGTCCTCCCCCTCCTTGGTGGAACAGGGGAGTGGCTCCCAGTACCCACAAAGGCAGATGCTAAGAGAGGCAGTGGTTGCTCTGTGTGGGCTTGCACTTGCCTGGGTTCCCCTTGCCAGACTCCTTGCTAGCCTACACAGCTTTCAGGGGTGCATCAAAGGGAGTATCTCATCTTTTTGATTTTCCCTTGGTTTTTCTTAAAAGGAAGATACTCCTTCACCTCCAGTCAGAACTTGATCCCATGTGGGAAGAGATGCTGCTTCATTTCAGGGCAGTAGATCATTCCCTGCAGGAGGAGGGAAGGAAAAAGAGACCTTATCAGTAAGCTGTCCACCATGAGAAAGAAAAAAGCCCAGATTTTCAGCAGGGGCACTTCTTGAGGAGAAGTCTCTACATGTGCCAGTGCAGAGCCCGATTCTTTCTTTATTGCCCTTTCTTCTGCCAGCGTGGATGGGCTCTAGCCTTGCCAGCTGGTTGAGATACAGCTGGATGTCTTAGGAGGCTGTTTTGATTTTGGCAGGCTTTTTGTTTGTTTTATTTTTGGAAACAGAATCCTCCTATCCAGCCTCCAAAAGCCAGGTGTTGGTTTTCTTTGCTTCCTCTTCTTCTTTCGTGTCTGAAAGTGGGAGCCAGGAGAATGGACAAGAGAAGGGGTTGTTAGCATAGGATCTCTTCTGGGGCAGGCAACATCAATAGTGGCATGCTCCATAGGCTCATTGTGCAGGACCACTCATGCCCCAAACCCTTTCCCCTTTGAGACAAGCAAAACAAGTCAAAGAATATGTGAAATATTAGTGGCCGTGTGAAGCAGGATGAGAGGTAACTTCTCTGAGAAGTAGTGAATGTGAACAGTTACATTGCTCGAATAAGAAACAGGGCAAATCCACTTTTAAAAAACACTGGAGCATTTGCAACTATGGCAACTATATATCTTGCCATATATTGTGATACAGAGCAGGATAAAATACTTTGAATAAATAAATATCTGTGTATAGACCCATACAGAGCCAGAACAGTGAGCAATTTGAGGTTATCCTTACAGTGTTTGTGTCCATGGAGAAACAAAATTGTGTGTGTGAGACAGGTGCCTGTGTCTGTGTGTGAGAGAGGGGATTCTGTGGCAGGGGGAGATGGGAGTCTGATTCTACAGAACAATATTCTATTTCCATTAACAATGGAGTCATACACATCTACTCAGGAAGAAGTCCCAGTGAATTCAGTGGGACTTACTCCCAGGTAAAAGGGTATAGTATTGTAGCCTGAGACATTCTAAAAGACAATTTGAAATGCTTGTACAATCATGTTTCCTCCACATGTTATTTTTGTTCACTAATTACATTCTGCTTATCTCCTGGAGCTAAAAGTATTGCAAATTATTTCTTTGCAACTGTCCATAGCATTTTTATTCTAAGAACAATCCTGTGAGATAGAATAGGCTGAGAAGTGCAGTGCGCAACTCACCATGCCACTGCTATTGTGGGGTGGGGGCAAGCATGCCGCCATTAGCCACTTCCAGCTGCCTGGAGGGGGGAACTGTCTCTGGGCACAGGAGCCTCACGCAACTCTGGATTTGCCCTGCTTGATGGCAGCCAGTGAATTCAAAGCTGCCTTGAATTCATTGACTGTTGGAGCCAGGCCCAAGTGAAGGCTTCTAGGCTTCACGCAGGTCTGACTCCAACATAGATAAAGGGCCATTTCTGAAGCGCTGGCCAGTCTCTTCAGGCAGTATCCCACCCATTCATCCCTCTTTTGTATGTTTGCTTCCATAATTTTGTCACAACCTGTGAGGCTGTTGCATGGGTCTTGGATCTGGTACAGTAGGTACCAAGTGCCACCTGGCATTTGCGGGACACAGGTCCCAACAGGATTCGGAGGTGCATGGGAGTGGCAGGCATGCCCGGCTTGAGAGGACACATATCATGCACCCCTGGGGACAGGAAGTATATGCCCAGGTGGTTCCCTCCTGTCTTACACAGATTTCCAGCTCTGGGCCAGAGGACTGGGCTCATCAGTCAGCAAGTAGGCTGATTGATGCCCGGATCCACACCCATGTGTACACCAACCCTGTCTGCGTCTGTAACCAATAAAGTTGTGGCCTTTTTACTTCCAGTCATGTGGTCTTGGTCTTTCTTGGGAACAGATGTTGCCCCTGATCACGCAAGCTACAATTGGCTCAAGGTTACAACATGAGTATTATGCTAAGGGATTTGACCTTATATCAAATGTTCACAGAGCAGCCAGGGAGGGTGTGAGGAAAGAACTCATGTAGCGATCACGGATGTGGGAGAAAACTGTAATTCTGAGCAGGCTCTGGTAAAGGTATTTTGATTTTATAATAACATATTCTATAATATTGCAGTTATTGCTATTATGCCAAGAGTGTGCATCCACTCACCATGTTATATGTATTGATTTGAGTTTGTTTACTTCTTCCAGGTTGTCTAAATTCAGTGCATAATTCTAAAGATTTGGCTTAAAACACTACAGTATTATATGTCCTGACTTATTAATAACAGTTACACTTAACTGCACCATTGACCTTGCCCTCGTGTTGCTGGAGCTGACCATTTCAATGATGCTGCCAGGTGGCTTGGCCACAAACTATACAAAGTCACATGTGTCTTCTGATTTTCATCTGAAAAAGAATGCAGTTCCTCTTAGCTCCTGCTGAACTAGACAAGATTGAGAGAGGCCATGGGAGTGGAAGGTCATCAACATCTGGAAGTTCCACAGACCAGATTTTTTTTTAATTACTTTGGATGCCAGAAGGCTCCATAGAAAGTTACAGGATTGCTGAATAAATACCATGGCTGAGACAGAACCTAATGTACCATGTTGAGTCAGTATTTACAGCATTCCTGCAGCAGTGAAAGAAAACCAAAGCCAAATTCCTTCACACATTTTTATTTTATTTAATACAAAACAAGAGACACACAAAATGTGATCTGCTTTAACATTCTTTCCCTCCAATCTCTCACACACAGTATTGATCCAACATCAGATGCAGGAAAATTAAGGCCAAACTAATATGGCTGTGAAAGATTCAAGCTGAGAGTACCAGGGAAATGATATTACATCTAGTCAATAGCTGCTTTATAAATATTTTAGAACACCATGAAGGTCTTCACTGGTGACCTCAGTTAGAGGAGACACATACTGCCTTTTTTCAAGTTTAACATCTTTCTCTGCAAGGAGGCCTTAAAATAGCTTGCAAAGGTTGGTCTTTTCTATTCTTTAGGTGTAGGTTTGAGGAAGTGAGCATACTTTAAGTTTTGTTTTTTTTTAAAAAAAATGAGTTTAATTTTAGATGCCATTTGCAGAGAATAGCGCCATGTTTTACAGCCTGTTGGCTTCATCAAACTAGCCAGATGTAGAAGGGAATTAAAGCACAAAGCTACTTCCCAGTGCAGAGCCTGGGAAAGTTACTTTACTGGCCTGCAGCACTCGGAATCTCCTAGCTAGCATGGCTAATGTTCCAGCTCTCCCAGGTTCCTTATCTGGCACAGATTTGAGGGCCCAGCTAGGCATGACATGTGAGACTCATGATGAGGAAAGGGTTCTTGACTAGACCACAGCTTCTGTAGCAGAGGATAGTGTGTTTATTAAAACCTCCTTCTCTACATTGCTTTTCTCACTTGAATTTCCCCTTCCAGCTGACTTTAACCATAGGAAGGAAGGACAACAAATATAATACAGATGCCTTCTCCTTTCCACAGCTATGTTTGATTGAAAATGGATCACTAATAATGGGAAAGGGAAAGGAGTATATTTTCCCTTCCACCATGCCACAATCCCAATTGAATATTCCCTTTGTAGTTGCATTAGAGTAAGGATAGGCAAGGCAACACGCAGGCCACACCCTGCATGTGGGCATCATACCTCCTTTTGTGTTCCCCTCTGCTACTGCCAAATTTGCTTTAATACTGCTTAATTTGTGTAGTATGGTTGCAGCATTGGATTACACATAGGCATGGAAATAATTCCTTCCTCAAAACCTTGAAATTTTGCAGAAAAAAAAGCCTTTTGAAAGAGTATTTTTGCATGAAAAATACGTTTTGCATAAAAACACTGCTTCCCAAAAACAACATGGCTTTCTTTTGTGCAAAACTAATGTTATTTCACGGGAAAATGTGTGATCTTTGCACAATATCCCCACATATTTCTGGAAACAATAAATTTATATACGAAGCCCCCCACACGCACATTTTTCTTTGCTTATCTTTTTGTGCAATTTTATCCTAGAAACCACTTTTTTGTCCAATTTAGGGAAAAAAACTGTGTGTGGGTTTCTAGAAATTGGTTTTTATACAGCAAAATAATTTTTCATGAAAAAGTGTTTTTAGTATAAAAGTTTTCACCCCAAACAACAGGTTCTAAGAGGCAGCATGGGTTTTATGTCTGTGCCAACTGCCGTTTTTTACAGAGGCTTTCTCCAACAAACCCTATATGGATATCTGGAACAAAACTCCCACAATTTTCATGCCAAAAAAATAAAATAAAATAAACCCACAACATTTCTGCAGAGAATAATCTCCCAAAGTACTTTGGAATGTGACAATACTAGGCAAGAACAGTGCAAATATATTTGTTTTCTCCTATAGTGGGGAGAAAACTGAGAAAATTATTTGTCCATGCATGTGAAGATGAAATAGCTGAACATTTACATCCCTAAATATATATTCTTTTCAGGCTGAATTGAACTTTCTAAACCTCCTAGAATTCAGGTTGAAATCAAAGTGCATACTCCTGGTATGCCATAAATTAAAGTGAAATGGAGACAGACGGTTGTTTGTCATCACAGTGAAATAATTTGGTGTCATGATAATTGCTGTTTCCACACCTGACTGAGTCCCACTGACATCCCGTTGTGATCCCAGCAGTGCCTTTGCCAGAAGGGAGCACGAGCAACATGCACCTCCCTTCTGCAGTGCAGCCAGCCTCTTTCCCCGCTTCACTGGGGAAGCAAACATGTGATTGTGCTTCTGTCCCTTTTGCATAGCCAGGGGTGACAGGAGTGTTGCATGATCATGGACGCTTAAAGGATTTTTTCCGTTAAGTGAATATCCCGTGATTGCTATGCGTGGGGACATGCTGGCTGTGGGACTACAACAACGTCATGTGTAAGCGCAACCCTCAGACTGCTGCCATTGTGTCCCCATCACAGGACTGTAACACTATGTGGAAATGGCCAACATATTTGACACCATGTTGTCAGGATGCAGTCCCCATTGGATTTAGAGGGAGTCAATGTTCCTCACCCCATCCGTGAAAGTTGTCCATCCCTAACCATATATCTCCCATGGTATGGGAATTTGACAGTTACTAAGATGGGTTTAAGTATTTTCTGACAATTACTATCTGGATTGTCCTACAGTATAGTGGAAGATACGCAATGCACAAGCAAACTGGTTGTAATGTAGGATAACCATGGTCCATCTTCTGTGCTACTAATTTTCACGTACTTTCTCTTTCTAGCATTTGAGAGCATTATCACTTCCCACACACATTATCCACACATTTCTTTGGATGGTATTTTGATACAACCCAGAAACCTTTTTTTAACAAAGGTTGCCAAGTTGGCTATAAGAAAATAAAATCTCAGATCCATATTAGGGCTATACCTTTATAGGCCAACTCAAAGATCAAGAAATAGCACACCAGTCTCTAGTGCTCTCTCTTAGGCTTGATTGGTATGAGTAAACTCAGCAGGTCTGCAAACACTTTTAACTCCTTTGGGCTGTGTCATTACACACCACTAAAATTTGGTGGCAGCAGTGGTAGCTGTGGTGGTGGTGGTAATGAATGAATGAATACATGAATGAATGAAAGAAGGAGAATCTGGTTTCTGGGAGCCTTATTATCTTTTTAAACATGGCATGCACTCTCCTTGCACTTGTTTTTAGTGGGGGGGGGAGAAGAGGGAAAGTTAGAGTTATTATTGCCACTGTTAGTGAGGAATTTCCAGGAATTTCCACTAGAATTTCCAGTGGGGTGGAACACTGTGAGAGCTTCATGGGTCACAAAAAAGAAGCAAGGAGTCTTACAGACTATGTATTGACCATCCAGGGCTTGATAGTAAATAAAGTAAAAGGATGTGTGGACCTGGCTACTGCTGAAGCCAGTGACTCTACATTTAATCACAGTTTTAAGACAGGGGCCCTTTTCGCACCTTACCTTTTAACGCTGCTGGGTTGGGATCCTCGTGTGAGAAGTCTGGGCAGGAAGGCTCTCGCAAGCCTGCTGCTTCAGCTCCGCAGCTCCTTCCTGCTCGCGTGAGAGCCCCGCCCGCGCCCCTTCCTTCCTTCCACAGTGCAGCCTGGGAGTTGGAAGCTGCACTGAGGAGAGGACCCGTGACCAGCCCAGCTCCAGAGGCTCTGCGCGGCAGGTGAGTGCAGCCCAGGCCCGTGAGCATTGCGCAAGCGTGGGTCATTTTTGGCTAAAAACCAAAAATAAAAAATGCGTGTTCGCTGCGCGTGAGGGCCTTGAGCGTCGCGTAAATGGGAGTGCGTCAAGCAGACCGCTCCTCACATTTACGCGATGTTCAAGGGGCCCTTTCGCTTGCAAACTGCCATGCAAAAAGGGCCAGAATGTGGAAGAATACTAGAAATATTTAAGTAAGACTCTATTAGGTGTTGTGATGGTTTCAGGTTGCACCTAAGAATGTTTCTAGGATTGCTGGGATTGTTGAACAAACAAACAGTGGTTGATTCCTCATTTCTGAAAATATAAAATCTAGCTGGTGTCCAGATTTGACTTACGTGGAGAAATACACAAGCACAGTGGTAGGTGAAAGACACAAATCTGAGAAACAATGAACAATGATTTCTCTTTCAAATGCCCTTCCAGGTCTTAGAATGGGAGAAGAAGATTACCTATTCTAAAAGACTCTCCCATAATGAAAGCTTATTCCATATTTTGTATTCATTACTAGTGATAAGACTCTGCCTTTTGACAACATGGATAGATAAATAGATGCACACACACAAACATATATACATACATGGTATCTTTTAAAAAACAAAACAACCCTGATATCCTATTGTATATATTCCCACCTCATTTTTGTCCCAGACAATACCTAGCCAAAGTCTCTCCAAGCCAGCTTGGAAAATGAGATGTTTTTCCCCATACCATACCATATGGTTCACGGAGTCCAGTTTTCCGTGGCCTACTCGATTCCCTTTCTAAAGGCAACATAGTCAAGAAACTAAAATAGGATTGACTTTGCTGGCAAGGAAAGAAAGCTAAAATGAAAATCATGGCATATGGAAACAAAGGTTTCTCATAAATGTTCAGACTGAAGTGCATTTGTCCTTTGTGCACTTGGTATAGTCTTTTGCCAAATATGTGTTGCCTCTTAATAAAAAGAAGAGGGTCAAAAATGCAGATGTCTAATGCAGGTGAATCCAGACCATTTCATGACTGTGTCACATGGAACAACCTCAAAAGTAATCTAGAAAGGACAAATACCTGGTCAGTGATCAAACAAAAATGTCTGGCTTGGCCAATGCCTAATGTTTAACATGTGAAGGTTAGATGCTTTGGGCTAACTGTATAACATGTGATGGAGCTGGAGATGGAGGAACAAGGCTAATTTTTTTCTTTTTTCTTTTTTTTTAAAGTACTTTTCCTCCAGGGCAGCTGGAGGACAATGTCCCTTTACTCCCTACATAGCTGAAAGGCAAGATATAAATCTTTTAAATAAATGAATCCTCCTTTTGGCAGTCTCCTCTCAGAATTCTAATAATTCCAGCTTTTGCCTTCCGAGAAAAGAAAGGGGGTTCAAAAGATTCCTGATAATTGAACATCTTTGTTGAGGTCATAAATTATCCCCACTTCCTTAGGGTTTTACTGGAGCCATCCAATAAAGTTATACTGGGAACAGCAAAGTTCTAAACGACAGGCGCATATCCTTCAACATTTCACAGGTGAATACTGGGACATAAATCAACACTGACACTGCTGGGTCACTTCACACACACAGAGTATGTATTGATTTGGGTTTCCCTTTTTCGTAATCTACTCTGATCTCAGTACATAAATTCTAGGATTTTTCTGCTTAAATACTAATGGTCATGTGCTCTTCTTCATTATTGCCTTTTGTTGCCTAGCTGCGGCCTTAGGACTACACTCTGATGTTGTTTGGCCACCTGTGTTCCTATTTTCATGTTGGAGGGTATGCAAATATCTGAGAGGCATGAAATTAGGGGGAGACTGAGCTAGACTGTTGCAAATGAAACACAGCCTTCCAGCCTGGCTTGTAAGAGCTCTGCTTTTCCTAAGCCCCAGCTCTTAACAGTTATGCCTTATTTTTTGGTCTTGAGATTCCATCTGACATGTTTCAGGCACTGAGATGATCTCCCACTTCAAGAGACATTGAGGAAGGGCAGGAATAAATTTATCTGAGGGTGTCTCTTAATCTAAAAGGCCAGTGAGTCCGTAGATTCCTGAAGTTAGAAAGAGTGAACAGGAAAATGGGAGAGGAGTCTCTGGGATACTGCTGGTAAGGCTTCTGGGATTCACATACAGTATAGAATTATAGTGTTATTGTTCCACTTTAAAATGCTATCATATCATCCCATGGAATCTTGGGATTTGCAGTATAAGGAGGGGTATTTAAAATTCCCAGCCAGAGTGCTCTAATTAATACCTCAGGCTTAAACCCCAGGGTTCCACATGATGGAACCATTGCACTTAAAGTGGAATAATAGTGCTATAACAATCTAGTGTGGAAAGGCCCTGATTTTTTTTAAAGCTTGAGGAATACAAAAATAGGAAGCAAGGCAGTGAAAGGGAAAAGAATGACTGGGAAAATGAGAGAATGCTCTTTGACTGCTGATGAAATTCCTGGGATAAAAAGAGTTGGGGATGAAAAATAGGAGATGACATAGATCACTTTTCAGGTATTAAATATAGAATTGGATAGTGTTGGATACACTTGAGATAGTATTAAAAACAATGAGCTCCTCCAGATGGGGCAAGAGTGTTGAGAAGCTGCAGTACTTGTTGCTGTAGTTCTTAAAACAAGTGCCCACACAGTGTTTCTTTTATCCTGGACTATGTGCAGGCAATTTCCAGAACCAGATGCCACACTTTATTCCCATCATTGAGGACGTTTTATTTGAATACTGACACATATTAGGACAATATGTTTCCTTCTCTTCCCCTTTAGTTTTTAATTTTGTTTAGAGTTATAAGGCATCACTAAAATGTCACTTTTGTGTGATAAGTCTCTAAATCTAATTAAAAAAAAAATCAGAAAATTTGCCATTCAGAACCCAGCAAATCATGCCCCAGCTGTGTGTGTGGGGGGGAGGGGAATGCTACGTTGAAAGGACCCAACTTAAGACCAAGAAATTACTACAAACAGCCCTCAAGGGAAAAGAACGAGTAGAGGTGGAGGTGATAACCAGCAAAATCTGGAAAATCCAAAGGAGCTATATTGCAAAATCTCTTCTTTAAACCAATCTGGAGAAGCCCAATGGAAGACTTTTTAGTCATGTACTTTCACTCTTACATAGCATTTCTTAACATAAACATTAAGCTTTTCTCTCTTTAGCAGATTTTTTTTGGCACCCTTTCAAAGTCTCAAGGAAATATAAAGTTTCCCAGTCATTATTCCATTCAGGCCCTTTCTGCACGAGGCTGGTGAATCGGTTTGTGGAGTTTCTTACTGGATTTTCTGGGCTCAAAACAAGGCAGACTTTCCTTCATTTCCTTCCGCACAGCTACTGCGTATGTTCCATTCTGATTCAGAGGAGTGCGAGTTCATGAATCCACACTACCTCTGCCATGGCCGCTCCCACTACTCCCCTCACCTTGCGCCGTCGGCTGTGATTGGCCCCCCTTTTTTTGCATGGTTTAGTACGTCATTGCATATGTGCCTACCCCCTGGCCCCTCCCATGAGCCCTCCCCTGACCACCAATTCGCATTGGTGTGAATGTACATGTCTGCACCACTGTGAAAGTACGAATTGGATCGATCTGGAAATTGGAAAACCGATTTCTTCCGGTTTTCAAATAGCACACTTTACCACCACATGGGGGTGCATTTAGTTGGAATTACGTGAAGAACGAAGGTAAATAAACCGAACCTAGTCCGCTCCAAGGTGCAGAAGACCTCCGTGGCAAGACACATTGGCCTGCCTTAATAACTGCATGCAGAAAGCACCTCAGTCAGGGATAAGGAGGAAAAGGATAGAAAGGACTCTGCATTCTTTTAATCTGTTTATTCCTGTTATGATTTTAAAAAATCATCCCAAAATAAGAACTACTGGGGGAAGAAACCAAAACCATAGCAACCCCCTAACTTTTAGTGTTTGCTAATTTGATTTCTTGCCTCAGTTACATTTTCCAGCTTTCTCCAGTCCGTCACCTTTTAGACATGGTAGATTGCAATTCCACTTCTCCTCAGTTAGTAACCTGGGATGATGTTTAGTCCAAACATCTAAAAAGTACCAGATTGGAGATGGCTGGATTCTTTAGTCAGAACTAGGAAAGAAAGAAGGAAGGAAGGAAGGAAGCAAGGAAGGAAGCAAGGAAGGAAGGAAGGAAGGAAGGAAGGAAGGAAGGAAGGAAGGAAGGAAAGAAAAAGAAAGAAAGAAAGAAAGAAAGAAAGAAAGAAAGAAAGAAAGAAAGAAAGAAAGAAAGAAAGAAAGAAAGAAAGGAAAGGAAAGGAAAGGAAAGGAAAGGAAAGGAAAGGAAAGGAAAGGAAAGGAAAGGAAAGGAAAGGAAAGGAAGAGATTCTTTCAAATGGTGCACTTAAATATATGTGCAAGCAAAGCATTTGGTCGTCATGTCATCTCCTGGATAAATATTTTGATAAATGTTAGAGGGGAAAGTTGAAAGCCACTGAATTCTGTCAGAAAGTCCCTGGAAAGGAAGCTCATGCCCTATTGTGCATCTGAGATTTGTTTATTTCTCTATGAGAGCTGGGAAAGCTGTTCAAATAATGTCAGAGTTGTAATAGCACCCGATTATTGGGAAGTTTGACAAAGGAATGTCAAGGTAAAAGCCACAGTGTAGTAGCAATCACTCGGCAGCTCTGCAGAATGGAAAGTAATGGGGTGTGAATGAAACTCTCCCACTCTGTCTCTCTTTT
Source organism: Iguana delicatissima (assembly GCA_948472985.1). Lineage (NCBI taxonomy): Eukaryota > Metazoa > Chordata > Lepidosauria > Squamata > Iguanidae > Iguana > Iguana delicatissima. Next base: position 507,073 of record CAOKZL010000764.1, read on the forward strand.
CTGCTTGGGAGCAGCAGTGGGAGCAGGGAATTTTGAGGCAGGCAGACCTCTCTAGTGGGAAGCATATTTTCTTCTTCAAAATGGACCACTTATTTTCTCTTGAGTAAAAGAGGAAATGAAAGGCTTTTGTGTGAAATTTCATCTGGCAGCATTGGTTGGCTTATACAAATAGTTCCCTTCTCTAAATACAAGTAGACACTGGGAAAATCTGAAACAATGCCCCCTTTTTTTGGTCATAACATTTAAACTGTAAAAATAGTAGTACAGCAACCACAAGATTCAGTGGTAAGCTTGTTTTTTTAATCTTTTTTTCTCTCCTAGTCTTAACATTGCTTTAGAAATTCAAAATTAAGAACACGTATGCTTTGGGGCAGTTCTGTCTATTTTTTCTCTATTGTGTACTAAGTGCATAGTAAACTTGGCTATAGACTAGCTAGTGAGTGTTGGATGATAGGAGCTGTTGTCCAGCACATCTGGAGGGCACTGAGTTGGAAAAGGCTACTCTTGCATATAGGCTATCATTGAGAAGAACATTCTCTTAGATGACACCTTGTATGTGGTATTTTGGATGCCAGGCATAAGGCATGGTCCTAAACAAGTTGCCAGTCCCAGACAGAGCAGATTTATTGAATCAACTGATAGATGAAAAGTTAACATTTACATAAATCTCATTAAATCTCTGGGTTTACTCTGGTTGTCACTAACTAATGGATTTAGGCTGCATTATGGCCCTTTTTGCACCTTACCTTTTCCCAGTGCTGGGCTGTGAAGCTGGCACAGGAAGCCTTGGGAGGAATGCTCTTGCATCCCTCCTGCTTCGGTTCTGCAGCTGCTTCCTGGTCACGCGAGCGCCCTGCTTCTTCCATTCGCAGTGCAGCCTGGGACCTCCCAGGCTGCACTGAGGAGAGGACGCACTACTGGCCCAGATCCCAAGGCTCTGCACACAAGGTAAGTGTGCGCAGGGCCCCGGAGCAATGTGCGACCGCACAGCATTTTTGGTCTTGAGCCAAAAATGAAAAAAGTGTGCACAATCTGCGTCAGGCTCTTGAGTGTCACGCAAATGTTAGTGCGTTGTGTGAACCACTCCTCACATTTATGTGACGCTCAAGGGGCCCTTTCGCTTCAGAAATGCCATGCGTAAAGGACGATATGTTATGGAGTGTGATGTAAGAATTTGCCCAAGCCTTCTTGGGAATTCATTGTCCTGATAATGAGAAACAGTGATTTCTTGGCTCATAGTCTTTTTGCCACTATGTTAAACCAGCTTGCTGATATCAGCATCTCATTATTAATCCTAAAATAAAAACCATGGTTACTTTCACAGCATGGTGGCTTCAATCCATGTGGCTTCCACAAACCAAATGCTGGTGAAATAGCAAACTGAGGCATGATAAATATTCTCTGCACTAGATTATAACAACTCTGAGCAGATGTCTTTCAAAAAGAGTAAGAGTAGTAGTAGTAGTAGGGGGCTTCTTGCAGTAAAAGAAGAAAATACATGGCTGGGAGAAGGATGAGGGTGTTCAGTTGGCACTCCACATTCACTAGGGTTAAGGGCACAGGACCCCCAAAAGTGGAAAAACTGCAAATATCAAAATGTGTGTGTGTGCGCATCTGTGGGAAGTGGGCTGAGGCATATTTGGGAGAGTGGACACCCAGGCTCCAAACCAGGTTGGGGAAAGGAGAAGGAAAGGGGTGGATCTGCATGGTGGCCCAATAGTTCCTCTCTCCTGTCCATCTCCTTCCTTGGGTGTGTAGGGGGCATTAGAAGTAGGTTTGTGGTTCTGAGAAATCAGTCTGTGAGCCAGGCAGTGGCTGGTAGAGGAGGACGAGGACCACCAGAGGCAGGTTTCTAAAGGGCTACATGGCCAGGCTGAAGCGACCAAAAGGGAAGGTTCCCCAGAAAAGAAACGCTTGAGGTGCAGGGATAGCAATATATAGCAATAGCATTTATTTCTATACCGCCTATCAACTAAGGCCATTTCCACATGGGCATATTGCCCACGCTAGAGCGACCTCTCCAGGAGGTCTTCTTCACCGGGGTCTGCGCTAGAGCAGTTAAAAAAAGTGAAGTTCTAAACCTCAAACTGTTCTAGCGCAGACCCGGGGGTGGTGCTGTGAGTTTTATAAAAAACACCCTCAAAAGTGGTTTTCATAAAACTTACCCGAGCTGCCCCGTAGCAGCCCCCGGTCAAGAACTGCAGACGTGGCAGCGCGCCCCTGCAGATCTGCCCGGGGGCGGGCTTCCGGCTGGCGCTCTGTCCTAATTGGCAGGGCGCCGCCGGAAGCCGCCGGCTGCCATTTGGGGCGCCGCTGGGAGCTGCCGAGCGCCGCCGAAATTCGCCGGCGTTTGGAACGGCGGATCCGCGCTCTTCAGAGGGATGGAGCAACCCGCTCGCGGGTAAGCTCCGCCCCTGCGTGTGCAGCCCCGTTTCGCCCCCCCCGTGAGGAAAGGGCCTAAGTGTTATCTAAGCGGTTTACAATGTATTTTTAGCTAATTGCCCCCAACAAGCTGGGCACTCATTTTACTGACCTACGAAAGGATGGAAGGCTGAGTCAACCTTGGAGCCTGGCAGGATCGAACTCACAACCTTGTGGTTGCAGTACTGGCATTTAACCACTGCGCCACCAAGGGGTTGGAGAAACTCACAAATAATCAAATCTGTGAACCCTGAAAGTGTGGAGGGCCAACTGTATTTCACTGTCCAGAGTCATGATTGGTGCTAAAATCTACTATGTTGGAAGCATCTAAAATCAGAGGGAGTGAGAAATCAGTGAATATAGGTCCTTTCTGCATCTTACCTTCTTCCGGCGCTGGGGTACAGGGATCATGCGAGCAGCCTCTGGTGAGAGGCTCTAGTGTCTGGGGTCCTTCGGCTCTGCACAAGCTGCCTGCTCACGCAAGAGCCTCGCCTCTTCTTTCCGCAGTGCAGCCTGGGGCCTGGTAAGTGCGTGCAGGGCCCGGGAGCAATGCGCAATCACACACCATTTTCGGCTTCTAGCCAAAAATGAAAAGGTGTGCAATCGGTGCTTGCCAGCCCCTGGAGTGTCGCGTGATTGTGAGTGCGTTGTGCAGATTGCCCTCACAATCATGCGACACTCCAGGTGGCCTTTCACATGGAAAATGCCATGCAAAAAGGGCCATAGTCTTCCCACCTCCCTTCGGAAACTTCAGCTGAATCAAAATGCCTTCTGCCAATGGAAAGATACAGCCAGATAGAACCCATTGTATTGAACAATTGAAAGGATGCATCTCAATCAATAAAGCTTGTGTGCATATTGGGATGAGAGACATCCTCCAGAAACAAAAATCCAGGCAAGAGAGTGATGGTAAGTGCAGACGGTTCAGGAAGAGTTTTGCTCAGAAAGCTCTGTGTGTGAGAGAGAGGGAGGGGGAGAGAGAGAGAAAGAGAGAGAGAGAGAGATGCCTTAGTTTCTCACCTCTGTGTGCCAAAAACCTATATATCAACATCCAGAAGGCATTCCTAAAGGAATGAGGCAGGCATGAATTTCACATACTGGCAGGAGTTTGTTCTAGTGATGATTTATGGAAGGAAACTTATTATTTGAACTCAAATAATATTTTTGAATGGGTGAAAAGGCGAACAGCAACTACAAAATAGAAAATGTAAACCACAAAAAGAAAAACAAGTCTCACACTCATATTGAATTAGAACCTTATTTTGAGTAGATTTTTTTAAAAGGTAACAAAAAGCCCAATATGTTTGAAATAAAACCTCCCTAAGGGATAATGGAATCAAAATGTATTTTTCCTTAATGGGGGCTCTTTTGTATTGCGCTGCTTTTTTGGATTGTGTTCTATTGTATTTTGAAATGAATGCATGTTGTTTTTCTTCAAGAAGTCTCTCTTGGGAGTCTTCCTTTAAGAAGGCCTGGATGCAAGCTCACTTTCAATGCACATGGCAAATAAATATTTGAAAAGGCTAATGGTCCAGGGACTAGAAGTGTTATTTTATTTCATTTTTGTTTATTTGCTAAGTTTAGCCTTATAGTTATTCTATCTTTTGACCTAGAAGGATTTTCAAGGTGGGTAACATAAAATCATGAAAGAGGTTGTATTCAGGTTTGGGATGTATCACTGCATAGTTATAGTAATTTGATACCTTTTCAGCTGCTGCAGCTTCATCATGCAGATTCCTGGGATTTGTAGTTCGGTGAGACAAATAGAATTCTGTGCCAGAGAGTGATATAATAATTCCCAAAGTACTGTGAGGATCAAGAAGTAAATCAGTTTGATTCTGTAATGGAAGCAGGCACTACAATTGCAATTAAGAGAATAAACCTGAGAGCTGTATCAGAGACTATTAAGTATCTCACTAAACTACAACTCTTATTCTTTAGAATGGTGTCGTGCCAATTAAAGTGGTATGAAACAGATTTAAGTGTGCAGTGCAGATACACTCATAGACCCTTTTCACATAGCATTTGCCATGCAAAAGGGCCTCTGGAGTGTTGTGCAATTGCAAGCAGCTGTCCACATGACGTCCTCGCAATTGTGCAATGCTGCCGAGGCCAGCAGGCACTGATCGTGCACTATTTCATTTTCGGCTTCTAGCCAAAAATGGCGCGTGATCACGCAGCGTTCCAGGGCCCCACACGCACTTACCATGCATGTGGAGCCTCCAGAGCTGCGGTGCTTGCGCTTCCTGCCCCAGCGCAGCCTGAGAAAATCCCAGGCTGTGCTGCAGAAAGAAGAGGAGGAGCCCTCACACTGCCTGCTTGCTAGCAGGCAGCGGCTGCGGAGCTGAAGCAGCGGGGACGCAAGAGCCTCTCGCAAGAGGCTGCTTGCACGATCTCCACACCCCAGTGCCACGAAAAGAGCCATAGCTGTCGTTACAGTAGGTCTGCTGAAATATGGTTTTAAAACTTCAACTGATTCAGAATATGGGTGTCCAAATATTGATGAGGGCTGGATGGTCAGGTCACGTGACACTGGTACTTGTGCTGCCAACTACTGTGTTTCCAAGTCCAATTTAAACTTCTGGTTTAAATCTTTAAAGTTTTGGAAGTTTACTTAAAGGACAAACTTCTTTCTTCCTCCATGTAATCAACATGAATCCTCCTCTCTTTTTGCTATGAAGACTGGCTAGGTTCTTGAGTGTAAGTGTGAAGATGTTTTAAGTGTTGTCTCTCCCCTTCTGCAATCAATTGCTATGGTGGTAGGGTCCACCACATCTCCTCCTTGAAGGTGAAGACCCATCTATTTTCTCTAGACCTTTTCTGGGGGTACTGGGTTTGTTTGTAATCATTGTTTTCATTTAATGTTATTATTTTGTATTGTTTTACCCATATGCTCTCAGGGAGGTATTCTGCCCTTAAAGATGGCTTCAAAATAATGAACGAGCCAACATGAACAGGCTCTCCAGATTAATCTGGGAAAATAAACATACATAATATGAAGATAACAATGAAAAGAGAATCTTGTGAAGCATTGACTCATTTTCAGAATATTGAAGTTCAAGGGCCTTGTGTTACTTGAACATTATAATTCTGAATATCACTATTACCGTTGATATTTCATGTGATTTATGCCATTTCCACACTAGACTGTTATAGTGCTATTACTTCACTTTCAACATCCTATCGAATCCTGGGATTTGCAGCTTAGGGAGGGGCCTCAAAGGCCCCTCCCTAAACTGCAAACCCCAGGATTCGATAGGATGTTGAAAGTGGAATAGTGGCACTGTAACAGTCTAGTGTGGAAATGACCTTAAAGTAAGATGAGGAATACACCTGTATTTTTGAATGGCAACCCAATGTATGCCCTCCAATTGTATCTACACCTGAAACATTAGACTTCTGTGAGTCATATCCTGTTACCTTCTTATCTGGATCAACCAGGTATTGTCTGACATCTTTTTATGATACATCTTATATGCAAAGAACCAAGAAGATCACAGGCACAGAAAACTGATCCCCAGAATTTCTATAGTTGCCCACACTTGGCTTACAGGACAGGTTGTTTCAGTCCTGAGCCTTTGCTCTTTTTGCAAACAGTTGGACATATTCGCTACTCACATTTTTTTTTGTTCTCCTTCAGAGGTGAGCCAGTCAGATAGCCCATGCCTGGTCATCAGACTGCCATGTTATACCCAACTAGTAGAAGTGGTCTGGCATGAATATTGAAATCATATTCTTGCTTTACTACAAATGTGCTCCACTAAATAAAATAAATATCACATTTTCTCTTTTTTTAAGCAAATATTATGTATACACAAACAATATAGCAAAACTGCATGAAATCCAGTCATTTGTCAGTGCTAAAAACATGCCGAAAAATACATTATTTATGGTCTTGCTTATGGGTTGTTGTCACAAGCAACACATGTTTCCACTCGCAACCACTAGAGTACAGAGTCAAGAACCACATCCATAGACAAGTAAAAATATATATATATATATATACACACACACACACACACACACACACACAACATTGCTGGCAATGCATTTAATCAGATGTACAACAGAAAGAAAAGCTGACACAAGATAAATGTGATCAGCAATGTGTGAGTTACAAGGGGACAAAGCCAAATCTTGAACAGAATTTTGTACAAAAATATGTTACGACTTTTGCTATGGATTTGCTTTGCACATGGTGAAGTACAAAATCAAGCATGCACCTTTCCAAAGTTTGGTTTGTCAGTTTTAATCAACCACAACCCACAGAGACAAAAGACCATATGTTTCTGAGAGACCAAGATGCAATGCAACTCCTCCACAAAAGAAGAAGAGTGGAGATGGATTGAGTGTATGTAAAGGTGCAGAATTACAGAGGGAGGCAGGGTAAGAGCTCACCAGTGATACCAAAACCATGCAAGGGGATAATTTTCTTTGGTTTATATTTTAATGGAAACTACTGTATGGCCTGAATTTAGCTGGTTATTCCAACTAGAGTAAACCCATTGAATCATCTGCTGAATGTGAGTCAACATATAGGTTTAGGCTAGCTGGGGCTAGCAATAGGATTCAGATCTGAAACACAGTTATCCTTTGAAGTTCACACTTCTCCCAGTATTGCAATGGATTCTCAATGGAAAAATACATACATGTATATATAGGGAAAAGTGTACACAAAAGGCCACTGGGCCCACAGGGCAATGAAAATTATGTTCAAAAATGCTATAGGAAAATTTCTTGCAAAAATGGGTATAAGAGGAGCACTGCATACAAAAGGTATTTTTTAGGAGAGATGTACGCACAAATGTGTACACATTTTCATGTTTGAGTGGAATCAAGTGCAAGATGAGAAAACCCCCAAAGTTCTGGAAGAAATGACTTTATGATCTGAAAAATGAGAAGCAGGGGGAAACTGAAATAGACAGATTCATTCACCTCCATCCCAAATAGATGTCCTCCACAGAGAAAGAAGTATTTAGCTGAACTCTGTGTGTGTGTGAGTGTGTGTGTATTAGAAAAAGGAGGTGTGCGAATCTCACTGGGATAGTTCTTCTGTGTTGCTCTTAGAATATAGTGTTAAAATTTTCACTATTTCACAACTGTAGCTTGATTGGTGCTGAGCTGACCAGACAGGTTTGAATGGATAACACAGGGGAATTCTGAGAGGGGAAGCAGAGGAAGGTGGCTTTCATAAGGCCCACAGGCCTCCCTGGAGGCTGAATGAACAAGATATCATTTGTCTTGGGGGTGGGGGTGATAGGAATTGTAGTTCAGCCCATCTGGGGAGCATCAGGTTGAAGATGGTGGCTGAACAACATTCAGAAATAGGAAAAATAATGCAGAGAAACAGGAGATTATAAACAGACTGATTCCTCTTTAGAGACAAAATCTATGGATAAATTCAAATGACAAGAATTTCAAAAGCATCCGTTAAAAAAATTGATTAGGGTTTAGGGAGGAATTTTTCACCCTCACTCCTTCTATAAAATGTTCTGTTACTATTAAAATACACTTTAATAGTCATGAATTTTAGCTCTCAGATTTTCTAATGTGAGTATACTCCTAAATCTCTCTCTTGGGGGACAGATATGCAATTTGCTTTTACTTCACTTCTGCGGCAGTAAAGAATCATTCTATGCGCCACCGGCTGCCTTCAGACACAACATGTTTGCTGTTGTTAATGATCTACAGGAAAAATGGCATTCTCTTTCAGAGCTAATATCATTTCAGACTGGAAAGTAAACTTATTGACATTTTTCCAGATGTGCACTTTCCTCTTCCTATGAATTGTGAATTCCACTTTGCCTCATGTTTCATAGACATTTGAGGAAATGCTCGTGTGTTGCCTCCTGGAACTAGATACTTATATCATGTGGACACATCCCGTTGAACCTCCTCTTTTGCGGGACTTCTGGTGGGGAAGAGACAGTGAAGGTTGGAATCCACAAGCCTGTGGTTTTCCAAATCCATCGCGGTCAGAAACTTCCTTGAAATAAACATCACTTTAGAGGAAATTGATCCCTGGAGTAAGGGGATCACGGAGGAAGCTCGTTGGGGATCTATTGCCACCCAGAGTGTGGAAACGAGAAGGAGAAATAGAAGGAGCACGACTGGGTGGAAGGATCGCGGAGCCGGCATCACCGCGTCGGATAGCCTGGACAGGCCAGCTGTCCCACCACCGATTTGCAGAAGGATCTTATTTCCTTTGTCAGAATTAAATAGAAAACCATTGGTAAGTTTCC